>OY821772.1:15000-615000 GCA_963682175.1 Triglochin maritima
CCCTAAACCCTAAACCCTAAACCCTAAACCCTAAACCCTAAACCCTAAACCCTAAACCCTAAACCCTAAACCCTAAACCCTAAACCCTAAACCCTAAACCCTAAACCCTAAACCCTAAACCCTAAACCCTAAACCCTAAACCCTAAACCCTAAACCCTAAACCCTAAACCCTAAACCCTAAACCCTAAACCCTAAACCCTAAACCCTAAACCCTAAACCCTAAACCCTAAACCCTAAACCCTAAACCCTAAACCCTAAACCCTAAACCCTAAACCCTAAACCCTAAACCCTAAACCCTAAACCCTAAACCCTAAACCCTAAACCCTAAACCCTAAACCCTAAACCCTAAACCCTAAACCCTAAACCCTAAACCCTAAACCCTAAACCCTAAACCCTAAACCCTAAACCCTAAACCCTAAACCCTAAACCCTAAACCCTAAACCCTAAACCCTAAACCCTAAACCCTAAACCCTAAACCCTAAACCCTAAACCCTAAACCCTAAACCCTAAACCCTAAACCCTAAACCCTAAACCCTAAACCCTAAACCCTAAACCCTAAACCCTAAACCCTAAACCCTAAACCCTAAACCCTAAACCCTAAACCCTAAACCCTAAACCCTAAACCCTAAACCCTAAACCCTAAACCCTAAACCCTAAACCCTAAACCCTAAACCCTAAACCCTAAACCCTAAACCCTAAACCCTAAACCCTAAACCCTAAACCCTAAACCCTAAACCCTAAACCCTAAACCCTAAACCCTAAACCCTAAACCCTAAACCCTAAACCCTAAACCCTAAACCCTAAACCCTAAACCCTAAACCCTAAACCCTAAACCCTAAACCCTAAACCCTAAACCCTAAACCCTAAACCCTAAACCCTAAACCCTAAACCCTAAACCCTAAACCCTAAACCCTAAACCCTAAACCCTAAACCCTAAACCCTAAACCCTAAACCCTAAACCCTAAACCCTAAACCCTAAACCCTAAACCCTAAACCCTAAACCCTAAACCCTAAACCCTAAACCCTAAACCCTAAACCCTAAACCCTAAACCCTAAACCCTAAACCCTAAACCCTAAACCCTAAACCCTAAACCCTAAACCCTAAACCCTAAACCCTAAACCCTAAACCCTAAACCCTAAACCCTAAACCCTAAACCCTAAACCCTAAACCCTAAACCCTAAACCCTAAACCCTAAACCCTAAACCCTAAACCCTAAACCCTAAACCCTAAACCCTAAACCCTAAACCCTAAACCCTAAACCCTAAACCCTAAACCCTAAACCCTAAACCCTAAACCCTAAACCCTAAACCCTAAACCCTAAACCCTAAACCCTAAACCCTAAACCCTAAACCCTAAACCCTAAACCCTAAACCCTAAACCCTAAACCCTAAACCCTAAACCCTAAACCCTAAACCCTAAACCCTAAACCCTAAACCCTAAACCCTAAACCCTAAACCCTAAACCCTAAACCCTAAACCCTAAACCCTAAACCCTAAACCCTAAACCCTAAACCCTAAACCCTAAACCCTAAACCCTAAACCCTAAACCCTAAACCCTAAACCCTAAACCCTAAACCCTAAACCCTAAACCCTAAACCCTAAACCCTAAACCCTAAACCCTAAACCCTAAACCCTAAACCCTAAACCCTAAACCCTAAACCCTAAACCCTAAACCCTAAACCCTAAACCCTAAACCCTAAACCCTAAACCCTAAACCCTAAACCCTAAACCCTAAACCCTAAACCCTAAACCCTAAACCCTAAACCCTAAACCCTAAACCCTAAACCCTAAACCCTAAACCCTAAACCCTAAACCCTAAACCCTAAACCCTAAACCCTAAACCCTAAACCCTAAACCCTAAACCCTAAACCCTAAACCCTAAACCCTAAACCCTAAACCCTAAACCCTAAACCCTAAACCCTAAACCCTAAACCCTAAACCCTAAACCCTAAACCCTAAACCCTAAACCCTAAACCCTAAACCCTAAACCCTAAACCCTAAACCCTAAACCCTAAACCCTAAACCCTAAACCCTAAACCCTAAACCCTAAACCCTAAACCCTAAACCCTAAACCCTAAACCCTAAACCCTAAACCCTAAACCCTAAACCCTAAACCCTAAACCCTAAACCCTAAACCCTAAACCCTAAACCCTAAACCCTAAACCCTAAACCCTAAACCCTAAACCCTAAACCCTAAACCCTAAACCCTAAACCCTAAACCCTAAACCCTAAACCCTAAACCCTAAACCCTAAACCCTAAACCCTAAACCCTAAACCCTAAACCCTAAACCCTAAACCCTAAACCCTAAACCCTAAACCCTAAACCCTAAACCCTAAACCCTAAACCCTAAACCCTAAACCCTAAACCCTAAACCCTAAACCCTAAACCCTAAACCCTAAACCCTAAACCCTAAACCCTAAACCCTAAACCCTAAACCCTAAACCCTAAACCCTAAACCCTAAACCCTAAACCCTAAACCCTAAACCCTAAACCCTAAACCCTAAACCCTAAACCCTAAACCCTAAACCCTAAACCCTAAACCCTAAACCCTAAACCCTAAACCCTAAACCCTAAACCCTAAACCCTAAACCCTAAACCCTAAACCCTAAACCCTAAACCCTAAACCCTAAACCCTAAACCCTAAACCCTAAACCCTAAACCCTAAACCCTAAACCCTAAACCCTAAACCCTAAACCCTAAACCCTAAACCCTAAACCCTAAACCCTAAACCCTAAACCCTAAACCCTAAACCCTAAACCCTAAACCCTAAACCCTAAACCCTAAACCCTAAACCCTAAACCCTAAACCCTAAACCCTAAACCCTAAACCCTAAACCCTAAACCCTAAACCCTAAACCCTAAACCCTAAACCCTAAACCCTAAACCCTAAACCCTAAACCCTAAACCCTAAACCCTAAACCCTAAACCCTAAACCCTAAACCCTAAACCCTAAACCCTAAACCCTAAACCCTAAACCCTAAACCCTAAACCCTAAACCCTAAACCCTAAACCCTAAACCCTAAACCCTAAACCCTAAACCCTAAACCCTAAACCCTAAACCCTAAACCCTAAACCCTAAACCCTAAACCCTAAACCCTAAACCCTAAACCCTAAACCCTAAACCCTAAACCCTAAACCCTAAACCCTAAACCCTAAACCCTAAACCCTAAACCCTAAACCCTAAACCCTAAACCCTAAACCCTAAACCCTAAACCCTAAACCCTAAACCCTAAACCCTAAACCCTAAACCCTAAACCCTAAACCCTAAACCCTAAACCCTAAACCCTAAACCCTAAACCCTAAACCCTAAACCCTAAACCCTAAACCCTAAACCCTAAACCCTAAACCCTAAACCCTAAACCCTAAACCCTAAACCCTAAACCCTAAACCCTAAACCCTAAACCCTAAACCCTAAACCCTAAACCCTAAACCCTAAACCCTAAACCCTAAACCCTAAACCCTAAACCCTAAACCCTAAACCCTAAACCCTAAACCCTAAACCCTAAACCCTAAACCCTAAACCCTAAACCCTAAACCCTAAACCCTAAACCCTAAACCCTAAACCCTAAACCCTAAACCCTAAACCCTAAACCCTAAACCCTAAACCCTAAACCCTAAACCCTAAACCCTAAACCCTAAACCCTAAACCCTAAACCCTAAACCCTAAACCCTAAACCCTAAACCCTAAACCCTAAACCCTAAACCCTAAACCCTAAACCCTAAACCCTAAACCCTAAACCCTAAACCCTAAACCCTAAACCCTAAACCCTAAACCCTAAACCCTAAACCCTAAACCCTAAACCCTAAACCCTAAACCCTAAACCCTAAACCCTAAACCCTAAACCCTAAACCCTAAACCCTAAACCCTAAACCCTAAACCCTAAACCCTAAACCCTAAACCCTAAACCCTAAACCCTAAACCCTAAACCCTAAACCCTAAACCCTAAACCCTAAACCCTAAACCCTAAACCCTAAACCCTAAACCCTAAACCCTAAACCCTAAACCCTAAACCCTAAACCCTAAACCCTAAACCCTAAACCCTAAACCCTAAACCCTAAACCCTAAACCCTAAACCCTAAACCCTAAACCCTAAACCCTAAACCCTAAACCCTAAACCCTAAACCCTAAACCCTAAACCCTAAACCCTAAACCCTAAACCCTAAACCCTAAACCCTAAACCCTAAACCCTAAACCCTAAACCCTAAACCCTAAACCCTAAACCCTAAACCCTAAACCCTAAACCCTAAACCCTAAACCCTAAACCCTAAACCCTAAACCCTAAACCCTAAACCCTAAACCCTAAACCCTAAACCCTAAACCCTAAACCCTAAACCCTAAACCCTAAACCCTAAACCCTAAACCCTAAACCCTAAACCCTAAACCCTAAACCCTAAACCCTAAACCCTAAACCCTAAACCCTAAACCCTAAACCCTAAACCCTAAACCCTAAACCCTAAACCCTAAACCCTAAACCCTAAACCCTAAACCCTAAACCCTAAACCCTAAACCCTAAACCCTAAACCCTAAACCCTAAACCCTAAACCCTAAACCCTAAACCCTAAACCCTAAACCCTAAACCCTAAACCCTAAACCCTAAACCCTAAACCCTAAACCCTAAACCCTAAACCCTAAACCCTAAACCCTAAACCCTAAACCCTAAACCCTAAACCCTAAACCCTAAACCCTAAACCCTAAACCCTAAACCCTAAACCCTAAACCCTAAACCCTAAACCCTAAACCCTAAACCCTAAACCCTAAACCCTAAACCCTAAACCCTAAACCCTAAACCCTAAACCCTAAACCCTAAACCCTAAACCCTAAACCCTAAACCCTAAACCCTAAACCCTAAACCCTAAACCCTAAACCCTAAACCCTAAACCCTAAACCCTAAACCCTAAACCCTAAACCCTAAACCCTAAACCCTAAACCCTAAACCCTAAACCCTAAACCCTAAACCCTAAACCCTAAACCCTAAACCCTAAACCCTAAACCCTAAACCCTAAACCCTAAACCCTAAACCCTAAACCCTAAACCCTAAACCCTAAACCCTAAACCCTAAACCCTAAACCCTAAACCCTAAACCCTAAACCCTAAACCCTAAACCCTAAACCCTAAACCCTAAACCCTAAACCCTAAACCCTAAACCCTAAACCCTAAACCCTAAACCCTAAACCCTAAACCCTAAACCCTAAACCCTAAACCCTAAACCCTAAACCCTAAACCCTAAACCCTAAACCCTAAACCCTAAACCCTAAACCCTAAACCCTAAACCCTAAACCCTAAACCCTAAACCCTAAACCCTAAACCCTAAACCCTAAACCCTAAACCCTAAACCCTAAACCCTAAACCCTAAACCCTAAACCCTAAACCCTAAACCCTAAACCCTAAACCCTAAACCCTAAACCCTAAACCCTAAACCCTAAACCCTAAACCCTAAACCCTAAACCCTAAACCCTAAACCCTAAACCCTAAACCCTAAACCCTAAAAAACCCTAAACCCTAAACCCTAAACCCTAAACCCTAAACCCTAAACCCTAAACCCTAAACCCTAAACCCTAAACCCTAAACCCTAAACCCTAAACCCTAAACCCTAAACCCTAAACCCTAAACCCTAAACCCTAAACCCTAAACCCTAAACCCTAAACCCTAAACCCTAAACCCTAAACCCTAAACCCTAAACCCTAAACCCTAAACCCTAAACCCTAAACCCTAAACCCTAAACCCTAAACCCTAAACCCTAAACCCTAAACCCTAAACCCTAAACCCTAAATAAACCCTAAACCCTAAATAAACCCTAAACCCTAAACCCTAAACCCTAAACCCTAAAACCCTAAAAAACCCTAAACCCTAAACCCTAAAAAAAACCCTAAACCCTAAACCCTAAACCCTAAAAGACCCTAAACCCTAAACCCTAAAAAAAAACCCTAAACCCTAAACCCTAAAAAAAAACCCTAAAAAAAAACCCTACACCCTAAACCCTAATAAACCCTAAACCCTAATAAACCCTAATAAACCCTAAACCCTAAACCCTAAACCCTAAACCCCTAAACCCTAAACCCTAAACCCTAAAAAAAAAAAAACCCTAAACCCTAAACCCTAAACCCTAAAACCCTAAAACCTAAACCCTAAACCCTAAACCCAAACCCTAAACCCTAAACCCTAAAAAAAAAAAAAAACCCTAAACCCTAAACCCTAAACCCTAAAAAAACCCTAAACCCTAAACCCTAAAAACCCTAAAAACCCTAAACCCTAAACCCTAAAACCCTAAAACCCTAAACCCTAAACCCTAAAAAAACCCTAAACCCTAAACCCTAAAAAAACCCTAAACCCTAAACCCTAAAACCCTAAAACCCTAAACCCTAAAACCTAAACCCTAAACCCTTAACCCTAAAAACCCTAAACCCTAAAACCCTAAAACCCTAAACCCTAAACCCTAAAACCCTAAAACCCTAAACCCTAAACCTAAACCTAAACCCTAAACCCTAAACCCTAAACCCTAAAAAAACCCTAAACCCTAAACCCTAAACCCTAAACCCTAAAAAAAATAAACCCTAAACCCTAAACCCTAAACCCTAAATAAACCCTAAATAAACCCTAAACCCTAAATAAACCCTAAATAAACCCTAAACCCTAAATAAACCCTAAACCCTAAACCCTAAATAAACCCTAAATCCTAAACCCTAAACCCTAAAAAAACCCTAAACCCTAAACCCTAAAACCCTAAAACCCTAAACCCTAAACCCTAAAACCCTAAACCCTAAACCCTAAAACCCTAAACCCTAATCCCTAAACCCTAAACCCTAAAAAACCCTAAACCCTAAACCCTAAAAAACCCTAAAAAACCCTAAACCCTAAACCCTAAACCCTAAAAAACCCTAAACCCTAAAACCCTAAACCCTAAACCCTAAAACCCTAAAACCCTAAACCCTAAACCTTAAAACCCTAAACCCTAAACCCTAAAAAACCATAAACCCTAAACCCTAAACCCTAAAAAAACCCTAAAAAAACCCTAAACCCTAAACCCTAAAAAAACCCTAAACCCTAAAAAACCCTAAACCCTAAACCCTAAAAAACCCTAAACCCTAAACCCTAAACCCTAAAAAAACCCTAAACCCTAAACCCTAAAAAAACCCTAAACCCTAAACCCTAAACCCTAAACCCTAAAAAAACCCTAAACCCTAAACCCTAAACCCTAAATAACCCTAAACCCTAAATAACCCTAAATAACCCTAAACCCTAAATAACCCTAAACCCTAAACCCTAAACCCTAAAGCTATTATTTAGCCATGATCTCTTGCTTATTCTCTCCTAGAATTAATCTCTAATTTCCACATAAGCACCCACAAAAAACTTTTTAATTAAATTTGAAATTAATTCACCCATGATTTAATTAATTTCTTAATAATTCAAGCAGAATCGTTCTTGTTCGGTAGACCGAGTATTATTCGGTCAACCGAACCATTCAGTTATAACACGTGTTCGGTGCACCGTGAGCTAGACGGTTGACTGAATCCGTATGAGAAAAATTCTCTTGAATAATTCGGATGAACCACGTCTTTTACTCGATCGACCACCACCAGAATTATGGTTTGTTGGGGTCGGTTAACATCGATACCAGGACGACTACAAAATCGATCCATTGGTCCCTATGTATTTTGCCTTCTCTTTCGAGGAGGCAGAGGGGGTTGGGATGTTGGGGTAGTACCGGAACCGGTACCCGACCTTCTCGTCGGTATGTCATCTCCCAAATCAACATCTAAGCATGCATTTTGATTCAATTGAATTCTACTAGTATTAGACATATAAGCAATTATTTTAGTTCTTAAAGTGTCAGGGGCTTTATCACAAGGTCATGCATTACTACCCGGTGTGTGTGCAATATGTTGTTTGTGGAGAACAATACCACCCTTAGTTATTTTACCACACAATTCACAAACTAATGAATTTTTGTCATTTAAATTTAAATAATGGGCAAATTTCCAACCAGGATCATTACTTCTACTAGGTCTTAAGTGATCATAATCTTCGTGTGTCATTGACAAAATTGATCCTGGTACGTAAGCCATTGATTGTGAATCTAACTTAATAAAAAATTAAGCTAAAGAGAAGAGTTAGAAAGTGTGCATTTGATTTGATGGAAGCGAAAATAAAAACTTGAACGTCGGAAATCCGTGAACGTCAGAATTCTTGAACGTCGGAATTCTTGAGCACCGAAGTAGCGGAGTTGGAAGTTTAGAGCTTGAGAATTGAGATTGAGAGAATTAATGTTGTAGGACAAGGAATGAGTGAAATGAAATGAATGAGAGAGCATTTATAAGAACAAATATAAGAGGAAGGAGGTTAAAAAAAATCAAAAAACAATTTGTTGATACTGTAGCAACGCCGACAGAAACTAGTCGTTGCTACTTTAGCATAAAGCAACGACTAGTTTTCTAGCCGTTGCACTTACTGCTACTGTGCACAGCATGTGCACAACAGCTGCGGTTGCCTAGGCGCCCACCCCGCTAGGCGGTAAGCGGGTGGTCGCCCAGGCGACCACCCGCTGGTGCAGCCACCTAGATGACTGTCCACCAGAACATTGGATATTTGAACTCCGAATTGAGCACCAAGCTCAATCTAAAACCGGTTAGTCAAAATTAGAGACATTTGATCTTGATTTAGAAAATTACCAATAGATAACATTATTTCTCATGGTTAGTTCTAACTTAAATATTAAATTTGTAGAAGATATGACATCATTCATTTGTTATATTAACGATATCAATATTTGCTAATATTTCACCTAATCCACTACAAAACATGAAAAAATTCAAAATATTTTCCAGAAAAGACTTCCACGAACCTCAAATACAATAAACATCTCTCGGCTTCGAACCAACAAACCCCCCCAAAACCCTAACCTTTCTCCGTCCCACTCCCCACCGTCGCCATAGTCCGCAGCCGGAACCCGTGACCTACGCATCTGCGGAGGTGAGTTCGATTCCTCTCCGTCCGCTATCGATTCTTTCCTTTCGTCTGCCTTAATTTCGAAAACCGACTTCTGAAGCCTGGGGACGTCATCCAGTGCCGATTTCGCCCTTTTTTGTTTCAAATTCGGTTTGGTGGATTGATGTGTTGTGAATGTTAGGGTTCGTTTCCGGGCCAGCAAGGTAGTCGAGGAGTTATGAGGAGGTGGTGAGGGTTCGGTGTTTGAAGGAGGAGAATTAGGGAGCTGTGCAGGATCGACAAGTTAACTGATTAAGTTTTGAGTTGGAACTTAGTCGGGACTAGGATTTAGATTCCGATGAATTGTTAATATTAGATTGTTATTCTAGGGAAGCGGACCCAAAGGATTACGTTGTTTTCACCCTTTTTTGGTTTTATTTGTTGGATGAGGTGTTGTCAATCTTAGGGTTTGTTGTAGTAAGGTTAAGGTCTGTAAGAAGTTGAGATCAGGATGGGTGTTTGGAGGTAGAAATTAAATTAGGGAACTGTGAATGGGAAGTGCGAGTTAGTTAAGCGAATAAGTTGAGACTTACTCGGGACTAGGATCAAGGTTCCAGAATTACAAATGATTGTTAATATTGGATTGCTGGTCAAAATTGTTGAATGGGTTACAATTTCTAGACTGCTTGTTTGGACAGACACGAGAGAAAACTTGTTTCCCTCTGTTGGAAATTCAAATCTGCATATGATGGATGAGGTGTTGTGAGTCTTGGGATTTTTTATGCTAAGGAAGTCGAGGAGTTATGAGGAGGTGGTGAGGGTTGGGTGTTTCAACGTGAAAAGGGACGTGTGACAGATTCACAAGTTAATTGATTAAGTTGTCAGTTCCAACTTAGTCATAACTGATATCAAGGTTTTGGAATTAATACAATTTGCCCACCACCTTGCTGGTCCGAAAGTAGTCGGCGGCAGTCGTTCCCGAGCTCATCCAACGCCACTACACTCCACGTTCCCATCCCGGACTCCTCCAGACCACTACCACTCCGTCCCCGACTAAGCCATCCTCCATGCCAGTCTGGTCGGGTACGGACTGGATTCAGACCGATGTACGGTCCTAATTAGATTACAATGAACTCGATTTAATCTGATTGACGGAAGCAAATTTTGGGTTTGCCAGAAACCAAAACATTGGCACGCTAAGTTGCAATTTTGAAAATTCCTTTTCATTTTGTATCTGTTTTTCGAATGTCTTAACTTTGGTTGTACTTGTCTCAGTTGGTAATTAACTTTAGGATCATATATTATTGTTTCATAAAATTCATATTTTGGTATTACACTATGTGTTTTGTTGGTTTTTATTTTTATTTGATTTTCCTTTACTTTCCAATTTCTGGAGGAAAGTTTAGAAATCTAAACTATTGCACTTTGAATATCATGTAGTGGGGTTAGCTTAACGCGAATCTTTGCTGAGTTCGTCTTTTTCCCTCTCAGATGTGAATCCTTTCTAGAATTGGTTGAGGCAGTGATTTTTTTTGCAACTTTCTAATTCATCAGTCATTTCAGCATTTATGCTGCAAAGATGGCAGATATTTCCAGCGATAAAATCAGAAACATATGCATCCTTGCCCATGTTGACCACGACAAGACGACTCTTGCTGATCACCTCATTGCCTCATCCGGTGGTGGGGTCATTCACCCCAAGCTTGCTGGAAGGGTGAGGTTCATGGACTACCTCGATGAGGAGCAACGGCGGGCCATTACCATGAAGAGCTCCTCCATCTCCCTCCTCTACAACGACCACTCTATTAATCTGATTGATTCTCCTGGCCACATGGATTTCTGCAGCGAAGTCTCTACTGCTGCTCGTTTGAGTGATGGCGCCTTGATTTTGGTTGATGCCGTTGAAGGTGTTCACATTCAGACCCATGTTGTTCTCCGACAGACCTGGGTCGAGAAGTTGACACTTTGTCTTGTTCTCAACAAGATTGACCGGTTGATAACTGAGCTCAAGCTTAGTCCAATGGAAGCCTACAATAGGTTGCTCAGAATTGTCCACCAAGTTAATGGAATAGTTAGTGGATACAAGTCTGAGAAGTACCTTTCAGATGTCGATTTGATGCTTGCAGGGCCCAGCGGAGATGTAGACCATGAGCTTTTGGAGGACGATGAGGACACCTACCAGCCTCAGAAGGGAAATGTTGCTTTTGTGTGTGCACTTGATGGGTGGGGCTTTAGCATTACACAATTTGCGGAGATCTACGCGTCGAAATTGGGTGTGAGCGTCAATGCTTTTATGAAGGGGTTGTGGGGACCCCGTTACTTCAACACCAAAAGCAAGATGATTGTGGGGAAAAAGGTTATTGAAGGAGTTAGCAAAGACCCACAGCCCATGTTTGTGCAGTTTGTCCTGAGGCCGCTTTGGCAAGTTTACCAAGGGGCACTTGAAGAAGATGGGAACAAAGAGATGCTCAGGAAGGTTATAAAGTCTTTCAGTTTGTCTGTTCCTCCTCGCGATCTTCAGCATAAAGATCCTAAGGTTGTCCTTCAGTCAGTCATGAGCCGGTGGCTTCCTTTGTCTGATGCTGTTTTGAGGATGGTGATCAATTGCATGCCAGGACCTGTGGCAGCTCAATCTGTTAGGATACCTCGTCTTCTTCCAAAAAAAGAAGTTGTAGTGGGTGATAATGAGGTTGATTCTTTTGTGCTGGCTGAAGCTGATCATGTAAGAAAATGTGTCGAGACCTGTGATACTAGTGCAGAAGCACCATGTGTTGCTTTTGTTTCCAAGATGTTTGCTATTCCATATAAAATGCTCCCTTCGAAAGGTCCTGATGGGGAGCTGTCTAACAATTTACTTTCAAATGAAGTTGGACGTGGGGAACCAGAGGAATGTTTCCTTGCATTTGCCAGGATTTTCAGTGGCACACTTCACACAGGGCAGAAGATTTTCGTTCTTTCTGCCCTATATGATCCATTGAAAGGTGATTCCTCCCAAAAACATGTGCAGGAAGCCCAATTGGATTCCTTGTATCTTATGATGGGTCAGGGTCTAAATCCTGTTCATACTGCCAAAGCAGGTAATATTGTAGCAATCCGAGGCCTAGGACAGTATATTTTGAAGAGTGCAACACTTTCATCTACTAGAAACTGTTGGCCTTTCTCAAGTATGATGTTTCAGGTGGCACCAACACTTAAAGTGGCCATTGAAGCTTCTAATCCAGAAGATACAGCTGCACTCATGAAGGGGTTGAGGCTTCTTAATCGCGCAGACCCTTTTGTCGAGGTTATTGTTTCTGCTAGAGGAGAGCAGGTACTTGCAGCTGCCGGGGAAGTTCACCTTGAAAGATGCATAAAAGATCTGAAAGAGCGATTCGCTAGAGTGAGCTTGGAAGTATCCCCTCCTCTTGTCTCGTACAAGGAGACGATTGAAGGTGAAGGATTGAATCCATTACAAAACCTAAAGGTGTTGTCCAGTAGTGTTGATTATGTTGAGAAGATCAGTCCCAACGGAAGGTGCGTAGTAAGAGTGCAAGTCATGAAACTTCCTAGTGGGTTGACAAAGGTTCTAGATGAGAGCACAGATTTACTTGGAAGTATAACAGAAGGAAGATCCAGAAAAAGAGATGAACACTCTCAACAATCATTAAAAGAAAACGACATCGCCGTGAGAGAAGTTGTAGTTATCAAGGCAGAATTTCTCAATGAGAACAACATCTCCTTTGAGGGCAGTAAGAAAGTGATTGTTGTTGTTGATGGAGGATAGAAGAGTGGGTTGCATAGAGGGTCCCTTTACAGGTGCGAAGCTGAAATATCTATCTGAGATGGCGACACCAATGAGGCCTCCAATGATGATGTTTTTGGTGGAGTGCAACAAGTTGAAGTTGAACCATCCCATCGCCCTTCCAGCAGTGGTCAGTCACGCACTGAGAGTGAAATACAAAACCAAAACAATGAATATAAAAAAGATACAATGAAATACAAAAATAAAACAATGAAACTCCTCGTGAACTTTGTTTGTTTGCTATCCTTGGATGTTGATGCCTCACTTGGTTGGATCCTCTGGCACGATGGCTTTCGGTGCTACTGCAGGAGCGATTAACAGATTTCCTACGTTTTTTGCTCCAAACCCCCCTATGCCGATAGGCACGTCTTCTGTCCCTCAAGCAGGAGAGAATAACAGGGCCGGGGGCGATGCTGGAGACCCCATAGCGGGATCTCCCAGTCACGCCCGTTGTCGAGCAGCCTGCAGTAACCCCTGTTCGCTCGCTTGGTGTTTCGGAATCTGGACTGAGAGCTCCAAATTCCATGTCGGTGGTGATCGTCCATGGCAAATACCATAATGTGGATTGTTCTGTAAGGATATTCCCTAGCTATCAAGAAATGACGACACTATCAGCCTTCTTCCAGCATGTCATAGAGTGGATTCCTACCCTTCGTAAATACAGCAAGATTCAAGTTAATAATGGTCAACTCACCTTATTTTGGCGTGATAACTAGATATTTGCTTATCCTTTAGCAGAAGGCTGGGTGGATCTCCACATCATATCCAAAGATGTTTGGATTTTTATTGCTGATTTTTTCAGTAAGAACCCCTTCTCCACCCAATGGATTTCAAAAAGATTTTTAGGGGCATTAGACGAGGACTTTTTCTAAACTTTATGGTGCATACCTGGCTCTGCCCCTCCATATCAAGAGATATTCGAGTATGGAAACTTAACAGTAAGGCTGTAAGGGGAGTTTCAAGTTAGAGATATTTATCATCAGATAACTTTCGGGGGACTAAGATATCCACTTTTTCCCCAAATTTGGAGATCTTCTTGCTCTCCAAAAATCAGAATTTTCAATTGACTATTAATTGAAAATCAAATTTTAACAAAAGACATTGCGAAAGAGAGGATTTAAGGTGGATCAAGAATGTCCTTTGTGTGGCTTGGAAAATGAAACACCTCAGCATTTCTTCTTCACTTGTAGCTTTGCCGGTACCATTTGGGACCTACCATTCGAGACCTAAACCAGATTAGGGGAAATAACGCTCCTTTTAGAACTACAGTTCAGAGTCATCTTGATTTAGGGATTGCTGATTCGAATGGCTTAATTAATGGGTTTTTGTGGTCTCTTTGGCTTGTGAGGAACAACCGGTTGTTAAGGAAAATAGCTTACCCATTCTGGATTGTTACGAATAAATGATTTGACCAAAGCAAAAGTGTCGACCAAGCTTAGGAGAGAGGGTCTCATTCCACAACCACCACAATCAAGCCTTATTGGACAAAGTGATCCACTTCTGAAAAACATCATTATTTGTAATGCAACTTAGGGCAGTAATGCCTTAATAGAACCGCTTGATGTCGGCTATGATAGGAACATCATGCGAACATGTACTCATGAGGTGGAGTTAGAGAACACATGTGATGAGGCGAGGAGAGCCGAGAAGGGTGTTGGTGGTCTGGAACTTCCATTTTCATTGGACGTTCCACAGTCGCCGCAAGAGGCTTAGCCTTTTAGGTGGGGTGCTCCTCCAATTGCTTTTGGAGTTTCCCTTTCCTGTTATTGGGATCTTTTTTGGTTGTATCATGTGATCCCCACGCTGCTTATTTTATCAGGACCTACTATGTTTAGATCAGGTGTGGTTTCAAACCTTCTGATCCTTTGTTTAATTCAATGAAAACTTTCTTCAAAAAAATTGTTTGTTTGCTTGGTGAGTCCAGCTTGTACAAGTAAGCAATGGACATGTGTTTAGCAAAATCGATGTATCACTGGCTTAAACTTTGCAAAGAAGTCTTTCACTTGCAAAGCTCTGAACAGTGAATTGTAAATACTAAATTCCAAGGTTACTACTCTTCTATCACTTGTCATCCCAAAATAAAAACAAAAAGAACAAAGAATAAACACCAATAGCTATTAGAGTGCACTGGAGTCTGCAGAAAAGTAAATGCCGACACTCGCAGAGATCGGAGAAGAGAGATGGGACCGTCTAGGGTTTGTCCACCCAATTAACAAAAAGATCACGTTCAGGTTACTACTAGTTGTTCAACACAAAATTTAGTACCACGTGTCCACGTTCATAGTTTACTATTTATGTCCTAAGAGGCAACCTCAGTACAAGACGGTCAGAATTTGCAAAGAAAAACTATAAACATAAAGTAGAAAATTTTCTGCAAATGTCCTTTTCAAGTGGATACATTTTGAAGTCATTGTAAAATACGCTTATTTTCAAAAATACCAATACTATCCAAAAGAGAGATTACAAATTACATCCTAAATATGTAACCATGAAGGAAACAGAAAACCCACAGAAATCAAAACAACAATATGACTGGATTAAGAAAACCCTGCCCCCGACACCAAATCAAATCAAACTAAACCAAAATGCCCAAATTCCAAATTAAAATTGTTCAGGAAAATTGTCATGTTTAATTCCACTCCCTTTTGTCACCTAAACTAATCAAGAAAACAATTTCTACAAGAAGAAATGTACTAGAATAACTGAAGTCCTATTTTATACCTAATCCAAAAATGGTATTTCCATACTGGATTTGTGTAGTTGTAATGTGGTGACACCGAAATAACAAAATGAAGTGATTGAAATCAGACAAAAATGAACCTGAAGAAGGAAGAGGGATGCAGGCAACGGCCTTCTAGTGGAGGAGGTTGCTGGTCGGTTTATTTTGGATGGGGTTTTGGGTTTCAAGAGTTCGAGAGAAGGGTTGATTTTGGGGGATGCATGGATGAATGAATGAATGATATGGACTTTAGTTGTACATAGATATCTGGAGACTGGACCAAATCAAAATGCTTGGGTTGGGTAGTATGTTAGTATGCGTTTATTTGGGAAAGGAAAGGGTTGGATGTCCCCATTGGCATTGGTTGTTCATTAATGCACACAAACAACATTTCTTCACATCAACACCAATTTGGATTTCATAATTGGACAAACAGACAAACACATGCATACAGGTTGGTGGATGGCAACGAGAAACCCACAATGATATACTTGTACGATGCAATAGAGAATGTGAAGTGACAGATCAAGGACAACTACAAGTTCAGATCGTAATTATACTAGTCTGTTATTGAGGTCATTGATAGAAGATGGGGACACCAAATGTCAAGTGTTTTGTACTCCGCGGGGGCTTCATCTTGAACCCGACTACTTTCTTTGGTGTTGACAACCGATCAGAAGCCATCAACACTCACTTAACGGGCTGGTTGGAAGTTCCGGAGAAGATGGTCCCGAACCCTAAAGACTAAGATCACATATCAAGGCAACTGGATCGTTACAAGAACAACAAACGATTGTTCCGTCGAGATATTGTTATGCGGCAAAGAACCACAAAGATCCCCACTAATTGGTGGTCTGATTACGGAGTTGAGTTCAGTAGTGGGAACTGATCTTTGAAAGAGTTGACGCTTAAAATTTTGGGTCTCACTCGTTCAACATCCGGATGTGAGAGAAACTGGAGTGTGTTTGAGCAGATACACACAAAAAGGAGGAATCGGTTAACGCCGAAGAAGTTGAATGACCTGGTGTATGTGAATTATAACCAGAGGTTGAGGCAACGATTCTTGGAAATGAGGGACAAACCAGGCTTCTACGACCCTATGAGCATAGATTATGACTTGATGAAAGATCATCTGTGGTTTGTGGAAACAAAGGATCCGGGCTTTGCAAGAGATGATCTGACATGGGCGGATGTGTAGGAGGCTATATTCGGTCCATCACGAGTCCGACCACGTTGTGCAGCAGCATCAACCTCCAGGATATTACAAACTGTTGTGGAAAAAGACTTCAACTTCAGACATCACCATGAAGCATCAACTTTGTCGGCGGTGCCAGTTGAAGACATAGACGAGCAATTCGTGGGTACAGACAATGAGGTAACCAAGGAAGAAGAGACCTATCATGATGACCCCAACGACTCAAAAGACTCGGACGACCTAGAGGAAGACATTCCTCAGTGGGTTCATGACCAAACATATCAATTGTAGACAACTAGAAATGTAGAGTTGATTGTAGACTACTAGATCTACGTTTTTTTGTTGTAGTTGTTTTATGGCACTTGTACTTGTAATACCTAAACGTTAATAATTGAAAATAAACCTAGTACTTTGGTGGGCAGACGAGATTTCCAGTGAGACAATGGCACCAATGAACTGGTTGTTTTGTCGAAGCCAAACAAACTAGGTATTTTATACATATTGTTTCTATTTTTCCCCTTGATTTTCCTGACCTTTTTCAATTTTTCCTGATTTTTTCCTAATTTTTGGGAATTTCTTGCAATTAAAAAAATTAATTTTACAGTTGTGTGGTCGCTTATGCGTCGGCACAACCGCATATGCGGCCCTGGGAATAAAATCGCACATTGCCGCATATGTTATGTTAAAACATTGGGTGTGAACATTTGTGGGGGGAAACCCTAAACCTAAATCCTAATGGTCGTTCTTAGATATTAAGATACATTAGAGATAAAAGCAGTGGATAAAAACAAAGCAAAGGCAATCATGAAACTCAATTAACAGTGTAACAGTACAGGTTATTGTGACCATACCTTACATGCATTATATTTGGATATGACATATCCTTCTCATTTAAAGCAGCCAAACGCTTCTTACTTTCTAGAGGTATCATTTGATGAAGACAAGAAAATCTGCCCAAAACACGTGTAAATTATAAACAAGGATATTGTTTTACCCTTAAAAATACCAAAATGAAAGACACAAGCACACACGCCTCATCATCATTATACTAGTAGCACTACATAATTGTCAGTATGAGGCCAATATCCCCTATCAGAAATAATCATAAGAGGCAAGAGCCATTCTTCTTCAGAGTTAATCTTTGTATGCTACGTGGAGTCAATAATCTAGTGACTTGTTAAAAACATAAAAACAAACTAATCAATCAAAGATGTAAAATACCATATTTGTAAAAATGAAACCATCATAGAATAAAATTTAGTATTTTTTAATAGGATCTTTAGCAAACTTAAGATCCAAAATTACAATTAAACACGCAAACCCATTCCAACTCCTTCCTCGTAACTTTCTCTTTACAAGCACATTAGTTCAAAACCAACCTTTAAATCCCAAAATGAAGACTAAAACCAAAAGCCAGCAACTTCGCAATCTTTCCATAATACTTTCACTTACCCACAAACCTACGTTAAAGAACACAAATTTAGAAGAAGAAAAAAGGCCAAGAGCAAGCCCTAACTATCACACGATTCCCAAACCCAAACACCAAAAAAGGTCTTCAATTGGCCGCCCATTGGTCCACAAAACCCTTAAAAACCTAATAAGAAAAAAAGAAGCAAGAAAACGCACCAAATGAAGTCAAAGAGCAGAGATCTGGAACTTTCCATTCACGATTTTCTCTCGGAGTTTAGGGTTAGTGGGGAGGAAAGGAGTGGGGGAACGGCGAAGTTGTTTTTAGGATAGGGCAGAGGTAACTTATTTAGGGTTTGTGAAGAGAGAAAGAAGTGGTGGTGCGTTGGAATTGGAAGAGAGCGGAGGAGGGTACAAAGTCGGAACTCTACACGGTCGTGGGCTTCTAAACGGGTTGGACTCTAATCCGATCACGTGCTAGCCCAACTTATTCTGTTATTCACCTCACAACATTGTCTTGTTTACCAATTAGTAACTCGAAAAATGTCAAGGATAATTCAACATACTGTATGAAATTATATGTTCAATAAGGGGGTTTTTTTTAATTTGATTAATGCATTTTATTTTTTCAGAAGGACCCCCTTAGCCGTCAAGTCAACGTATATTACTTTTTTTTAAACATTTCAACGAGGACATTTGAAATGTTGGCTTGTAAACTTTAATGTGTTAATTTTGATAATTAATCAAACTAATCTTAATCAATCAACCTAGTCAATTAAAATGGACATACATGATTACATGTATAACATATATACTTGTTGTATGTGTGCAGATCATCTTAATAAGTTAATCAAGATTATTAAGAGAATAAATATTGTGAAAATGAATTAAGATTGTAACAAAGTTTGGACCAATACTTATAAATTTTCCACTTTTTGAGTTTGTAAGTAAGCACTAGGATTTTGTCCATGTCCAACGGATGACCGAACTGATCATATCAGTATATGTTACCTTCTTATTGGATTGCTCTACTTAGACGACAATTGTTTATCGTTGGACTCACAACGGATATTTGATTTCCAATTGATGGTGTTAAAACACAAACACTTCATCTGGGCGGTCAAATCGGTCTCAGACGACCTTTTTTTTGTGACAGAGTCGATTAAATCTTTATTGATATTTTAAATCAACCAATTGAACCCAATTCGGTCAACCAATTTTAAATCATAAGAAATTCGACAAAAGTTACTGGAAGTTTGTGATCAATTTTTTGATCTTTGTTCGATCAACCAAAAGCTTAATTTTGACCTAGTCGACTATTATATTAAAACCATCAAACAGTCGACCGAATCTGTGCAGATTTATGTTCGAGCTCAAATCACATCTCTTTGTTTAGTCAAAATCTCCTAAATGACTAGTAGAGTTTGAAGCCTTATAAATAGGAGTTCATACATGAATTTCACACACCAAGTATACTCATATCATTTGTGTCCAAACATTAAACACTTTCAATCTCTTATTTCCTACACTCAAAGTCAAACTTCACAATTTGTGTATCAATTCTTATCATATCCAAGTGTGCTTAAGTCTAGAATGTTAGTAAGTGATTTCAATTTCATATCCAAGAATCATCAAAGTTACAAAGCTTCTAGGAAGCTTCCTCTCAGGTTGTGAGATGTGAAATCGAGCAATGCGAGATTATTCGCAAGGCTCGTGATGTAAAGGCGAAGCTCTCAGTATGGAACGGAGATCGGATGGTGGAAACTCAAACAAAGCTTGGAAGATCATGTGGAGCTTGAAAGAGATGACTAGATTACGATGATTGTGATCGAATTCTATAAAAATCCGGTGTCGATTTTGAGGTTTGCTTGCTTTATCCCTACTTAATTTTTATTTCACATTTAGTAGAGCATTTAACTTATGATTAAAGGGTCATCGTTCCTAACAACTGTTATCAGAGCAGTAGGCTACTAATTTCATACTTAATCATAGTTTAGCATTACTTCCGCTTCTAATCATTGTAAGGGACTATCTTTTTTTAGATTACCATTGTTTAATGACTCAAATTATGTAAAACAAGAAAATCTTAATATGTCAATCCTTGCACTTATTAATCATTGATATGAAAAGAATACTAAATATGTAAACATATTGTGTGTGTATATAAGCTAGCACTAGGTGTACGTGAGTTTGTCAATGGTTTGATAACATTAGTTGTACAATTATATTCATCCTATAAATAGTGCCTCAATCACAAAGATTGAGTTGTTGAGGGCAAATCTTCTTATTTCCAATTCCTTCCTTTATCATATGGTATCAGACGACATCTTTTAGGATCCAATTCCTTCCGTTGTGATCCCCTTTCCCACCATGTCGTCATCAACCTCTAACGCCCCCAATGCTCTCCCCTCCACCAATATCTCTCATTTTCTTACAATTAAACTCACTTCGACGAACTTCCTCCTTTGGAAGACACAACTCACACCTCTTTTCACAAGTCAAGGTTTAATTGGTCACCTCAATGGCGACACTAAAGCACTGCCATCTCTCAACTTAGATGGTGGATCCAACTCGGAGTATATGGCGTGGTTTCTTTGTGATCAATTGGCACTTACGTGGTTGCACGCGTCTTTGTCGGAAGATGTGTTCTGTCAAGTCGTGGGCCTAACCACGAGAAGAGATGCATGGGTTGCCCTCGAAACGGCTTAGGCCTCGCCCTCCTAAGCCCGTATATTCCAACTACATGGACTCCATCAAGGTGACCAACCGGCCGCGGTATTTCTTCATCTACATATCTTTGCACTAATGTAGATGGGTCATCAATGGTATCAAATTTCATATTTTACTCATATACCTTATACCTTGATTTTTTAAAGGAGTTGACAATACTTATTAATTGCCTTCGAGTATTCTGGTTATGCCTTGATTTTTTAAAGGAGTTGACAGTACTTATTAATTGCCTTCGAGTATTCTGGTTATGCCTTGATTTTTTAAAGGAGTTGACAGTACTTATTAATTGCCTTCGAGTATTCTGGTTATGCCTTGATTTTTTAAAGGAGTTGACAGTACTTATTAATTGCCTTCGAGTATTCTGGTTATGTATTTTGCATGTAAAAGAAACTGAGCTCTTCCACATGTGATTTCAAATTTTATGTAAAATTGCAATTCAATCGTCACACTGCCTTTTTCAAAGGGAACTACTATTTACCGCCGGAAAACTACTTAAATCGCCTCAATAATTACTATTTTTTCCTTCACAGTTCATTTAATACTCATTACGTTCTGTGTCTTAAAACAAGATTTTTGCCTGAGTTTTCCTCACATTCCCAGTACCAACACCACGAAAATGTCTAGCGAAGCGCCTGGATCTGGTGAGGTAAGTCGGGGGAAAACTTTTTTTCGTCTCGGACGTCTGCCTAAGCAGATACAAGTTGTCATCGGATTTGGATTTTTTTGGTAATATCATCCTACAAATCAAAAGCAGATAATCAGACGGATTGTTATCTAAGATGCGATTGCAGAAATGAAATGAGTTTTCTAAAGGATCAATGGGCATCACACCGGTCACGATCCAAGAATCGTCTTCAACCCCCTTCTTCTTCTGAGCTCGTGTGTCTGCAGTGCACGAACTCAAATCACCGGCCACAAACCGGCCACCTCGACCCTTCCGAATGACCTACTCCGCCAAAGAAGGACTACCATGTCGCCCCCATTCTTTACCATACTGTTGTCTCGCCTCCTCATGCGGCTCCAAGTCATACTGCCCCCTATCGTCACTCTCGTCGTGACTCTCCACATCATCTGAATCATCCTCGTCGTCGAAATATTCCCCACGTGTCTGACGACGACGTAAAATATCTCCCTATCTCCTAACTGAAGCAGAAATACCCCGTGTACGTGGATGACGGTGACCCGACTCATCAACTAAACTATATACAACGCGTAAGGGAACTGATTTTCCTTTTCCTCCACGATAACCTGACGACTATTAATTCAATTTTAGAAATAAAAATTCGTTAATGGATTTAAATTACTTAATTTCCAAATTGATCGATCAATAAAACTAATTTTAATAATTAATCAATTTAACTAATTACTCAACTAATTTAACCAATTATTAACTTAATAATCAATTTATTTAACAATTATCACATATTAAAGATCAATTTAAATAATAAAATTAAATATTAAAAAAAGGGCTCTGTCAGACACCCCTATAGTGGTTGGGCGTCCGCGGGAGCCGCCTCCGCCGCGGACGCCCGACCTAAAAAAAACTAAACAAGACATTTTACTAGATTTGAGTACGCCGGGACGTCCGCTGACTCATTTCCCGACCTTCGAGACATTCTTTCTGATGAATATGAGAGTAATATGAAAAGAGAGTGGTGTTAGGAGAGTGAAATGAAGAGATATAAGTAGAAAAAAGATAGAAGAGCAAAATGATAATTCACACAGATAATTTGAGTAATTTTCCGATAACGAATAACAATTCAGTTTTCAAAAGTTTCGTTCAACTTAGATCTTTTTATTGTTAAAATATCATAGCATTATTTCGTCAATATGTATATGTAATAACCATCAAATATTTCGTAAAGGATCCTTATACACGGACGCTGGCGTCCGTGACGCGCATGACATGGCACTTAAAGTTTGTTGAGTCAGCGTCCAGTCAAGTTGACACGTAGTCATCGCAGTACGCGCCTTTTTATTTTAAAAAATTCGACGGTTCATTTCCAAATCAAACGATTAGACAGCGCGCAGACATAATGTGGCGACGGTTCGAGTCTCGAGCAAGGAAACGAATAGACCCACGAAAAAGGAAGGAAACGAATAGTTCCTTCATCTTTGTGTCTGTAACTGTGAAGAGAGAAATCTGAAAATCGTTCCTCTACGTGTGTTTCACAACAAAACGAGAAATGGATTCACCGAGTAATGTTGTCGCTCCAGAAGTTGTGGCTGATCAGGTGGGTCGATTTAGTTTTTTTTTCGTGGGTGGATTTGTTATTTACGAACTTTCTTTGAATTTTTTGTTTGTTTTAGGGAAGCACGTACTACTTCCGGGAAACAAAGTGTGGTTGGACAGCGATTCAAAAGCAGTTCGGTAGGATGAAGGACGTCGAAAAGGAGGTCTTCCGGGGGACCGCTTTCGGACACTTCCTACATTTTCCTAACATTCCAACGGACAATGAAATACTCGGATGGTTCGTCGAACACTATGATGCGAATGAGGTGGGGCTGAGAATAGGATCAGGGGTAGTCCCCCTTACAGCTGAAGACGTTGCCGTAATTCTGGGGCTAAAAGTGCGTGGGAAGACAGTTGTTATGGAACCGACGGGCGTACAGAAGCGAGATGGAGTGAACCTTGACAACACTCAACTATTAGGGCATCTGACTGCAACCAGTGTGATGGGCGACGCCGAGGAGTACGTTCGACTCATCATTTGTTTCATCTTCAACCATTTTTTGTTCTTCGATGGAACACTTCGAACCAAAATTTGGTTCATGAAACATTTGAGGGACTTCAAAGGCATCAACAGATATGCATGGGCACGTGCAGTTCACGCCGTACTGGTTCGGGGTCTGGAGGAAGCCAGCTTAGAACTGCAGGAAAGGAGATCGGCCGGGAACTTCATTATGAAGCAGGGCTGCGTTGATGGTTGTGTAGCAATACTACAAGTAAGCAATTTTGTTCGGAATACGATGTGTGTCTGTCCGGAATAAGTAGTTCGGTCCATCGGGAATACGATGTCTGTCTGTCCGGAATAGTAAGATCTTTTGTCCGGATTAAGATTCTTGTCTGTCCGGAATACGTTGTTTGGCTGTCCGGAAACAGGAGTAGGTCTGTCCGGAATAAGATGTATGTTTGTCCGGAATACGTTATGTTGTTGTCCGGAATCACGCGTAGGTCTGTCCAGAATAGGATGTCTGTCTGTCTGGAATAGTATGAGCTTTTATCTTGAATAAGATTTTTGTCTATCGGGAATACGATGTCTGTCTGTCCGGAATAGTAAGATCTTTTGTCCGGATTAAGATTCTTGTCTGTCCGAAATACGTTGTGTTGCTGTCCGGAATCAGGCGTAGGTCTGTCCAGAATAAGATGTATGTCTGTCCGGAATACGTTATGTTGCTGTCCGGAATCAGGCGTAGGTCTGTCCAGAATATGATGTCTGTCTGTCCGGAATAGTATGATCTTTTATCTTGAATAAGATTTTTGTCTATCGGGAATACGATGTCTGTCTGTCCGGAATAGTAAGATCTTTTGTCCGGATTAAGATTCTTGTCTGTCCGGAATAAGATATATGTCTGTCCGGAATACGTTATGTTGCTGTCCGGAATCAGGCGTAGATCTGTCCAGAATACGATGTCTATCTGTCTGGAATAGTATGATCTTTTATCTTCAATAAAAAAATTGTCTGTCTGTCTTGAAGTGCTTATTAACATTTAATCGTTCCCATTTGAAGGTGTGGCTTTGTGAGAAATTCAAATTGGGGGAGCCCAGACGAGCATATCCACGGATGAAAAGTTGGACGGAAATGTTTGGGAAACGCTTAACCCTGAGGAAATGGGAGGAACGTGGAATAACCTTAGCCGAGATTTACAACGGCAAATTCGAGCTGAAGGGGCCTCCATCACTAAGTGAAAGGGAGCGGAAACTGATGACTTCCGATCAAAATCTTGCTCAAGAGTCGCACAAAGCAACGGGGTCAGCTTCAACATTCCCTCTGCCAAGGCTACAACTTAGAGACTGCAGCATTCCATTGGACCCGCTGCTACAAGAGTTGGAACTGAGTGAGGTTAAGACAAAATGGCTGCAAGCCGAAACAGCCCTTAAGAAGGCGACTGAAGAGGTTAACAGACTGGAGGAAGAACTGAGGATGTCCCACGAAGAGTGTCGGAGGCTGAGCGAAGAGATTGTGTCTCTACGAGGAACGGGGGCATGTGAAACTCACATTGGGGAGAAGACCCAATATGTAAATATAGAGGAAGATCAGGAGGAGGAGAAGGAAGAAGAGAGAAGAGCAGAAGGCAGAAAAGAGGAAGAGGGAAGAGGAGAAAAAAAGGAGAGGAAGAGGAAAGAGAAGGAGGAACAGAGGAAAAAAGAGGAGGACAAGGAAGAAGAAAGGAAGAGAGTGGAGAAGAGGAGAGAGGAGGAGAAGGAAGAAGAGAGGAAGATGGAGGAGAATAAGAGAGAGGAAGAGAAGGAAGAATAGAGGAAAAGGGAGGAGAAGAAGAGAGAGGAGGAGAAGGAAGAAGAGCGGAAGAGGGAGGAGAAGAAGAGAGAGGAGGAGAAGGAAGAAGAGAGGAAGATGGAGGAGAAGGAAGAAGAGAGGAAGAAGGAGGTGAAGAGGAGAAATGAGGAGAAGGAAGAAGAGAGGTGAAGAGGAGAGAGGAGGAGAAGGAAGAAGAGAGGAAGAGAGAGGTGAAGAGGAGAGAGGAGGAGAAGGAAGAAGAGAGGAGGAAGGAGGAGAAGAGGAGAGAGGAGGAGAAGGAAGAAGAGAGGAAGATGGAGGAGAAGAAGAGAGAGGAGGAGAAGGAAGAAGAGAGGAAGAGGGAGGAGAAGAAGAGAGAGGAGGAGAAGGAAGAAGAGAGGAAGAGGGAGGAGAAGAAGAGAGAGGAGGAGAAGGAAGAAGAGAGGAAGAGGGAGGAGAAGAAGAGAGAGGAGGAGAAACCAAACTGGGGTGTCAAAAGACAACGCTCGAGGAAAGATGAGGAAGAGCGGGCTAAGAAGAAGAAGGTGGAAGCGGAGCAAAAGAGAAAAGACAGAGTGACCCAAAGGAGCCTAATGAAAAAGGGGAAAAAACAAGACGACAATTACAACTTGGCTGTCCACTTAGGGGCGACGAGGCCTGATGTTGACATGGCCGCATTGGGGACGTTGTCAGCTGATGAGGTCAATGTGTTATTGAACTTCACCGCACCAAGCACGGACCAGACAGAGGTGATCTGGAGAGGGGACATCTGTAGTCTAACACGCCGCGACCTGAAGGAAATAATAACGCCGGGGATGGATATGAGCGACGAAACAATGGATGCGATGATTTCGGTCCTCCAAAGAAGACGACAAGCCCGAAAGGTTATATGTATATCAACATTCGAATCAGGACGAATTGTGGAGGGTCAAGGGGAACAATTGATGATTGTATACTCCCTAAAATTAACGGATTGTCTCCAAAAGAATCCGTAATCGCACAACCATGCTGGTCCGCAGGCCATTGGCATCTGGTGGTTGCCTACGGCCCATCTGCGGAGTTCCTGCAGTTCAACAGTGCGTCCACGGTGCTAGATCGAGGTGAAGATCCAGACGTCCTTGTTGGCGCACATGAATGCGCAGCAGCAGAGGTTGCTAAATACTGGAGGGAAAAACTGACACCCAACTTATTCCAGACAGACACCCAACTTGTTCCGGACAGACACCCAACTTGTTCCGAACAAACCGTATTCCAGACACACCCAGAACTTCTTCCAGACAGACATACGTCTTATTCCGGACAGAGGAGGACCTTATTCCGGACAGACAAGCAACTTTGTCTGGATAGAACAAGAACTTATTATGGACACACTCAAAACTTAAACCGGACAGACATACATCTTATTCCGGACAGAGAAGGACCTTATTCCGGACTGACATACATCTTATTCCGGACAGAGAAGGACCGTAATCCAGACAGACATACATCTTATTCCGGACAGACATATGTCTTATTCCGGACAGAGGAGGACCTTATTCCGGACAGACAAACAACTTTATCGGGATACAACCAGAATTATTCTGGACACACTCAAACCTTAAACCGGACATACATACATCTTATTCCGGATAGAGAATGACCTTATTCCGGACAGACATATTACTTATTCTGGACAGAACCACAACTTATTCTGGGCATACGTACAACTTAAACCGGACAAACACGGAACCTTAAATAAGTATATACGTACCGTTCATGCACGACAACCAAGTTTGGAACAACCAGATGTAATTTTCAGTGGTCTCAGAAGACAGCAAAGCGCAACCGAGCAAAACCGATTCGAAATGGTGATTTACTCCTACAAATGGGGCAAAAGGCATGTCGTATTTGTTGGTAATGTAGGTTGTATCGACACATATTGCGTCTCCAAAGTATGAGTACGCAGCTCTAGAACGACAGTCAGCCCAGAACACGTTTCGTAGTCTTCCTTCGTCATCTATATCCATTACATAAAAAAACATAGAATCAATTTTCTGCATCCCGATGAAATAATTATGAAGAGCTTGTGCATCGCCCGGTCCCATCTTCAAATTTCTGACTTCGTTTACAACGTTCTTGCACACAGTAATGTTTAAGACCGGGCAAAATGTTTAACTTCAATTAAATTACACAAAAAATAACACACACCTTAGGTCCCGCTCGTTGAAAGTCAATTTGTCATGATCTCCGACCTCGACCACAAAAGATTGCATGGTCTTAGCAGCCGATATCCCAGCAGAATCATTGCACGATATGCGTGCTCTGGCGGCATCAGGGACGACTCGTTTTTGTCGGAGGAAACACATTTGATCGTCCTCAAACATGGCGTGGTTATGTTGAAGATCAACATAGTTTATGTGGTACCCTCTTGCTGGGTTTCCAGAGACCCTGATCCGAGCAGTGCACTGGACCCTACCGGATAACCTATGCTTTAGTTTCCCTTCTCCTTGGTTTGCTGGAGCGTTACCCTCCTTGGAGCAAGTCAGTGTGGCACGTATCACAACACCACGATCGTAATGAGATTGCATTATCTTAGCACCAAAACCACATGAATCAGCATAGGCAACGTAAAATGTTTTGGCGTCTTCGAAAGAACGAAAAAACATCTGCTGCTTCGGAATGTTTGAGGTCTCCTCCATTTGAGTACAAAGAACGAAGGGAGGAAAATAGTTGATAGTGCGCCAAAAAGGAGACAAAAGGAGGAAGAAAATCCATGAGATGTGTATCCTACGTAGGAGCGCTAAAACGAGGGAGGACGAACTGATTTGAGACGCATTTAATGTGATTGGAAACGCATCGGGAAGTGAAAATAAATAAATAAGAAAAAGATTATAAGTTTTGCTGACATGGATCACTCCAACTAAGCAGCCAACTGAGCAGCGTCCTCAACGAGCGTCCTGAACAGCGACTACTAATCATTAGCCTTTCGTAAACTCACAGACCCCAAACCCAAAGTCCCAAACCTAAACCATCCATTCATTCATTCATTCTCCCATCAGCAAAAGAAATAGATCGATCGATCGCTCGCTCCTCCCCTTTCAAATTCCAAACCCAAATCACCAAAACCTTTCGAACCCTAACCCATTTCCATTTCCATTTCGCCGCCGATCGGAAAAGAAAGCTTAGAAGGAAGGAAGGAAGTGAATCTGACGTGGACGACCCATCACCACACCCCGCCGGACTTTGTAATTGTTCGTTTTGAACCGTAAAGGTTCGATCTTTTTGGTTTTGTAGTGGTGGTTTTCGGAGCCATCACTTGAAATTTGAAGTCGTCGTCCCCATTGCTCTAACTAACTTTCGATTTTGTCGATTTGAGTCAGGAAAGATTCGCTCTTTGGTCGTCCCCATTGTGGATTTAAGATCCGAGTTTTAGGTGTTTGATTGGTTGTTTGTTTGGGGGAAACGAAAACGAATGGGGGACGAAGAGCAGCAGAAAAAGGAAAAGGAAAGAGAGCAGGAGGAGTACCTGTTCAAGATCGTGTTGATCGGTGATTCGGCTGTAGGGAAGTCGAATCTTCTGGCCCGATTCGCCCGCGACGAGTTCTACTCCAATTCCAAATCCACCATCGGAGTGGAGTTCCAGACCCAGAAGATGGAGGTGGAGGGCAAGCAGGTGAAGGCCCAGATCTGGGACACGGCCGGGCAGGAGCGGTTCCGTGCTGTGACCTCCGCGTACTACCGTGGTGCGGTCGGAGCCCTTGTGGTTTACGACATCACTCGCAGACGCACATTCGACACCATCGGAAGATGCCTCAACGAATTGAACACCCACTCTGACATGAACGTGGTTACCATTCTGGTGGGCAACAAGACGGACCTCGTCGATGATAGGGAGGTGTCCACCGACGAAGGCAAGGCCCTGGCCGAGGCTCAGGGTCTCTTCTTCATGGAGACCTCCGCCCTCGACTCCTCCAACGTGTCCGCCGCCTTCCAGACCGTCGTCAGGGAGATCTACAACATCCTAACCAAGAAGGTTAGACTCTCCAACAACTACAAGATGTTGCCGCTGCTCAACGCCAAGCCCGTCCTCGTCTTCAACAACTCCAATCCTGATACTTCTTCTAAATCTTCTTCTTGCTGCTTTTATTGATATAATAAAAATAAATATTTCTTCCTTTTAATCTCCCTAATCACCACAACTCCATATATTTCTTAATTGCTTGTGCTTATTATTATGCTTGCTTCTCCATTGCTTCCTCAATTTAAATGAAAATGAAATTAAATGAAAAGAGAGGCAACAAACCTAACAATTCCTAGCATTCCAAATGTACAAATTTGTTTCTGGATAGTCAGAGTCAGTCAGTTCTGTGCTTGTCTACATATGTTATCTAACTACTTTCTAGAGTTGATGGATGGGTTCACTTACAAGTTACAACCTCTCTCTATCTCTAGTATGTAGTATTATTGGCTGGCTGTTTGTCTATCTACCTACACATCTTCTCTTTGCATACGATGGAAATGTTGTTGTTTTGTTTTTTAGAGTAAGTACTGTGTTAGCTACTGTAACTCATCTTTCTTTGCTTTGCTATTGTCTTCAGGGTTAACTCTTTTCTTTTGTGACTTTGTTTGCTGGGAATTTCCAGCGATGATGTTTTATAAATCCCCGTGGTGTCGTATCTTCATACAATAATGTATAATTATTGTTAGTAATCTATGTTTTTTAGCATGTATATATGTTATATTACCCGGCCCGCAGATGACGCGAGCTGTGGCATACTACCTCACTTGCTTACTGTGGATTTTATTTTAAATATATATATCAGAAGTAGGAAATATAAATTATTCTTGGTTTTCACAATGCAGAAGTTGAATGATTTCATTGCTGTTGGTTTGTATCGTACGTGATATATTTATGGATAGGATGTAAAGATTTTGATAATGTTGTTAAGCTGTTTTTTTGTTTTGTTTTGAAAATGCATTAGATTAAGAAAAGCTAACGTCACACGAGTCTTGCCTTTTTTTCTTAGAAAGAAAGTTCCCATGTATAGAGTAAGAAGCAAAGGCACGTGACTGGTGATATTTTTTCCAGGTCTTGATGAAAGCACGGAAAGAAAAGGCACACTAGATGAAGGTTCCACTCCTCCTCGTACACCTACTACATAGAGTGATGTGTATCCGGTGTTGAGTTTTGCTACGTCAACGCTTGAAGCTCTCGTCGTTTACAAAAGAAAATTGTCCTTAATGTTTAGATCCTAATTGTCACTGATGTTTAGTAGGTCCATGACGTGTATCTCTCTCTCTTTGCCTTTGATGTTTGTAATTCAAAAACAAAATAACTGAGATCATTTTAGTCTGTCAGTAAACATGACTATAGATTATCGGTAACCATGATCTTTACGATCTAATCATGAGTTTTTTTCCCATTTCTTTAACTTTCTCTCTTCCCAATCTATTTTTTTCTCTTTTCTGCACTATTCATCTCTTGGCCACAGTTCATCTTTCTCGTACACTATCATTTCAGGATCAACTTTGGAAAAAATTTATTTTTTTTCAAAAAATCAAAATAATTAGAAAATGTATTTTCAATTTTTTTTAAAATTCAAATTAATTTTTAAAAAATCAAAACAAAAAACAAACAAAAAAGATTTACTTTAAAAAACGTGACAATCGTTAACGACCCCCGGTATCATCTAATCTCAATGAGATACCTACTAATAATAGTGTTGGAGTTGATGAACCCGTTTGATGAGCCGTGGTTTACCCACGACATGACTGACACAACCAACCGAGCAAGGAAAGAAGGGAAAGGGCGTAGATGTATTAATAATAATAATAATAATAATAATAATAAGGGTTTCCCTCCCGCTATTGACATTGGTCGAATCGATTCTAGGGTTTGGACGGACGGACGGGGCGATGTCTTCTTCCGCCAAGCGACAAAGACGATCAAACAATGCCCACCACCTTCGGTATGCTTTGTTTGTTTGTTTGTTTGTTTGTTTGTTTGTGTGTATTGGTTAGGTATTTCTTATGTTGTTACCTAACCTTATCAGAGATTATGTGGAGGAGAGGGAGAATGATGAGAATGATGAGAATGATGATGATGATGATTTCGTTGCGGGGAACATCGTTGAGGTGGAGCTCCACAACTTCATGACCTACGACTACATCCGCTTCCATCCCTCCCCTCGCCTCAATCTCCTCATCGGCCCAAACGGCTCCGGCAAGAGCTCCCTCGTCTGCGCCCTAGGCCTCGCCCTTGGGGCCGACCCCAACGTCTGTTTTTTCTTTCTTCTCCTCTCATATGATTATTTATGATATCATACATACAACTTCTTCATCATCCCATCCCATCCCATCCCATGCTTTGTTTGTTGCAGGTCCTCGGAAGGGCCTCCAGCGTTGGGGCCTTCGTTAAGCGAGGCCAAGACACCGCCACTGTCAAGGTTATTCTCAGGGGTCACTCTGCCGCTCACAGGATTCACATCACCAGAAAAATCGATACTGCAAACAACTCTTCCTGGATCCTCAATGGTAACCAACTAACTCTTTCCTTCCTTCCTTCCTTCTACAAACACTCGTTTCATCACCACTGGGCGCTGATGCTCCTCCTCTCTTTCTCAGGTTCAACCGTGCCTAAACGAGATATTCTCGAGGTTATACACAACTTCAATATTCAAGTCAACAATCTTACTCAAGTACTACACTCCTACCTTTTTACAAATAAATACCTCTTTTCCATACCATGCATCAACCATTGGTATTATCCATCTCATCTCTCCTCTTTTACAGTTCCTACCTCAAGACCGTGTGTGTGAGTTTGCAAAACTAACTCCAATACAACTACTGGAGGAAACTGAAAAAGCTGTAGGTGATGCTGAATTGCCCGTGCTGCATTCTCACCTTATCGACAAAAGTAGACAATTAAAGAGACTTGAGATTGTGAGTTCTTTCTTTTGTATGATGGAGTACATGTTAGAATTTCATTGTTACAATGTTTCAGCCTTTTCATATTCATGATGGCATTCATCATTTTCCTCCTGATGTGTTTGATCACTTTCACAAACTCAAAAAAATCTAACTATTGTTCTGCAAATGATGCTAATGCTTTTTTCATAGTCTGTCGAGCAAATTGGAGATTCTTTAACTCAGCTAGAGGAATTAAATGCCGAACAAGAAAAGGATGTTGGTCGAGTTCGTAAAAGAAAAAAACTTTTGGAAAAGGTATGTGGTTACTGCCTTTTTTGGACAAATAAGGTTACACAACTTTAAGTCGTTGCTTCTTGGTAGGTTGAGCTAATGAAGAAGAAATTACCTTGGTTGATCTATGATATGAAAAAAATGAAATTCTTGGAGGTACAAAATCTAGAAAAGGAAGCAAAGAGAAAGCTAGACGAAGCTGCTAAACTTTTGAATGAACTCTCTAAGCCTATCGAGTATGAGCATCCTCTTAGCAACACTTATCTTTTAAATTATTTTTCTGTCTGCTCTTGTCCATTTATAAGTTATATTAAAACCATAACCATCCGAACATCATGTTTACACATGATGTGTTCATATTATAGGGAACTCAAGCAAGCAAAGTCATCTGAAGAATCATCCTGCAAAAAAATAAACAACCAAACAAGTAGGAATGCAGGAAAACGTATGGAGCTTCTTGACTCAGAGGGACATCTGGTTGGTAGAACGTTTATGTATTATGTGCTTCAATCAGATTTTCGATTTCAATGGATTGATCGTATTTGTTTTTCCCATTTTGATAGAGCGTACAAGTACGTGCAAAATATACTGAAATTGAGGAGATGAAAAAGCAGGAGGCATCTTGGCAACAACAAATGACAAAGGCCACTGAAGATCTCACCGCTGCAGAGACTGAACTTGCAAACATTCCATTTTACGAACCTCCTAAGGATGAGATTGTACGTCACAACTTATTTGGTCTCTAATCTAATCCACCTTTGTTTATCCCTTCAGATCCACCACAGGCTTTCTTTGCTAAGAAGTCACTAGCAGTTCTGTTGTTATTTCTGTTGTGATAGTTTCTCTAAAGCATTTCACGTTTTCACCTAAGTGGATGTTAAAAAAGGTTTTAACTTTATTGTTTTCATCTCGAAAAACAATTTCTCTAAAGCATTTGGAAGTTTTAACTTACTGTCTGTTATGTTAATGTTTTTTTCCTTCCTCGTATTTTCACGCTATTTGGGAGTTCTGTTTCATTCTGGACATATAATTGATTGTGCCGTAGTCAATTTCTCCCATAATATTTCTATTTTTGGTGAGGCAGGATAAGTTAAATATCCAAATTTCAGAGCTACAGCTTCTTGTTAATCAAAAGGCACTACAAAAGAGAGACTTGGAAGATGTACGGAACCAAAGGCGAAATTCCTTAAGGAAGTGCACTGATAGGTGAATTTCTTTCAGAATATCTTATAGTGGATGGTCTGTTCTAAACCCTGATGTTATATTATCATCTCATCATTGTAATAATTTATGTGCAGGTTGAAGGAATTAGATAATAAAAACATGAAGCTCCTACAGGCTTTGAGAACTTCTGGTGTCGATAAAATATTTGAAGCTTATGAATGGTTACATGTGCATCGTAATGAGTTTAAGAAGGAAGTGTTTGGGCCTGTCCTTCTTGAGGTACTTTACTCAACATCAGAAACAAAAGTTTAGTAGAACCTGATGTTGTGAATTGAATTATTCTAATTTTAATGTTCATTTGTAGGTAAATGTGAAAGAACAACGCCACACAGCATTTCTGGAGAATGCTGTTCCCTTTTATATTTGGAAGGTACATTTTCTTTGAATCTGCACTCTTTGAATGAATACATTTTGGAAGAGCATTTTAATATATGGCAGCTTGGATTGTAACTATGCTGTCAACTGGGTATTAGTTGTCAGCTGTGGTCTGGTGAGCTGACAACTTTAGTATTTCTATCTTAACTATGTTTTGCGTTGTTGACTCTAACCCTGATAGTGTGTTTTGTTCTTTTGTTATTCTAGTCAGTAGTAACTCAAGACCCTGCTGACAGAGACCTTATAGTAAAAAATCTGAGATCATTTGACATCCCAGTCCTAAATTTTGTGAGCAACGGGGCTCCTGAAAGAGCACCTTATGAAGTTCCTAGCGAGGTACTTATAACTTTAGAGTTTTGAGGATTTCTACTTTGTTTTTTTTATTTGATTTAGGTTTCATAGATGATTTAATTTTCTTTGTATTGAGCAGCTTCATGAGCTTGGCATCTACAAGCGGTTAGACCAAACCTTTGATGCTCCTAGTGCTGTTCGTGAGATTCTGACAAGTCAATCTGCTATTGCAGACTCTGTATGTCATTTGGATCCATATGCACTACCTCTTATATATTGGTACTTATCTTGTTGACCCTTTTATGTATCCTAGCTGTGATTTTCTGCAGTATGTTGGGACGCAAGAAACGGATCGACGCGCCGATGAACTTTCTAAGCTAGGAATTATGGATTTCTGGACTCCAGAGTCACATTATCGCTGGTCTACTTCTAGATACAGTGGCAACATTTCAGCCAGTGTCGATCCAGTTTATCCTTCTCGACTTTTCACATATAGTATGTACATGGTACTGATAGCCCTGAAATATTTTCATTCAGCAGCTCTTAACGCCTTGCCTTTTTCACAGGTTCAGATATTGGTGATGTTGAAATAATGAAGGCACAGAAAATGGAGCTTGAGGATGCTATAGCTGAGGCAGATAAACATCTCAAAAAACTTCAATTTGAGCAAAGGCAACTTGAGGATAACCTATCTGTTCTGCGTAAAGAACAAGTATGGTTTGTTTGAGTCCCTTGTCTGAAGTTATTGTGCATTCCCATCTTACTGGCTCAACTTCAACTTTTTTATTATCGTTAGATTGTGTTTCGGATGAATTTGTGAACAATGGTAGACTATCATGTGCTCATACTTCTAAGAAGCTCTTGTTTACATGAACATGATTTTTGTTCAGGATGAAATTGTAAATACTGTCAGACTTGAAAAGAAAAAACGCAGGGAGATGGAAAACCGAATTGGTAATTTTTTTGGCTTCTCTGGATTGCCTTCGCTTAATTTTCTTCTTTTCACTTTATTTCCCTTCACGTCAATAATTAAATATCTGTCACTTTTCTTCGGACTCAGACCAAAGAAGAAGAAAACTTGAATCAATGAAAAAGGAGGAAGATCTTGATACAAACATAAAGATGCTTCTTAATCAAGTTTCTCAATTAAATGCCCGTCGTTTCCAAATAGCAATCCAAATAAAGGTAAGTTTATTTTTTTTCTCTAAAACTTTGGTTTTCTTCATTCTGCAGATAATATGTACTGGATTTTCTCCCAAGGCGACAAAGTAATCTGGTATCATACCATAATGCTTTGATCACCATCTCAATCTTGCCAGTGTAGTGTTTTGTTTCTCTGGCATGTACTGTTAGAAACTTAGCTACAAATTGTCAGCTATCTTGATACGGGTTTAACATGGGGTTGGATTTTGCAATACAAGTCTTAGGTTTATAATAGCATGTGCCATTTGCTCCATCTTATTTAAAACCTTATAAATTTTTAAAGATATGAATCATATGATATATGTTGACTGATAATATAATTCTTTTTCTTAACAACCTAACTGAGAAAATAATTGGTTATCTAAGCGTGTGTGTTTGTTAGGATTTGCTTGTTGAAGCAGTAGCTTACAAGTGGAGCTTTGCAGCTAAACACATGAAGTCCCTCGAAATTGAGTTGCAGGTACTTATTGATTTATTCCTGATGCATTAATAAGGACTGTTGAAGATGTTTACAATTTTTTTTTAACCCACAATATACAATGCCATAAAATCTGTCTTTATATGTGGATAACCAGAGCTATCAAGGCAAGTTCTGCCATATTAACAATGGATGATACATGCATATTGTGAAACTTTGAACTGGTATGGATATACGAGCTTTGCATCTGAGTCACTGTTGGTTGCTCAGTGTAGGGCTTAGTAGAACTAATCAATTATTAGTGAAGTCACATTCTTAAAATTTAAATATCCAAGTTTGCACTTTACTCAGCTCTCTTTACTGCTATGATTTACTCATATTCAAATTTTAAATTGATGCCTTTCTTTGATCTTTGTTTGAGTTATATATTAGCTCGGGTAGTATTCAATCTTTGCTGGCTAACACTCAGTTGGTTTGAATTATCATTTTGTGTAGTTATCTGAGAGAATGATTTTAGAGTTTGTATTCCAATTTGTATTAAGTTGTTTTTTGACATTTGGAGCATCATGGACTATATCAAATGACTATTTAAACGATCTGCATTTCTTTTATTGTGGAATCGCAGATGGTCAGTTGCATTTGCATCATTTGGGTCAATTGGAAACAACCTCACTGTTTTACAGTGGTAGGGTTGCGTACATCCGACCCCCCTACCTCGCTTAGGCGGGAGCCTCTTCTGAGGCATTGGGGTTATGTTGATGATGATTGATGATGATTCCAATTTGTATATGTACTAATATAGTAGTAGTTCAGGGGCACATATTAGCATCAGAGTAGTGTATCTGAAGCTTTCAAAATCAGAATGCACTACATCGTTTTTTCATTGAGCCATGATAAACATTTAAAACGAGAACAACATGTTTAATTCCAGATAAACCCTCCAACAACCGTACTGCTTTTGATGCATGATACGAAGCAGATACTATCATATGGAGCTTTCAGTCCTTAATGGTGAAATAGGTTTCATTTTCTAATTACTTCATAAAAGGAAGAAAGTGTCAGTGACATAATATAAAAGTGTAAGGTGCTTTCCTACTGCTCCATCTTGATTTCATTTACTTTTGATGGTTATGTTCAGTTTTTCATAGATAGATTATTTTCAAATTAGGTAGATATCTATTTCCATACAAATGTTGTGTCGAACATCTAGGATTCCTGCTCAAGCCGGCCCATTTCACCACCTAGGTTCGAGCTCAGATGATAGTTCATAGAGACAACTATTTACCTTTTGGCTAATACAGGTACCACAAGCATAAAGTACTGAAACTTATCCCGTCAAATGTGGATCTGTTTTGGAATTTTGCAGGTTTGAGTCAGCTTGATTGGCTACCAACATATTCTGGGAGCTTTATTTTAATGCTATAATGTTTCCAAAGAGCAAAGGATAAAAAAAAACAATTTGTTTTTTTTTGAAGGGTGGGGTCGAGAACGGAGCAGTTTTAAGTTCAATTTTTAGTAGGAGTTTCAGTGAATGTTCTCAATGTTTATTCTGTAGGTTGCTGAACTGGAAGCTAATCTGAAACAGCACCAAAAGATTGCAATTCAAGCATCTACCCACCTTGAACAATGTATGTATATGTGTGTGTGTGTGTGTGTGTGTGTGTTATATTTCATTACAATATATTGATTTTTTTGCATAGAAAAAACTGGTTTTAGTCTCTTAGTACAGATTAGAGCACAGTTTTTTAGTAGTATTCTAGTAAAATAAAGTAATTATGAGATTGACTTGGTTGGTTTCCCTCTAGAGCCTCACTTTGCATTGTTATTTGCCGAAATGTACTTGCGGAGCGTTCTTGTAGCTTTGACAGATTGGGCAGATTGGCAAGTCTTCCTTTAATCCTGAAAATCTATTTGATTGTGTTCCGTAATTTGTTCCATTGGCCATTGTGACTTGGTCACTCTTCTGTTGGTGTTTACTTTGTTCTTTTGGTACATATACACTTCTAATATAATAATGTGGTTCGACGTGATGTCACGGTCATGGTACTTTCATATTGTAATTAAAAGAATCCCAGCCGTTGGATTTAATCTTAGAAATTTCAATCATAACAACAAGAACATCAACCCTTGGATCCAAAACCCTAAAATCTCTATCCTAGGTATTTTGGTACATGAACGTGGTCTTTGGTATGATACTTTTCTTTTGCATCTCAAAATAAATCTCAACCATTAAATTCCAAACATAAGAAATCCTATACTACCTACGTGCACCTATTCATCTTCTTCTCCTGTGCCACATCCTTTCCTCTTCTTATGTTGAAACCTTAACAATCATGATTCATGACCCTTAATAACTCCTCCCAAGACAACAATAAACTCCTAACAATAAAACTCAAAGTTACTCCTTTCCATGACTTCATAACGCCCCAACTAACTCCTCAACTTTGTCTAGCTCTGATCTCTACCTATTTAAATGGAACCAACATCGGACAGTCTCCACTCTCCACCACTTCGATGTTTTGTTTGGTTCACTTAACCATTCAAATAATTATAGCTTTGGTTCTTTGATTGATTTGTTATATTTTGAGTTTTCTTCCATTCTTCTTCTTCTTTTGTCGGTCTAACGTTGTTGCCGCATGGGTGTCATTATAAAAATTCTTATTGGTTTGTGTCATCACTTCCACTATTTATTTTCATGCCATCAGGATTTTCACATTTAACACGAAATTTCCATTACTATTCTGGACACATCATTATATTAGTTTACAACGTTATGAATAATGTGTGTCATTTGTCCATTGCTTCATTTCGACATAGAAGATGTGTACTAAGCCGATGCAACAATCTAATGCAACCAGCAATTTTATTTCATTGGCTCATCAGAGTTATCAGACTAGTTACCAATGTTGTATGTTTACCTTGTTCTTCCGGTACGTACATACTCCACCAATGTTATCTTTTTTGCATGATTGTAGTTGAAAAGGTTCTTACCTATGGATTCTAACAGGATTTGTAATTTCTACATGTTATCTGCTTTTGTTGCTTTATTTCATTACTATCCTGTAACTCTATACCCTACAAAATTATTTTTCCCTCAACGTATCTTTTTCATTAGCTGGATTCCTGCCGATCATCAATAGTATTTAAGAGTCTAGAGAGGGTTCTTGCATGTTCATGCTCAGCTTGGTTTATGTTTATGAAACTAGTTTTAGTAAATTGTTCCAGGGTTTATTGCTTTTTTATTTTAGAAATTGATGTTGTGACTCTTCTCCCAAAATCTCTTTTTTTTTGCTAGAATATGATCTACTTCTCTTTTAGTGTTTATATAGAAGTTGGACTGTGCAGCAATTTTAGTAAGAAAAACAGTTCACAGTCAATTCTCATTTTTAGTGCATTGTTATTTCAATTATTACAGGCAAAATAGAGACGGAAAATCATAGACAACATCTTGCTTCTGCCAAGCGTCAAGCAGAATCTATAGCCATCATTACTGAGGATCTTGCAGAGGAATTTCGCAAGGTATGCTTTTAGTTATAAAAGGTTCGCTGATATCTTTTGAAATCTCCAAGGAATTTGAATATATTTTGGATTCCGATCATTACAACTTAGAAGTGTGTACTTCTGTACACCAATCCAAAACAATAGGTGTGTACTTCTGTAGGACTGTTCTTTTAAGATTCATTTTGATCAACTTTGCAAATACTTCTTTTGACAAAGGGGTTTGTAAATGCAGGGTACACGTTTACCTTATGAACTCATGAATTGCATTTGTATGCCTGTGAACTTCGGCTCTGATAGTATAGTACTGTTCTTTCATGCATGGGCTTATTTAGTGCAAGATCTGTAATGCCGGTTTGTGCTCCATATCAACCCTATACTAAGGGTCCATTTAGAATGACATTTTTTATTATATATATATATATATATATATATACAAGAATTCTCTAGTGAGCCCAAGGCTTAACTTTTCTAAATTAAGCCCCCACAATATCCACCACTCATTTTAAATTATAAGGTAGATTAAGAAAAAAACGGTTATGCTAATGAATGATGAGATTAACCGTAAATAAGATCCAATGGTGAGATTGTAGGGGACTTAAACTAAATTTGACGAGCCCTGGGCTCACTAGAGCTTGACCCTATATATATATATATATATATATATATATATATATATATATATATATATATGAATTTGATCAAATTTCAGAATCGGTTCTCAAATGTACCTTGGCCTTAGTACGAAGATTCTATGTTTTTACATTAGTATGAGGTTTCTAAGTTTTTGCATGTCAAATGTAAATCACATTTGATTCTTGATTTTTGGAACCAATATCTGATTATCAGAATGTGGTTCCAAAAGTAACCTAAGCAGAGTAGCCTCATTTTGGATTCTGAACTTTGATTCGTGCTTTACGATTTTCTTATTTCTTTGTGGTCATGTAGAAATATTTAATCAGTGACAATTGCTTTGTTTGTGCCTTTTGTCTTGCAGATGCCAACTACTGTTGAGGAACTTGAAGCTGCAATTCAGGACAATACTTCCCAGGCTAATTCAATCCTCTTTGTTAATCAAAACATCCTGGAAGAATATGAGGGTCGCCAAAAGAAGGTTATTGCTCTCATACTTATTTATTCTTATACCCAATATTCCTTCTCATACTCTAAGCATTTTGTTTGTAGATTGAAGAAATGAAGGGAAGAATGGAGACAGATCGAATGGAGCTGAAAAGATGTTTGTCTGATATAGAAGCTACAAAGGTGATGGAATTTTACGTACACCATGAACTTTTTTTCATAACATTAGATATATGTCAGCATATACATCAAGCATTATTCACATAACTATGTCCACATGTTTGCATATTGAGGACCATTTTCATGCATATGAAAAGTGAATAATTACTCGTAAGTCATAAACTCATAATGGAGAAGAAGTCAATCAAGACTCTAAAGGGATACGTTGGTATGGGTATGGATAACCTAACATGATGACATATAGTCGTGGATCAGGTCATACTTATGAACTGCTAATGAAACTAAGTTTCCGCAAACCATTGGTAGATGGGCTTCTTTTTATATAAAAAAGTAGTAGTACCATACAATGATGTCATTAGTGTTGTACTGTTGTTTGAATATTACCTGAATATCATTATTATGGTGGAGATTGGTCAGAGTATTTTGATGAATTATGCAGGACAAATGGCTTCCCAAACTAAGAGAGCTTGTTGCAAAGATCAATGAAACTTTCAGCAATAACTTTCGAGAAATGGCCGTTGCTGGTGAAGTTTCTTTGGGTATGAAATAATGTCATCATCCATCGGATATGAATAGCTGAATGTTTTCCTGCATATTGTACCTCTCTTTCTTTTGAAGGAGATAATTTTACCTAAACGATCAAGTAACACGTTCATTTGTCTCCACTTCATTTCTTTTTCCTTTGATGGATTCAGATGAGCATGGCATGGATTTTGACAAATATGGGATACTTATAAAGGTGAAATTCAGGTAATAAAATTATGCTAAGATATGCAAAGTCTGTTTTAATGAGTTCTGTGGCATGTGGGATGCATATGCTGAGCCCTGATAATGGTTTTGATTTTCGTAGCATTATGTTTAGCATCCCATGAATGTCCATTAAGTTTTCTACATTCTTCCAACAGGCAAAGTGGTCAGCTTCAAGTTCTGAGTGCACATCATCAAAGTGGAGGGGTAATTGTTGGAACTTTGAAATAATGTAAGCTATGATTCCATCCATGTATTTGTGCTCACTGCTCACTTTTATCCTTTCATTGTCTAGGAGCGCTCTGTATCAACCATTCTTTATCTTGTTTCCCTCCAAGATCTTACAAACTGCCCATTCCGTGTCGTTGATGAAATAAATCAAGGTTGTTGAGGATCTACCTTCTGCTAGGTTTTTTCTTTGGGGAAGGGATGTGCTGATTGTTTGTATGTCCCAGGAATGGACCTTGTCAATGAAAGAAAAATGTTTCAACAACTTGTCAGGGCAGCTAGTCAACTAACCACCCCACAGTAATGTCTATTTTTCCCTGCATATCTGTGTGCAGATAATTTCCTTTTCATTTTATTTTTCCCTTTTCCTTTCCCTTTTTAAGAATGAGTTTTGTAGGTGCTTCTTGTTGACACCGAAGCTCTTGGACAATCTTGAATACGGCGAGGCATGCACTGTTTTAAATATCATGAATGGCCCCTGGATAAAGCCGGCATCCGAAGGTAAGTGCTTCAGTATGCGATTTAGAGTGATAATGATTTCTTCAGCTAGTAATGTAACTCATTTATGACATGCTTACAGCATGGAAAGATCAAAGATGCTTCCGGAAGATTACGGGCATGAAAAGGCAAATCCAGACGTGAGGAGCATTGCATGGCCAGCTTAATGACATTAGATTGTCTCTCTTTTTTGTAACTAGTTTATAAATTACAACGTTCTCTCTTCTGTTTATCTGCATTCTGGCCTAGCTAATGTATGTAAATATATGTAATTGAAGTGGTTCTAGGCAAGGTAGGAGATATGCCATTCCTGAAACACTTTTTTTTGTATATATTGATGGGATGGTGTTCTGTTGTATTTACCATCGTCTGATATTTTTGTAACGCTTCTGACGATGCATGATATGAGGTTAATTTATCCACAACTTAAACAAGTATATGAAGTTAATTTAGGGAACTACTAAACGTCGCCCCAAAACTACTTAAATCGCCCCTTGAAATTACCAAATTGCCCTTAACAATATATTTAATACCCATATCGTCCCGTGTCTTTAAACAAGGTTATTGACTCAGTTTTACTAACATTCCTAGTACCAACACCACGAAAATGTCTGGCGAAACACCTAGATCAGGCGAAGTAACGGAGACGGATTTTTTTTTCCGACACGGACGTCTGGCTAAGACGCCTGTACCATCGTGGAGGCGTCTGGCTAAGACGCCTCCACCATCGTTGAGGCGTCTTAGCCAGACGCCTCCACGATGGTACAGGCGTCTTAGCCAGACGCCTATACCATTGTCTAGGCGTCTGGTTAAGACGCCTCGACCATGGTGGAGGCGTCTTAGCCAGACGCCTCCACGATGGTACAGGCGTCTTAGCCAGACGTTCCATTTTTTTTAATGTTTTTTGTCAAATTAAAATTATACGGTGTGTTATCTCAAATTATTTGACGTTTCTTTGCAAATTTTCGGTGGTAACCGGTCGGATTACAATGAGTTTTTTTGCAAGTGATGAAGATTCAAAAAAATTCCAGATCCAACATTTTTAAAGTTCCAAATCCCCCGGTGGTAAAACATCATGACTTACAAATACCACCTCGACAGGTCGTTCGGGGGTCTCGCTCCCCGGTGAGCGAGCGGCATTCCACCTCGCCGGTGAGGTGGCGGGGGTGGCAAGGGGGCAGCGCCCCCTGGAAATTTTTTGGATTTTGAAATTGTTGGATCTGGAAATTTTTGAATTTTCGGTGTACCGAAGAGGTATCGGTCATCCGAATATAGTAATTATTAACTTATTAATTAATTTAACAATTATCTAAATTTATAATCAAACGCCCCCACGTAGGAGGGGGCGTCTGGCTAAGACGCCTCCCCCATGGAGGAGGCGTCATACACAGACGCCTGTCCCAAGGGCGGAGCGTCTGGGTAAAACGCCTCCCCGATGGGTAAGGCGTCTGGGTAAAACGCCGCCCCCATGGGGAAGGCGTCTTAGCCAGACGCCCCCTCCTACGTGGGGGCGGCTCCGTCAGACGCCCGTAATTTTTTATTATTTTTTATTATTTTTTTATTAAAAAGATGTTAGATGTTTTACCAGATTCGAGTACACTGGGGCGTCCGTTGGTTCATTACTGACCTCCAAAACATTATTTTTTATGATTATAAGAGGAATATGAAGAGAGATGTGTGATAGGAGGGTAAAATGTCGCGTTATAGCAGTAGAAATGAGAGAAGGGCAAAATGGTAATTTCAAGGGGCGATTTAAGTAATTTTGGGGCGATGTTTAGCAATTCAGTTAATTTATTCTCTTAATAAATAAAAATATTCTTCATTGCCATATTTTCTCCGAAAAACGAATTATCACGTGGACCTAGGCATTTAATTACAAGTCCTACTTGACTTGTCATCTTTTATGGGATGTGGATAAAAATTGCTTTGTGAGAATGTGTGTAAAAAAATCCAAAACATCTCAAAGAAATGCATAGTAATAGATGTTTGGAGTATGTAAGTACACAATAAAATAAAAAAAGGGTATAAGAAAGAATGGATGATTTGTATGGCTGGCAAAGTTTGGGGTGAAATTGGAATTGGAATTGGAATTGGAATTGGAATTGGAATTGGATGGAGTGAGTTGAAGATAACATTTTTTGGACAATAAATACAGAATCAGAATCCGAATCCTCACGTCTTTCTTTCTTTCTTGGAAGTTTTCTTCTTCTTCTTCTTCTTCTTCTTACACAAGAGCAAGAGAGCAAGAGAGCAAGAGGAGGAGCAAGAGAAGTAAAAAGAGTGGAGAGCAGCAATGGGGAGCGCAGCAGCTGCCTTATTGGTCTCCTGTTATCCCTCTTCTTCGACTCGTATTCCTTCCTTTTCCACTTATTTTTCTTCTACTCCTTCACTTGTTCGCTTCTCGTCGCCATTTCTCCACCTCTCCACGCGCCCGTCCTCCGCCATCCGATCCTCCTCCTCCTCCTCCTCCGACCAACCCACCACTCCTGGTGAGCTCCCTCTCTAGAAATAGATACACCATTAAATAAATTAAACTTCATTTTCGATTCCACGATGTTTTTGTTTTGTTTTGTTGAGTTACAACTTATTAATTACTTGCTAGCCTACTACTCTAAGTAAAACACTTATTTGGCTCAGGTGAATTCAATTGCATGGTTTTATTGTGTTTTTGCAGGTCAGGAAATTGAGAATCTGGTCATAGTTGGCTCTGGTCCTGCCGGTTTTACTGCTGCAATTTATGCAGCTCGGGCCAATTTGAAGCCCCTTGTTTTCGAAGGTTATCAGGTCGGCGGTGTCCCCGGTGGCCAGCTTATGACCACTACTGATGTTGAGAACTTTCCCGGCTTCCCCAACGGTATAACCGGTCCTGATTTGATGGATAGGTATATATTTTCTAAATCTACCTATTTTTGTCTTTGCTTTTCGGTAATAATGATTGCTATACTATAATGTTGTTATGCCTCCTTTATTATGGTTTTGTGATTTTTCCTGTTTTTAATTTGCAAGGATGCGACAACAGGCGGAACGTTGGGGTGCTCAACTTTTTCAGGAAGACGTGGAACATATTGATGTAAAAAATACTCCATTTACTCTTAGAAGCAGCGACCGTGAGGTAACAGTTTTCCCTGTGTACATTTTCTTCAAGGGTGGTCTTATAGTATTTTGTAAAACGTTTCGTTGGTTTATTATCATCACGTCTGTAAGTCTTCAGTTACATATTTATATGATTTTCAAGTCATTGAGATACGTACCACCTTTAAGTTTTATTATTATCAAATTCTCCATAAATTGTTCAATTTTTTTCATATACAAGTTGTTGACCAATGCTTACCTTCGCTTTCTATACCAAACTTCAGACTGCTATTGCTAATGTTTGTCCCCTCTGCAATAAACATGAAGATGATCCTGCATTTTTTATAGCAGTTTTGCTTACATTGATTAAACCACTTTTATTTGGTTCATCTGTGGAGTGCCTATTTACAGTGATCAATGTTGCACCAAGGAAGATGCTGAATACATTTGTTGAGGAGTTTGACAAGATCTATGATGATATATACAAGTTTTATGACCTCACTACCATATGTTAATTAAGATATCGAAAACATATAATTTTTAATACATAATTTGATCTAGATCTAACTGAAGACCAAATAAGCAATGCATTTAGCTCGAAACATTCGGGTTTCTATAGTTTAATTATGGTTAGAAAACAATTCATATGTTATTGTACTAAATTTATGAGTTTTTTTTAGTACTAGAGTCTAGACTAATCACAGAACTGTATGTATGCTAGTACATCAAAGCACCATAACATTTTGGTTGCACATTACTAGTACAAAAAATACTGTTTGTTTTGTTTCTGACGGTTTTCTTGTCTTTCTTTTGTTCAAGGTGAAATGTCACAGTATAATTTTAGCAACTGGAGCTACAGCAAAGAGGCTCAGATTACCACGTGAGGATGAATTTTGGAGTAGAGGTATAAGTGCATGTGCAATTTGTGATGGAGCATCACCATTGTTCAAGGGGCAAGATCTAGCAGTTGTGGGAGGCGGCGATACTGCAACAGAAGAGGCAATATATCTCACTAAGTATGCGCGCCATGTACATTTACTTGTTCGTAGAAGTGAATTGCGGGCATCAAGAGCCATGCAGGATAGGTGAGAGATGTTGATCTTATTCACAGAGCAATTGGTTTTGATTTTAACCTCATAGGGTCAATTACTGTTTGCAAACAAGCACCTTTTCGTTTTACTTTATACCGAGGTCATCTAGCAATATAGTTTCACTTTTTGTAAGAAAAACTTGATAAATATAGGGGGTACTGAAAGCACAATATGGAACAAGTCTGCATCTGTAATACTATTCAGCCATGGTGTTTTGCTTAGATTTTGGGATCCAAAATTACTCATGTGCACTTAAGTATGTGAAACCACTGTTCTGAAAACCGGACTGGACTGGCTGGTTGAACCGGTTGAACTGTGAACCGGAGGCTTGTCCGGTCCGGTTCACCTCCCAAACCCGTTTTTGCATTGAACCGGGCTGAACCGGCGGTTCAACCACCGGTTCAGGGAAAAAAACTGTTTTTTTTTGTTTTTTTGAATATTTATAATATGATTTGAATATTTTGAATATTTTTTGTTTAATAAATAATTAAATATGATTATTATATCTATAATATATATTTATGACGTCATGCTGACGTCACCGGTTCGATTCCGGTCGAACCTTTGAACCTTTGACGTTGTCGGTTCGACGTCCGGTTCGGTTCTAAAAACATTGTGTGAAACTTAAGTATGATGCTTCTTCCAAGGACATTTTTTAACTTATTGAAGCAACATGCAACTTTTAAAGAAACTACATGCTGAAGAATGTACTTGTGGAATAGACTTGGATTTGAAATCTAAGAAAATGATTTTATTCTGGAACTTAGAGAATATCTTGTAAAGAATATTGATGGTGGAAAAATTCCACTCCCTCAATGTTTGTATAACAGGTTGATTCTGGCGAATGTTTCACAGAGTTTTCAACAACCCAAACATCACCGTGCACTTCAACACACAAACCATGGACGTTGTCAGCAACAACAAAGGGCAGATGTCGGGCCTTTTATTGGAAAGAGTTGACACTGGAGAGCAATCAGTTTTAGAAGTCAAAGGTCTATTTTATGGTATTGGCCATACACCAAACAGCCAGCTGTTGGAGGGCCAAGTGGAGCTCGACAGTGCAGGCTATGTGTTGGTGAAGGAGGGCAGTGCAGAAACTTCAGTTCAAGGTGTCTTTGCTGCTGGAGATGTTCAGGTACTTGGTTTATTTCTACTTTATGTTTTCTTCCCCTTATTTCTTTTGTTTATGAATTAAATCACACAATGTAGTGTCATCTGAAGGATCAGATCCATAAATTTAGTACTCTATTAATGCAAGGATAGTACCTCTATTTAGCAGCATATCCATATCAGAATGTGTAACAAGAAGCCATCATGCGGAGGTCAAAGCTGGTTAGGAATGTTCTGCTAGAAAGTTTTTAGGTGCTTGAAAAGTTATCTAACATACCTATCATCGTACAACAGGAGATTAGTTATTCATACGGTAGGCTTGTATGAACAGAAACTTGCACTCTTATATGAGGAGACTACAAGGAGCTTTATTCTATGTTTTAACAATTTTGTTACTGTGGCTAGTTTTTGCATCAGATTAAAGTCATTGTAACATGTATTTGTTTTGTACAATGGTAGGACCACGAATGGAGGCAAGCAATAACTGCTGCTGGTTCTGGATGTATTGCTGCTTTATCAGTTGAGAGATATCTGGTTGCTAATAATCTTCTTATTGAATTCCACCAGGTTAAAATTTCAAATCGTCTCTGTTACTCTTGCATTTTTCCTGACCATATATTCTCTTCTTGAGTTTGTAATGTCGTCAATTCTTTGTGTGTCAACCTTTCTCAATTATTCGATTTCCAGTGTCTGTAACTTTCATTTTCAACAAAACATGTTGCCCTTCTGCTAAATTTCTATGAATACATTGGTTATGGTTTTGCATGGACAGGCTGTTACGGAAGAAGTGAAGAAGGAGATCACTGACAGGGATGTCCAGATGGGCTTTGATATTACACTTACAAAGCACAAAGGCCAGGTTTGTGCAATCTTTCAATTGCCATACTCGCTGGCATCCAGATGCTTGTTTGTGATTTGCGTATCCTGTTCTCATCAAGAACTTCACTTTTGCAGTATGCACTAAGAAAACTGTACCATGAGAGTCCAAGGCTTATCTGTGTCCTTTACACCTCACCTACTTGCGGTCCATGCCGAACACTGAAACCAATTTTAGGAAAGGTATGCACTTACACTGCAATTTATCATCGAATGACCAGCATTTCGAGTTTTAACAACTATTATTGTATTTCACAGCATATCTTGAGTCCCACTTTATGTGATATTTGGCGTGCTTATCTTGAAGGCATATTACATTTATACAGTTTTTTGACCCTAAAGTCACTTGCTTTCTTTGTTGTTGTATTTCAAACTTCCACGTTTTCTCAACTAGATACTCTTTGCTGCAATATAGTTTCAACATGTTGCTGCATTTTTGGTTCAAACACATTTCAAACTCCTGTGTTTTTGTCAACCAGAAGTAATTCCTATTCTTTTGGTCTGGTAGTCTATTTTTTCTCACTGAGCTTGAATACCATCCATCTATTTGTACAGGTAATTGACGAGCATGATAAAAATGTCCATTTGGTTGAGATTGACATCGAAGAAGACCCAGAAATTGCTGAGGCAGCAGGAATAATGGGTACTCCTTGCGTACAATTTTTCAAGAACAAGGAAATGATAAGGTTAGGCTGCAACTGATTGTCTTGTAAAAACAAGTTTCCAAATTTTGTCGCTCTCAATTTCTTTGTGCTGTTCTTCTGCAATGTGTCTCTGTGTGACAAAGTTGATGCTTTTAGCAAGTAATATCAATTTTATTGTTTGGATTTACAGGAACATACCGGGAGTAAAGATGAAGAAAGAGTACAGAGAATTCATTGAGGCGAATATATAAGTTAATGGGCAGCAGTGGTTAATCATTTGTATCCAGTTTTGCATTTTATTTGCCAGTTACTATTACCAATCTATCATATCATATATGGATAGATAGAAGGATGTGTCTTTTGTTTCTGAAATGCCGGGTTCAATTGTTTTTCTTGTATAGCCAGAGCTGAACATTCATTCTCTGTTGTAGTAGAATCAGTATTTTATTTTATTTATTGATATTATGAATAAAATCAACTTCTAAATGTCATTTTCGTAACTACTGAAGGGCTAGGGGGTGTCCTTCTCTTGGCCAGTGATGAACTGAATTGGCTAAGAAACTCCGGTCTTTGTTTCAGGTTGTCATGTATGTAATAAGTTGGTAATAATTTGAATTTGTTTTTCAAAGAGAGAAGAAAAGGAGTTATAAAAGATTGGATATTGAAGACAACCAAACCAGTGGGGGAAGTAGGGATGTGTGGAACAATACTTAACATAAATTAATTCAGTACCCAAAATATTATCATTATTTATAAAATAGGTTCATATTGGTTACGTACAATTAAATAACTGAACTGCTATTCGTCGCCGTAAAACTACTTAAATCGTCCGTAAAATTACCATTTTATCCCTCTACCATTTCTACTAATATAACTCCTCATTTCACTCTTTTAACACAACTTTCTCTTCATATCACTCTTCTATTCACCACATAAAATGTCTCGGAGGTCAGGAAAAGAACCAACGGAGACCCCTGACTACTCACATCTGGTAAATTACCTTGTTTATTTCAATTAATTTTTAAAAAAACATTTTTGAGTCGGGCGTCCGAATGTGCACTTTCCACCTTGCAGTTCGTAGTGTTGCCGAAATGAAAAACTTGATTCGTCCAATTCAACACGAATTTTTCCTTATGCACCAACCACGTGTCTTCCACATACTTCGTCAGCACTGGTCAGGAACTGTAAGAATCCGTCAGATTACGGACTGCTCTATCATAATCCGTCTGTGAATCAGAAAGCATGACTCTCCTCCAACTTCCACGCCTAAAACTCTCTGCAAGCTGCTTCTCCTTGCCGAATACGTGGTATGCGTAGTTGTACACGTCTTTGTTGATATGCCAGGTGCATAGTAAATGAGCTGACTCAGGAAAAACCTCTGTCACTAGTCGCATCAGACCCATCTCCCGGTCCGTAATTATTGCTGTCGGGTTAACAATATCCAATAACAGATCTCGCAACCTCTCCAACACCCACCGGTAACTAGACTCGGTCTCATCCTGCAAAATCGCATATCCGACGAGGAAATTCATATTTGTTGGAGTAACCCCAACCATCTCAAACAAATGCATCTTGTACTTGTTCGTCTTATACGTCGAATCCATACAGATTACGAATGGGTATGTACGCAACAACTGAACTGAAGTCGGATGTGCCAAAAATGCGTGAGTCAAGACATTAGTTTTCTTCATCTGCCACAATCCAATGCAAATACTTATGCTGCACTGCCTCCCTGAGAAACTGTTGTACGGGATTCCTGTCTTCAAATTTCGTCCTCATCATGTACTCTCTGAAGTTGTAAATGTGTCTTTGATTCGGATTATCGTCCGGAAATTTCTTCTTTACCTCCAACAAAATGTTACGGGGTCTTGCTTGTGCCTCTGTCATATCCCGAACAATTTGCTTTGCCCCAACACTAAGTCCGCTGACCTGTCGGTGACCCTCTGAATAAACTGCCAATGGGTGGTTGTGCTGCCCATAGATGCTACTAGAAACAATAACCCATCCATCACGATCTCGTCGCTCCACCACTTTTACCAAAAACCGACAATCGCAACTTTTTCTTTTCGTATTCTTTCGCAGTGCAATACTCGTATCACGAGAACTCATCTCACGTCTGCGATCACATCTGAGGTAACAATCCATCCGGTTATCTGCTTTTGGTTTGTATGATGATATAACCAAAAGAAATCCGGCTCCTATTGCAACTTGTTTCGCCCATTTACAACCTTCCTCGATTGTTGTAAATATTTTTTTACTGTCAAAAAACTCACTGTAATCTACTCCATCACCACCGAAATCTTGCAACGGAACCTGAGAAATTTGAATTTAACAGAAAATTAAAAAAACAGACGTCTGGCTAAACCGCATCCACCAAGGTGGAGGCGTGTTAGACAGACGCCTCCACCTTTGTGGAGGCATCCATAGGAGACGCCTGCACAAAGGTGGAGGCGTCTGTCTAAACCGCCTCCACCTATGTGGAGGCGTGTTAGGCAGACGCCTCCACCTTGGTGGAGGCGGTTTAGCCAGACGTCCGAGTCGGGAAAAAAATTCCGCCCCCGTTACCTCGTTGGATTCAGGTGCTTCGCCAGACATTTTCTTGGTGTTGGTACTAGGAATGTGAGTAAAACTTAGTCAAACACCTTGTTTAAAGACACGAGACGAAATCGGTATTAATTGATTTGTTAAGGGCAAAAATGTCATTTTTGGGACGATTAAGTAATTTTCCGTCGAGGAACAGTAGTTCCCTAAAATAATTAAAAGAAAAGGAAAAAAACTGATGGTGAGCAATTTAATTTAATTTATAAGCATATAAGAGGGAGCAGTGCAGTAGTCGGCGGTGATTTAAACCGTCGGGTGTCAGCAGTGTGTCGGTATGGGAAAGTGCCTTTGAGATTTTAGATCTGTAAGATGAATATAGGCACGTCTACTACTCTATAATTAAAATAAAATAGAAAATTGAGATGCACTTACATACATGCATATAAATTATTAGAATAGAAAGATTAAATTTTATTTAATTGAAGTGAATGAAATGGTGTGGCCAGGTGGGTGGGTAAAATGACCGCATTTATTTATTTATTAATAATAAAATGATGATAAAATAATTACTAATTATGGACTTGCAAAAGCATAAGAGGACTACCATACATACAATCAACACACATTCATCTACCGTTTCCACACACACACACACACAAACAAACAAAAAGACAAGAAAAGTTCGTCTTCGTCCAATTCCAATTCCGACTTCTTCAGGCAAGAAAAGCTTCTTTTATCCGTTTTCGTTTTGGTTTTGGTTTTGGTTTTGGTTTCAGATCTGGGAAGTGATTTCCCAATCATCATCATCATCATCATCATCATCATCATCATCATCAGATCTGCCCAATAATCTTAATTAATTTGTCTTTGTAGATCTGTCGTCAATTGCTTCTGCGTAGATTATTAGTTGTGCATAATAACTATAATGTGAATGCTGCATGCATATTGTCTACATTCATTCATTCAAAATATTCAAAATCCTTGTAGATTGATGTGAATTGTGTGTCTACATTCAAATCTGAGTTCAATACCACCAGATCTTGAGGTAGGTTTTTATTTCTCCCTTCTAACAAATAATAATAACTCCTGATCTAGCTTGTAGTGAGTGAGTGACCAAAATGGTTAAGATCTGCTGTCTTGGAGCTGGTTATGTCGGTGGTCCCACTATGGCCGTCATTGCTCTCAAGTGTCCCGCCGTCGAAGTGGTTGTGGTGGACATCTCCGCTGCCCGTATTGCTGCTTGGAACAGCGAGACTTTGCCAATTTATGAACCAGGGCTCGACGATGTTGTCAAGCAATGCCGAGGCAGGAACCTTTTCTTTAGCAGCGACATAGAGAAGCACATAGCTGAGGCTGACATCATCTTTGTGTCGGTCAACACCCCCACCAAAACCCGTGGCCTCGGAGCTGGAAAGGCTGCCGATCTCACTTACTGGGAAAGTGCTGCTCGTATGATTGCTGATGTTGCCAAATCTGACAAAATTGTGGTGGAGAAATCAACTGTCCCAGTTAAGACCGCAGAGGCAATCGAGAAGATTTTGATGCACAACAGCAATGGCATCAATTTTCAGATCCTCTCTAACCCAGAGTTCCTTGCGGAGGGTACCGCAATCCAGGATCTTTTTGCACCTGACCGTGTGCTTATTGGTGGACGCGAGACGCCTGGGGGTCAGAAGGCAGTGAAAGCACTCAAAGACGTCTATGCCAATTGGGTTCCGGTAGACTGCATCATCACTACCAACTTATGGTCGGCTGAGCTCTCCAAGCTTGCTGCCAATGCCTTCCTGGCCCAAAGGATTTCCTCCGTCAATGCCATGTCAGCACTATGTGAAGCCACAGGCGCCAACGTGACTGAAGTTGCGTATGCTGTGGGGCGAGACTCAAGGATCGGGCCGAGATTCCTGAATGCAAGTGTTGGGTTTGGAGGCTCCTGCTTTCAGAAGGATATCCTGAATCTTGTTTACATATGCGAGTGCAATGGACTTCCTGAAGTGGCAAACTACTGGAAACAAGTGATCAAGATCAATGACTACCAGAAGAGCCGGTTTGTGAACCGTGTTGTGTCATCCATGTTCAACACCGTCGCAGGCAAGAAGATCGCTGTGCTCGGTTTTGCGTTCAAGAAGGACACTGGAGACACTAGGGAGACACCTGCAATTGATGTCTGCAAAGGGTTGCTGGGAGACAAGGCCGCAATCAGCATATATGATCCACAGGTGACCGAGGATCAGATCCAGAGGGACCTGGCGATGAACAAATTTGATTGGGACCACCCAATCCACCTGCAGCCCGTGAGTCCTACAGCTGCAAAGCAAGTTCAGGTGACTTGGGATGCTTACGAAGCCACCAGGGGCGCGCACGGAATCTGCATCTTGACTGAATGGGATGAGTTCAAGACCCTGGACTATAAGAGGATTTACGACAACATGCAGAAGCCTGCTTTTGTGTTTGATGGGCGTAATATAGTGGACTCTGAGAAGCTGAGGGAGATTGGATTCATCGTCTACTCCATTGGAAAGCCGCTGGACGCTTGGCTGAAGGAAATGCCTGTTGTTGCCTAACAAACTGAAGAGTGGACTGGTCTGGTAGTATGCAGTTTGAGTTTGTTAATGACATCTGAAATGATATATTTTATTTTTGCTATGGTTGTTTTGTTGTTCTTTCATGTTGTTTACATTAGATCCTCCATGTATTGGTGGGACTGCTATCTTTATTTCTTATTATTATATGACATTGAATTGATGTTTTTTTGCTTGTGTTATTATGAGTACTGAGTTATAAGAAGATAGGATCTGTCTTTCATTCTTATACTTGAGGTATGTTTTGCTTTGATAAGATAAACTTGTTGGTTGGCATTCATTATTGCTTGGTTGATAAAGATAAACCAACCAATCCATTGAGGAAAACAAAGAGATTGGTAAGTGTGTGATTACTGGTTACCCATAGAAATAGAAATGGAAGGAAGAGCGTATATATAATTGAATTGAATTGAATTGAATACATCGATCTCTGACTCTGGCTTCCATTTGAAGGTTGAAACACACATGTTGTATAAGTTGGCTTCCCCTTGTAAAATTTTATTGACAGAACCGGAGCTTACGAAACTAGTCCCAGTTAACTAACTAACTAACTAACCAATTAACTCCAAACCCATACAGAAACAAAAAAAGAAGAAGACCAATGCAAGAAAACTTGAATATTTTGCACAGCAATAAAACATGCATTCGCCCCGTCCGTGTAACGTGTTGTGTTGGACGATGATCATTAGAACATTAACAACCATACATACAAAATAAGTAGGGAGTTTGGGGGAATAAAAGAAAATGGGAGGAACATAGTGTAAAAAAATAATATTTTTTTAAGAAAAGGAGGAAAAAAAAGGGAGCGACGAGAAGACCGGAGCGGAGCGACCAATCGAATCGAATCGAAAGGAATGAACTAAATTGGATTGTTTGTGAGAAGTAGAAAAAGAGGAGAGAAATTAAGGATGGGTTGCTGTTTGAGTAAGAACGGAGTCGGAGGTGAGCGCAACAATCACAATTACAATCGATGGAGATCCACCGGCATAGTCCCCCTCAGAGATTCCAAACTCAAGGTTCGTTCTTTCTTTCTTTCTTTCTTTCTTTTCCCTTTTTCCAAATCCAAATCCAAATCCAAATCCAAATCAACTGCACTGCAGGAAGTCCCCAACCATGTTCTTCAGTTGGAGAAATCCGTACGTACACTTGACTTAACAAACAACAAGATTGGTTCGTACCCCCTTTTTTTTAAACTTTTTCTTTATATACATATATGTATGTATGAATTAATTCTAGGTATTTCAACATATATATTATTTGCATGCATTTCAGCTCAAATCCCGCCTGATATTGCCAATTTAACAAGCATGCAGCGCTTGGTGAGCCACTACTACTACTACTTCTGTCTTTGTGTTTCCATACTTAGTCGTTCATAGCATTCCTACTTCGTCTATTTCAGATGTTGGCTCACAATTCCATTGAACGTCTCCCTATAGAAATCGGCAATCTTTTGTCTTTGAAGTTCCTCATTCTTGATGGAAACCGCTTGACTGCTTTGCCCCATGAATGTATGTGATTTCTCTTTTTCCTTTTAATTATCTACAAATTTCTTTTCTTTTCTTTTCTCTAAATAAATAAATTCATGATTACTTTTGTTTTTTATTCAGTGGGTTTGCTTGTCAGGTTGGAGCAACTATCGGTTAAAGCCAACGTGCTTGCCTCCTTGCCTGATACTATTCTTGGCCTGCGTAATGTAAGTATGCTCCTTTCTGTAGTTATAGTTTAGGTTGTAAAATTTTGTACCACAATCAAATTGGCACAAATATTGCCTTCTAAGCCTGAAGCCTCTCGGGTGGTTTCTCTTATTCTGTCTTCTTAGTTCTGACCGCTTAGTGATCAGTTTTTTTGCTTTGCATTTGGACACCGTATCAAAGATTTAACGTCATAGTATTAACTTTAAGACTAATAGTGCGTAAAATTGATTCTTTCACAACCTCCATATTCATGATCACAAGCTTGATCCATCAGCCAAACAACAGAACCTTGGAAAACTAATTGCTAGAATATCGGACAATCAAAAAGAGTGTTGAAGTGGATAAGTAATTGTATGTGGAAATTTGTATCATGGGTGAGTTGCCCTCTGCCAGCGCATGCTTGGTATGAGAACCGGTTGTGTGTGTACTTGCCACAATACTGTCCGTTGAAGAGCTAAGAATTGTTCACAGCATTACTAGTTCAGATTTATAATTTCAAACCCCAAAAGTTGTATGCTTATATGTTTTATTTCTTCCTTCGTTTCATATTTTGAATAAGCAAACTCTTATTGGGCGTGTTTGACCGTGCAGTTGCTGCTTTTAAATGTATCAGATAACAAGTTAAAATCCTTTCCAGAGTCAATTGGAGGTTGTGGATCCTTGGAAGAACTGCAAGCTAGTGGTACTGGCATTCACGTATTATTTTTATTATCTCCCATAAGACAAAGGTTTTTTATTGTTAGTGGTGTTGGTGGTCGTTGTTTATTTTTCTGAACTTAACAAATAATGATTTTTGGTAGATTAAGAAAGATGAAATTTAAGAGAATTAAGAAGACACATTTTCGAAAAGGATGTTCAACTTTCTTGTAGGGGCAAATATTACAGTACTTTCTCAAACTAAATGATATTTATTAACAGAAATGTTAATTGAACAAATAGTTATAATGGCATGGAATCATAGTTCAAAATTACATGCTTCAGCACTCCAAGTTGTAGATGATACATACAGAGAAGTTAGAAAGGATAACTACTAATTAACTACCAGGTAACTGATGTAGTGTTGTGAGCCTAGTGCACCAAATAACCGTTTTGCGAGAAAACTGTCCGCGTGACAGATATTAAGGGGAATATCTAAAAAACATTTACAACCTGCAGGGTAGATCCCACTACTGGGTATGTAGTGTGTCCTGGTCATGTAGCTTATTTCAGCATATTAGCATTTTGTGATCTACGATGCTTGTTAGACATCAGCAGGGATAGCAAAAATCATCTACATTGTGTATTAACTGTATCGTCTAAAGCCACAAGTATTCACAAGGCAGCCCATATGTTATTACATGAGACGTGAATTTCACATGATGTTTCTCTTAAAAATGCCATCGTTGCAAATTCCAACCCAATTCACCATACAAAACTGCTCATCTCATGAGTCAATAACTTATTTATATACACTTATGGTCATTGCCTGCCTCAACATATCTTGCACCTTACAATGTCAGTAGGTAATATACATCCTCAAAACTGCATTTCTTCTATTTTATCAGAATTCATTTCTATATATGTGCAATGGTTACAGTTTTTTTTTTTTGGTAATTTATACAGGTAACCAGATTGAAAGTCTTCCACCATCAATTTGTAGTCTTGTTCGTCTAAAATCTCTTGTGTTGAACAACAATAATTTGCACGAGGTATGAGCCACTCTATTTACATTTCAAGAATCCTAGTAGAGTCTAACCCTTTATTATTGGGTGTTTCTTTAGAAAAATCATTAGGTTCCCATCATGTCATACATTGGTGAAACGTTTTGTCTCCTGAACTTGCTGCAATTTGTTTGGTCTTAGTTCTTAAAATTTTCATGGTTTGCTATTTTATTTGGGTCTCTAGCTGCCTCCGATGCTGTTGAAAGATTGCAAGGTCCTACAAAGTATTTCTCTTCATGCGAATCCTATTCCTATGGATCAGTTTCAACAGGTAAATTTCCAACCTCATAAGAGAACTTTTTCTAGATTACTGTTGTTTATACGTTTTTTGGTCTTGTAGATGGAAGGGTTTCTGGATTTTGAGGAACGAAGAAAGAAGAAATTTGATAAGCAAATCGATTCAAATGTTATGATGGGCTCTAATGCTTTGGATGAGGGTGTTGACTTGAAATGATTATATATTCCTCAGAAACAAACAAAAAAACCCAGAAAGATTCATAGTGCTCTTTGTGTGCTTCGTGGTAAATTATGGGAATATGTTGCTATTTATTCTCAAGAAAGGCCCAAGTTATTACATTTGGAATGCTATCTAGTCATGAAAGCATTTGGTTTGTCCATAATATATAATATACGTATGAAAGTCAGGTACATTTCATCATTGACACTTAGGATCACTGTTATGAAAATCCGACCGGTTCAACCGTGAACCGGAGGCTTGTCCGGTCCGGTTGACCCTCCAAAACCGCATTTGATGTTGAACCGGATCACTATATATATAAGTACTACCATGAGCTCATTCTTATGTATCTAAGCTTTTTATCCGGATACTTATATATATATATATATATATATATAGTAATTCTCTAGTGAGCCTAGGGTTTCATTTTTCTAAATTAAGTCCCCACAATATATATATATATATATATATATATATATATATATATACTTATATATTATATTTAATTATTTATGACATCACCGGTTTAACTCCGGTTGAACCTTTGAACATTTGAGAAATCCGGTTCGACGTTCGGTTCGGTTTTGAAAATCATGCTTAGGATATTTAAGATCTACTATATAGATTCATATGGTATGTGGAGTAGGTTGGATGCCTCTCATCGTACAATATTTGTTGAGTTGTTCATGAGATTATGATATTTTAACTGAAAATGAGATAAAAAAATCAATCTTGGAAAAGGTACATTTTGTTGAAGAATTCAAACAACTTGAGTTAGGATCCTAACAGTCTGAACGAAAAACCTACCTTCAAAGAAAAAAAGAAAAAAAAGAGAGGATATATCTGAACATCTGACAAAAGTTGAACAGCATTTAGCTCGAGCATCGCACGTCTGTTCGTGGTGAAACACAGTCGAGTTTTGTTGGTCTGCAGAGAGGCCACTCATGATTAAGCTCTTCCCCTTGGTGAAGCACAAACGTTTGTTAAGGGGAGCAACAGCGCATGCGTTTAGCAAAAACTATAATCTCTGTTTGAACACACAAAAAATGAACCCTGAAGTAATAATAATACCTTTCGAAAATTTATCCATTTGCATTCAGTAGTCTGTCCAAAGGCAGACGCAAAATGTTATGTCCCTAACCCTTGTTTAGGGTTAAGCTTGGTTTAGTGGGGTTTAGGGTGTGGTTTGCATGGGGAAGGGAAATGGCAGGAGTTGCATGGGAAGGTGAAGGGCCGAGCACTGTAGCAAGGAGAGGGGTTTTAAGGGTTTCTTCTTCTCTTTTCCTTCCTTCTTCATTTTCTTCATTTCCTCCTCTCCACCCATTCCTTCCTCTTCCTTGGTGGCTGTTGAGGGTGGTGCGAGCAAGGTGCGCGAGGCAAGGGGCGTGCTGGGCGTTGGTGAAGGTGCGAGGAGGAGCGAAGTTGCTGACCGGAGTTGTTGTGGATCTCCGGAGTTCTCCGGTGGAATCGTCGTTCTCGCGAGGAAGGTATGCCAAGTTCTTGCATTAGAGACCTATTGTGATCACCCACGTTGGGGTGATGTTTTGGTGGGTCGCGGGAGGTCGGAGACCTCGCCGGCGACGAGTTTGGGCGTCAAAACCTCGACTGGCGCGAGGTTGAAGACGTCTGTCGGTCGACCGGGTCCCTTGGACGGTCGACCGATCGCAGTATTTTTAGTCTGCCTGTCGTGTTTCGGTCGACCGTGACCTTGTGTTCGGTCGACCGTAACTTTAGTGTACCAGTAGGATATTCGTTTTCGGTCGACCGTTTGTTGACATAGAAAATATTAGGTTGACCCTGTAAGTGTTCGGTCGACCGAGACCCCTGAGTCGGTCGACCGATAGTTTCGTTTTGAGCATTGACCAGACTCCGGATTTTGACCTCGTTCGGTCGACCGGTTTTAGACCTTCGGTAGACCGTTGGGATTTATGTGCTGCGCAAATTGTTCGACCGTGACAGACGCTTCGGTCGACTGATTCCCTTGTGGAAGCGGTCGACCGAGTTGTCACTTTCGGTCGACCGATTCCCTTGTGGAAGCGGTCGACCGTTTGTCACTTCGGTTGACCGAATTCCCTTGAGGAAAACGGTCGACCGTGTCTCTTCCGGTCGACCGTTTTGCACAGGACGGGATTCCTGGTTCCACTTAGGATGCCAACTCTGTCCACGGAAACCCGTGTCCTCGCCTTGTGCGTGAGCCGGGAGGTGACGGTGGGCGCGTTATGCGTGCCTGCCCAGGGACCGCCGTGTGGAAGAGTGTGGGTGTCCGGAACGCGTCACTCCGTGTATGGATCGTGACTTTATCTGGTGGATCGTTTGACTCGCGTTAGAGTAGCTGCCTGAGGGATTGCGGATCCCATTGCTTCAGCAACACGCAACTGCCGACGGGTGCAGTGACTACCGGCCGATGGCTACGGAGGCACAGAGACTACCGGCCAGGATTGGCGACGGAGGTCCAGAGAGGTACCGGCCTATTGACGGCGACGGAGGTCGCGACCCTGCTTGTTGGAGCCGGAGTTGGTGTTGCACGTGGAGCTCGTTGACCCTGCGGACTTCGGTTCGGAACTGTCGATTGTCTGGCCTTGTGTGGCGGATATGTTCGACTGGCCTTGATGGCAGTTATTGCACGTGTCGTGCGGCCTGTGTGGCGGCGGTAGGGCCCCTGTGCGGTCTGTGTGGCGGCAGGGAGGATCGTGCGTAGCCTGTGTGGTTGCGGCGATGGACTGCCGATGATGTGTTCCGGCAGGTAGCTCGATTGGGCACCTATCGAGTGATATCCCGTGCGGTCTGTGTGGCGCCGGTTGATGGACCGACCTGAGCGACGGCTCCGTTGGTGTGGTGGTGGTGGACCACGATGTATTCAGATCTGATTTCTACCTTGCGTGGAAGTGCGAACGTATCCTCACCGATCCCTTGGCTCGTGTAGTCGCGTGTGGGGATGTGTTGCGTATTGTCCGTTACACTGTATGTGCCTACAGTAGGTCTCTACGGAGACCCGATGTTTGGACCGTGCGGCCGGTGTGGCGGCGGTGAGGTTGGACCGTGTGGCCTGTGTGGTACCGGTGTTGCGGACCGTGAGGCCTGTGTGGCAGCGGTGGCGATTGTAGACCGCGGGGCCTGTGTGGCAGCGGGAACGATCGCGGGACGGATGTCCGGTTTGGCCCTTGGTGGCGTGTTGTTTTACTGCTTTGTATTTCATGCCATGATATACTAGTATGTTAGGGCATATAGGTGAGCTTGTCATACGGGGTTTCCTTATGGAAACTCAGGCATTGTTGTTATGTTTATTTTCAGGACCGCGTTAGGTTCCGGCGGGTGGTGACCGAGGGAGATTGCACTTTGGGACTGGATCCTGTCGTCTGCCTACTTTTAGGTTGTTGTGATTACATGTACCTTGTGTTTCGTGTTGTAATGTAATCACTCTTTTGACAAACTCGTATTGTATTCTGGTGCACCAGACTTATTATGTATTTCTTTCAGTAATGTCCCAACTCTTGATGGTTGTGTCCATGTGTTTCTCTTATTTTAAAAAGTTTAAATTTTCTACTGTTCGGGGATGTTACACAAAATGTATCCAAATCAAGGCAGTACACCACCTGCTTTAGCGAGATGCCACATAACGAACTACAATTACCTAAACTAAACAGCTATCTAAAAAACAGTCGAGAACAGGATTTTCATTTACCAAGGGAGCAAATATCCCAAGCATCTAAGTTCATGTCATTCATTGTCAGATTCTACCACATGAAGCTCCAGGTTAATGTCCTTGAACGGAGGAGACGTGGCAAGTTTATCGTCACATAGCAAATCGAATTCATTCCCCAGCTCTTTTCCTGGTAAAAGGACACAAGAAATGATATTTAACATGCTCAAGAAGTACAGGTGTGTTCTAAATATCAACACCAAACCAAAAAGATATTACGCATTTTAGTGTTTAATGACAATATTCCCTACATCAATTTGGACCATGTTGGTAGGGAATCGACCTGAAAATGATGGACGAGTGATCCTGGGAAGAGCAACTTCTGGTTCCAGTTCCAGTCTAGCAATAGTAGGCTCCATATCTTCAGCAGGTTTCTGATCCACGGAAAATGCACCAGGTTAGATTCAAACTACTTTTAACTTCTTCTCTCATACAACAAAGGCATCATTGTACAAAGTGGATTTTGGATGTACATTGTATTAACATGTTGAGTCAAATTATTATCATGAAATATCGTTTAGTCCAATTAATTAATATCCTTACAGATTGTCCTGAAGCATCAAATTTTATGTGGTATGGTAATTTCATTTCTATAATTTAGCGTTGTTACATTTTTATGTGGGTCCAAAATTGTTGTGATGTGATTAATATTTTTCTTGCCTAGCAAGTAGCTAAGGTTTTCAAATTATGAATGCTTCCATCTGATTTTTTTTTTTTTAAAAAGACTGTAGTTGTGATGCCATGCTATATCTATTAACTATACATCAAAGTCTATGATCGCATACCATCATTCCTGGTGAGGCAAGATCATAAACCGATTTTGTCCAGTTTCGCAAGGAAGACACCACCATACCAACTTCCTTCTTGACACCTACATGGATATCAACAGACAAAGGAGCGCAATGAAAAACGTCCAAAATGGAACCTGATGAACACATATATAACACGCACAAGAGAAATGAAATTGGTTAGAGAAGTTAAAATTACGTTGTTCCCGAGCAGTGTTTTGAAGTTCCTTCATGTTGTTGTCACTGAAGTGCATATGTTCGATTCCTTCCTTGCCCCACTCGTTACATCTCTGGACATCCCAGTCAGAGAAGATAGAAGCATTCTTCTTCTTGAGAGGCTTTCTCTTGGCCTCACCGACAAGTAAGGTGGAAGGCTTATCATCTTTCAGAATGGTTTGCTTGTTGGAACCAAAAGCTTTAGCAGTATTTGAGAGATCGGCCAAAGGCTTTCGCGTCTTTTTTAAAAGACCATTTTTTCCTGAAATTGCAGCGACGACATATGTAACTCGGTTGTTTGTTTGTTTGTTGTTTTGTGGTTACACACACATCTATTTTATTAGATGAATGGAATGGAATGGAAATAGAGAAAGACATACATACCTCTATGAATGAGAAAATCGTCATGGCCAAGTAAAGCATTTTCTCTGGTATCCATTTGTTTTTACTTGCGTTGTCACCCTTCAAGCAGAAAGTTTATTTTAATTTTAATTTTATCAGGAAGATGGTGACTAGGTTATTGAACAGGACTATAGTATAAATCCTAAATCCTAATAAGATGAAGTTTGAAGAATGTTAGATTCAGTTGGACCCCCATTTATATATTGAAGAAGAGAGAGATGTGCAGGGGAACCATAAGTGAAATACTTGTATATTATCATCATCTTATGTATGTGTGGTTTGGTTTGGTTTGGTTTGAAAAACAAAAAAGAAGAATGTTTTACGATCTGAATGAAAATTGAAAAGCTTACACAGAGATTAGAAGTGATGTGTAAAGATGAAATGTCCTTTTAGAGAAAGAAAAGAAATGGAAATGATTCCAAGAAAAATAAGCAAACCAGCGGGCGGAAGAGAGACGGAGAAGACGAGATTCTATCGGAGCTGTGGTGAGTGATCAGTGATGGGATTGCTGAGATTGCCGAGATTTGGGAGGAGAAGAGAAGAAAAGATAGAATAGAGAGTGTGTTTGTTTGTTTGGAGTTTCGACCGTTGTGATTTTATTCAAACTTTCCTTTCCAGTCCTTTTTACGGTTTTAACGTTTTAATAACTTCTCCTAACCAAACCAGGCTTTTTTCTGCCATTTATTACATCATTTCGTCTAATATTCTGTCTGTTCTGTTGTCCATCCAAATTATATACAAAGATGTCAAAATCAAAATAAATACACCATCCATACTTATTGATCATTTTAGGTATTCACATTAGACCTCTTTTATCATTTTGACACCAATTTTAGTTTTTGCTTGCTTTCTAAATAAATTTACCATCCATGAAACCATAATAGTTACAGTAGGGTAGTTCCAATTTTTTTTATGAGGTGTATTTATTGGTATGGTAAGAAGGAAAAGTAACCAACTCGATTAGATGTCCATCGCACACACACACGAAGAATTATTAAAACTTTCCTTGATTGCTAAGTTTACATATATGTTTTCCTTTGTGATGTTGAATTGGTTGTGGAAACGTATTAAGAAGAGTTTGGTGGAAGTTGCTTGCTTGCAAAAACAAAAGGAAGAAACTAATCCATGGCATCATCCATTCCAATTGAATGTAAATGAAAAATATATAATGATGTTGGAGTCGTTTGTTGCAAAAACAGCATAATTGTATTGACTTGACTGACTTTGTCTTGTAATTTCCAAACGCGGTCATCAACAACCACCATTGACTGACCATATTATTATTATATATATATATGTTATTTGTTAATATTGAAGTGAAATGGCAACGTTCAAATTTTTTAAAAATAAAAAAAGATTGAATGATACTTTGTCGGTAGAGTTGAATTGTAGATAGATGAGAAATTAAAGGTCCATAATATTAATATAAATAAATTTGAAAGAAAAGAAAAAAAGAATAAGCAAAGAATGGGGGTTTGAAGGGAAAAGGGCCGAAGAGAAAACATCACTTGGGATAAAAAAGAAGACAATAATGAATGATGTTGTGTTGGATCAGATTCAGATTTGGATTCCATTTCCATTTCCATTTCCATTTCCATTCCATGAGATGATATGATATGTGTGTGAGAGAGAGAGAGAGAAGAGAGAGAGAAGAGAGAGAGAGAGCACGGCTGCACGATCAACATGAGTCAGAATATGTTTCGGGTGGGTTTACTTTATTGATTATTGTTAATAATAATAATAATAATGGGGGTTTGAACTTTGAAGTGAAGAAGAAAGAAATCAAAGGCATAATCCATCCATCAAAGCATCAAAGAATTGACTCGGTCGAGTCGTCTGTTCTGTTCTGTTCTGTTCTGTTCTGTTCTGTTCCGCGTCGGAATATATTGAATACAACAAATAGAAAAGGGGAAACATAATTACTATACATTTATTATTTATATCCATCCATCCATCCATCCATCCCTGGTTCTCCTCTTTTCTCTCTCTCTCTCCCGTTCCCTTTTAATCTCAACTTGTCTCTTCTTCTTCTTCTTCTTCTTCTTCTTCTTTCCGCGAACGATTTCCCCCCGAAAGGAAAAGAAAAGGACTCTCAGGCAGGCAGGCAGGCAGGCAGGCAGGAAAGGTTAGGCTTCTTCTTCTTTTTTCCTAATCAAAATATCAAATCGATTTTGCTTTTCTTTTTCTTTTTTTCATCTGCATGCTCTTAAAGTTCAAACGACAAACGAAAAACATAACACAAAACCAAACTCATTATGTTTCCCCTAAATAATTGATTTATTGGATATTTGGATGATTCATTTCTGTTTCTCTCATATATACATATATAATATCACTGTTTTGGGGATTCTTTCCATAATATTTCTTTCTATTTTTCCCAGGTATTAACAATTCTCAACCAACCATGTTTCGCAAACCACCCACCACAATTTCAAAAAATAATTCCGTTGACCCTCCTCCCACTAATCCATTCGATTATGATTCCGATTCCGATTCGGATGTGAAACGAAAACTACAACACCCTGCCAGATCCTCTTCTGAACCTAATGTCCTCCTCAAGCTCGACGACACCAAAACATCTCCTTCGGTACTTAACAAAAACAACAACAAATACAAATACAAGAACGACTTCCGTGAGTCTGGAGGATTCGAAAATCAGAGCGTTCAAGAATTGGAGAGTTATGCTGTTTACAAGTCTGAGGAAACCACACATACAGTAAATAACTGTCTCAAGATTGCCGAGGATATAAGAGAAGATGCAACCAACACGCTCGTCACATTGCACCACCAGGGTCAACAGATTACAAGGACTCATGCCGAAGCTGCACATATTGAACACAATCTTAGTCGGGTCGGTCCGCTTTCTTTATTTATTTCAACCATTACTTCAACGCTTCAATATTAACTTAATTTAATTTAACCTGTTCCTTTTTTGTTTTAGGGTGAGAAACTATTAGGAAGTTTGGGTGGCATGTTCTCTAAGACTTGGAAGCCGAGCAAGGGCCGTGACATTAAGGGGCCTGTGCTCTTCGCAGGCATGAACTAATTAACTCCATAACAACCTTGATTTAATACCAAAAACACTTCTACTTAATTTTGTATTGATTGTATTTTATTTATTTATTTTGCCTTTACACCCTAGATGTCGATCCAATCAAAAGAAAAGCAAATCACATAGAGCAGAGACAGAAGTTAGGACTGTCCAATGGAAGCCAGGGAAATCATCAAAGGAAATACGATGAACCCACGTCTGCGATGGATAAAGTACAGGTTCGTTCGTATTTTAAGCATTGGATTAAGGATAACAACGGCTCAATTGTTTGTTAGCTCTCTTTTTTAGAGTGGTGATGAATTGAATTAGCACAACATTTATGCGTGCAAGTACAACATTTATGTATGCAGGTTGAGAAAGCAAAGCAGGATGATGGCCTAACGGATTTAAGCAACTTGCTGGGCGAGTTGAAGGGAATGGCGGTCGACATGGGATCTGAGATCGAAAGGTCTGTTGCATGCACACCTTATGGCTTATGCACGCACTGTTTGTTTGTTTGTTTGTTTGTTTCTCTCTTACTAATGTTAGTGTGTTTCTCCAAAACAAAAAAGAGATAAACACTGGTAGATGGTGGTTAATTAAGAAGTAGACCTTAATTGTGTTGTGCACAACTTGCAATGCAGGCAAAACAACGCCCTCGATCATATGCAGGATGATGTTGACGAGCTGAATCACAGGGTGAAGGGTGCAGCCCAGCGTGGACGTCGTCTGCTTGGGAAATAAGTATCATCTATTTGTGATCGATCCATCTAGCTTCCCTGATGGAGTGTTGGTTCCATGTAGACATAAACTTTTGTATGATATGGCATTTATGTTGTGATTAATTCGATGGATTGGATGCGGTTCTGTTTTGGGTTGTAATATGACTATATAACATTCAAGTGGTAATGTTGCTTTTGTTGTTGCACCTCTGTTTATATTCTTGATATGGCATGAGTAAATGAATGAATTATAATCTTACAGGAATAGTAGGGGGTGTAGCCTAAGGTGTAGGATCTTAGTTGATATGTCATGATGCACCACTGTTTTTAATTCAATCCACTAGTCTGTAATTTCATGGGGCCATATAATGTTGTTTTTCTTACAACCTTGCAAGTGACAACAATAGCAAATAAATGAGATTTGAGAAGTTTGGAAAAACATTTAACAGGGAAGGAGTTGCAACGAAAGTAGACATGTTAGATTTAAGAAGTTACTATTTAGGGGGTTACTATTTTTCATCCGAAAACTACTTAAATCGTCCCAACAATTATCTTTTTGCCCTTAACAATTCATTTAATACCCGCCTCCGTTACTTCGCCTGATCTAGGTGTTTCGCCAGACATTTTCGTGGTGTTGGTACTAGGAATGTTAGTAAAACTGAGTTAAAAACCTTGTTTAAAGACACGAGACGATATGAGTATTAAATATATTGTTAAGGGCAATTTGGTAATTTCAAGGGGCGATTTAAGTAGTTTTGAGCGACGTGTAGTAGTTCCCTAGATTTAAGAAGTTTTTTTTTTACGATGGTGTATTCGATTAGATGTTACTGCGTTTGGATGACCAAAAAGCTGTCTGTTTTTTTTCCTTCCAAAATCAACTTTTCCAATTTAACCGAAACATCTTTATATTTCACTGCTTTTTTTTAACAAGGGGTACCCAAAGACACCATTAGACATGTTTTAGTTTAGGGTATGTTTGGTTAACAACTTAAGAAGAGAAAAAAAAAGAAAAAAAGTTGGATTTTCCTCGTTTGGATAACGACTTAAGGAGAGAAAAGAAAAAAAGAAAAGAAATGAGGAGAAATGTTATAATACAAAATTCTAATTCAACTTTTTCTCCAATTTTGAAGAGAAACAGAGAAAAAGTGAATAAATAATATTTTGGTGATCCAAAATACACTGATTAAAAAAATCTACCAAAAACTCCTAATTTGCTACCTCTAAATACTCATTCCTCTAAATATTTTGAGTTGGAATAGAATTTGTATTTTTTATTTATTACAAATTTTGAGAATTTAAATTTGTATTCTTTTTTATCGGTTAAGATCTAAATTTGATATAGAAATGTGTTTTTTTTTCCTTTTGTTTTCTCTCCTAAGTTGTTATCCAAACATACCATTAAGGATTAAACTCATAAATCTGTAAGCCGAATGGCCAGCCCAACCTGACCTGTTAAGGCATTTTCATTTTCCCGAAACGAAACCCTAATAAGCCGACGCGGCGGCTGCTCTAAATAAAAAAAGAAATCCCGTATTTGTTTGGGTTTGGGTTGGCCACTTCCGCCTTCTCCTTTCCTTCCCTGATTCCGATTGTTTGTTGCTTGAAGATTCCGATCTCGTCATCCACCAATCCTCCATGGCTACCCGTCAGTTCTATTTCCTTATTCCCCTCTTTATTTTTCCCAAAAATTTATAAATTTAATAATTTCAGGTGTTCAGTTTGAGAATTCTTGTGAAGTTGGTGTCTTCTCTAAGCTCACTAATGCCTACTGTCTCGTTGCAATCGGGGGATCTGAAAATTTCTACAGGTTTTCTATTTTTTCCTTCTTCTTCTTCTTCTTCTTCTTCTTATACATACACGTACATACATATATCTGAATAACCAACCAACCAACCAACCAACCTACACAAGAGAAGAGAAGAAGAAGAAGAAGTTGTAATGTTAATTAATGTTTGACAGCACGTTTGAAGCGGAAGTGGGCGATGCTATCCCTGTTGTAAAAACATCTATAGGTGGAACAAGAATCATTGGCAGGCTCTGTGCTGGTTCGTTTGCACCTCTTTTTTCTCTTATGTTTGTTTGTATATCAGTTTGTATGTTTGTATATCAGTTTGTTTGTATATGTATCTAATTTTAATAGGAAACAAGAAAGGCCTTCTTGTGCCACATACTACCACAGACCAAGGTAACTAACTAAACGTACCAACACCTCAACCTTTTTCTACTCTATTTCTCATCCTTTTTTTGTTGTTGTTGTTGGGTCTTTTAGAGCTTCATCACTTGAGGAACAGCCTACCTGACGAGGTTGTGGTTCAGAGAATTGAAGAGAAGCTATCTGCTCTCGGTAACTGTATTGCTTGCAACGACTATGTTGCTCTCACACATCCAGATTTGGATAGGGTAACTTCTCCACTGCCTGCCATGTCTTCTTCCTTTTCCAACTTACTTTTGTTATTTTCCATGATTCATGCATTCTGTGATTATTGCTATGTCTTGTTATAGTCAAACCAACCATAATCCACAACTGATGACTATTCCCTTGCTTGTTATAGCACTGTGACTACTTCCTTGTTTGTATTTATTCATTCATAGCTCTATTATATTCTCTAGTTTCAGGTGTAAGCATGCTGGGTGTCATGCATTTGGGCGGTCATTTTGTGCTTCTATTCGATTATTATGCATTTGGTGATTATTTTGTTCCCATGATTGTCCCAGTGCTAGTCGGTAGACTATTGTATGCCTGTATATGATCTCATTCTTAATTATTAAAACAGCTATTAATTAAGCTTGAATTGCTACTCACAGCAAGTTCAGCACTGATTCAGCAGCATATGCAGATTTACCTATTGTAAATCATCAAGTTTTTCTTTCTTTATTATCACATTTGCTATCAGTCTCCTAAGTTCCTGTGTTTCTAGTTCTCCATTGCTTAGGTCGTCAATCCATTTCTTGTCCTCTGTGTTTGTCATAGTGCTTCTTCATTTATGCTTGATTCTCAGGAAACAGAGGAGCTCATCGCGGATGTTCTGGGTGTGGAGGTGTTCAGACAGACTATTGCCGGGAACATTCTTGTCGGTAGCTATTGTGCATTTTCAAACAGAGGTGGTCTGGTAAGCTGAAGTTGCAATTTATTGAATCAATACAACAGTTGTAGAATTTCATCTTTTGCTTAAATTGATTGGGCACTACTGGAATAGGTCCACCCCCACACATCCATTGAAGACCTCAACGAGCTTTCTACACTGCTTCAAGTCCCATTAGTCGCCGGAACCGTCAACAGAGGCAGTGAGGTCATTGCTGCGGGAATGACTGTTAATGATTGGACATCTTTCTGTGGGTCCGATACAACGGCGACCGAGTTATCTGTCATAGAGAGTATATTCAGGTTGAGAGAATCTAAACCAGATGCCATTGCTACGGAGATGAGGAAGTCACTTATCGACAGCTATGTTTGAGGGAAAGCTAAAACTCTTCATCAACCACCATGGCTATGTTACTTGAACATTTGTTTTAAATTAATGGAAAATACTTCCCATGTCATCATGAATTCAGATTGAGCTAAGTCTGTCTACCCCAACTAGTTTGGGATTTATGTTTATGTTCTTATTGTTGTTGTGAATTGTGATTGAGGCGTTAGACTAGTTTTACCCTTTTCTCAAGCAAACAGTTTTATGGTGTTTGTTTTGGTATTCCTTGGTCAAATGATGGTCTGATACGGACTTGGTTCGTTAACAAAATCTTGTCAGGTAATATGAGATGTATCATGAAATTTCTTCCCTATATCGGTTTTCTCAAGAATACTCTTACCATTATCGAAACTTATTTGTTTATTTCAGTGACAAAAAGATTACTACTGACTGACTGATCTGGCTTTATAATCTAGTAAAACCAATTGATCCTTAAATCTAATGTTTATTTTCTTGCCCCAATGAGAAGGCTTCGAGAAAGTGGGGAATTCGACTTCATAAGGATTTTTGGGTGATTGGCATTTTGATTTTTTTTATAAAATCTGGAAGTTGAGTTTTAGAAAGACTCGTAGGACTTGAACAAATGAATTAATAGTGAAATCATGAAAGTAAAGTAGTAGACTTCCGACAACTTCTTAACTACCAATGACACCCTAAAACGTAACACCTAAAATTAGGTCACATTCTTCTCCAAATTGTAAAATTAGGTCACAAATTTATATTTTATTTATTTATTTAAGAAAAGAAAAGAAAGAAAAGAAAAGAAAAGGTCAGTAAGTATGAAAAAGCAATAGTAGATTAGTAGGGGGTGAGATCTGTTTCATTATTGGGTTTAAGTAAAAGAAAAAAGAAAAGAAAGAGGAAAGCCTTTCCATTTGGTGGATTTGCATTAGTGTTTTGGAGTCGAGATCTGATCTGAGTTTGGTCCACCACCACCACCACCATCACCGGACTCTTTGCCGACAGACACATCCAAATTGTTGATCTGAGGGACAGATAGATGGAAATGGGGAAAACCATCAACATCATCTGGTGGTGCTGCTTCTGTCTCTTCCTCCTCTTCCAACTCTCCCATTCCAGAACCCACAAGAGGGATGGTAACTACTAATATCTCTCTCTCTTCCGCTTTTCCTCATCTCTATACTATAGTTTTACTTTTATTTAGCTTCGGATGTTCAGATCTAGGCTTGTTTGTATATTCTTTTTCAAATTTATAATTTTCAGTTAAGGCTTTGAATGAAATAAAGGCATCGCTTGGGTGGAGGGTGGTTTATGCTTGGGTGGGCGATGATCCATGTGGAGATGCTGATTTACCACCTTGGTCAGGTGTTACCTGCTCCCACCAAGGAGATTACAGAGTCGTCACCCAATTGTATGTTCTATACTATACTATACTATAAACATACCTTCACTATTACTAGGATTATCTTTTTTTAAAATATTATTTCATTTCATTTTTTCTCAACCTTACTCCACCTGCAGGGAAGTTTATGCAGTGTCTATAGTTGGTCCTTTCCCTACAGCAGTCACTAATCTGCTAGACCTCACAAGGCTGTAAGAATTCTTTCTTCTTCTTTTTATTATTATATATATTCCCTATTTGATCGTTGTGTTCCTAGTTTCCTACTATGGTGGTCGTCTGATTTCATTCTTGTTTTAATTGCAGGGATCTTCACAACAATAAATTGACCGGACCAATCCCTCCCCAAATTGGAAAATTGAGACACCTCAAATCACTGTAAGTAATTGTTCCACCATTCCAGTCAGTATCACATTGTTCGTATTTTCAGCCATTCGGGTATTCCACCATTGTAATGCACTTTATGTATGTCTAAACGAGATCATCACAAAATTGCATATTCCTTTCTGATAGATTAGAAGTTTCTTACTAATGTCATTTATGCTTTTGCCAGTAACCTGAGGTGGAACAAGTTACAAGATGTGATTCCTCCTGAAATTGGTGAATTAAAGAAACTCACTCATCTGTAAGTACTCATGCATGTTAACCCATATTTTACTGTTGTACCTTTTTCATTCTTCCTATAATGATTCAATTTGTTCAGGCACCTTAGCTTCAATAACTTCAAAGGCGAGATCCCTAAGGAACTTGCCAACTTACCAGAACTTCGATACTTGTACCTTCACGAGAATCGGTTCATTGGAAAAATCCCTCCTGAGCTGGGAAATCTACCATACCTCCGACACTTGTAACTACTTTACCCTCTGGTCTTTTCCTACTCGAAGCACTGTTTTTTCTCATTATACCGAATGACTTTTTCACTTTTTCTCTACTACTACCTACAAGTCTTAAGCTAATAGCACTGTTGCATGAGTTCAGAAATGGAACACAATTTTGCTAAAAGTATTCTGTGGATGTCTTGTACTATTCTAATCGTGGATCCAAATGTAGGGATGTCAGTAACAACCATCTGAGTGGGACAATAAGGGATCTCATCCGAATCACGGGAAATTGCTTCCCTTCACTTCGCAATTTGTAAGTGGGGACCTGCAAGTGTTCGTTAAATGTATAAGTTGAATAAATTTGATTGCTGAGGACTCCTTAAGCTTTTCCATTAACGTATGTTCCTTGTCATGTACAGGTACCTAAATAACAATCTGTTGACTGGGGGTATACCTGAACAGCTTGCAAACTTGTCCAATCTGGAAATATTGTCTGCATCGCCTCACTGCTAGGTTTTTTTTAGTGGCTGTTACAATTTTGTTGATTAAGTGTCATTTTCCTTTTCTTTCCTTAGGTACCTATCATACAACAAGATGAGTGGAATTGTTCCTGCTAAAATTGCTTCCATCCCTAGATTAACTTATTTGTGAGTACATTTTGATCGCTTAACTTTTATAAAAAAACTAAAATGTTCAAAACTCATCTTGAGGTACCATTTCTTCATCATTCATTCAGGTATCTGGATCACAACTCATTCTCAGGAAGAATGCCTGAAGCCTTCTATAAGCACCCATTTTTGAAGGAAATGTAAGTTCTTCATACCAGTGTCCGGACTTGTTCCTGGAACTATAATTGATTCATCATTAACAATGGTAAAAATGTATTGGTTGCCTTACGAATCATATTTTAATGTTTTACAGATATGTTGATGGTAATTTATTCAAGCCTGGCACGAAATCAAAAGGAATGCACAAGGTCCTTGAAGTCTCGGACACAGAGTTTCTGGTCTAGTTTCCATTTGCTTTCAATATTGAATCAAAAGTTATTCATCCCCCCCACCCCCCACCAAAAAAACTTTTCTTCTTCTCATCTAGACATGTCTGATATGTAATTTTTGTAGCAAGGAAAAGGACCTATGCATCTAATGTATAGTTTTTCACTTCTCACATGTAATAGACCGATAAGCTTACTTAGGTGGATAAGCCTTAAGGTGGCTATTTATGTTATAACAGAGTAGTGGATAATCGTGGCAAAGAGATGAAATATCCTCCAATTTGCAAACCACAACTGTAGTAGCTTTGGATGGAGCAAAAATCACATGAAATTGCCACTGCTCTATTTTTATCCTCAAATTAAAAAGATTGTCCTTTTGGGGCCCTTCACCCTTGCATGATCCGAAACTACAGATACTTTTCTGGGGTCATTACATTTTGCAATTGCCATTCCCAAAAAAAGGTGGATGAATAATCCTCAAATGCTCATGCTCGCAAACAGTTGCCTTCTCCCGAGTTGCTTGTACTCATTTCATTTTCTTTTCTAAACCAGCAAATATGTCATCACAGACAAGAAAACGTATGGATGGCATGAATGAAGGCGTTATCTTCATTTTGTGACATGGTAGTGGTGATTGCTACTGCTACTACTGCTACTGCTACATAGAGGGATTCATTTCCATCCAACACAACAACAACAACAATGCACCTGTCATGCTACGCTTCGCCACTTCTTCTAGCTTATACGTACGTGGTAGGCTGTATAATTCTTACCTTTCGGCCATCATTCTTAATTAAATACATTATGAGCACAACACGTCCTATCTCACTTTTGGTGTGCCCATGAAAAATCCAACCCTTGTGACTTGTGATTATTAGTTGCCTTATCTGTTCATTTCACAACCAAAAAAAAAAAAACTATTTTATGAAAGTGTGATCATCTTGAGATTCTATCCACAGATTTCATTTTATTTTGTTTTATAATCAACAAAGAAGAAGTGCACAAACGTGATTTTGTTTTGTCCCCTGAAGTCACATCATCAGAGACCTCAAACGTGATGGATTGTTCGGTATAGCACTTAAAGGGATTGTTCTATATTCCATGCGATCGATGTAACAAAACATCATATCTATCCTCCTTTATTTTCTCTCACAAAAACAAGGATTTGATTCCAAATTGTGTATTTAAGTAACACTAGTTTTGAGCTACTACATCAATCTATATAACCCAAACAAACAATCCACATAGCTAGCTAGCTTAACATATATATTAATATTTGCAAGCAAACATCATGACTTCTACTACTACATGTCCAAAACCTGTCCAAAACCAACAGCCTCTTGGGCTTGACAAACACCACATTAAGCCTGAAGAAGAAGAAGATGATGATGATGATGAGGTACAAGAAACTTCAGCTTTCCAGATGCCTCTGCAATACCCAAGCTACACCACCAAAGCCGACTACGAATCAATGGCAGAAGAGACCCTCGATTGTCTTTTGATGTCCTATGGCCTACCGACTTCTGGGGACGTTGAAACAAAGCGCAACCGGGCCATGGGGAACTTCCTTTGGGCCTCTGATGGAGGAGGCATAAAGAAGGACTCATTTAAGATGCCTCTGAATTATCCAAAATACAACATGATCCACTACCAGGAGATGCCAGAAGAGACTCTTGATAAGCTTCTTTCACAGTATGGCCAGAATTTGGATGGAAAATTACAACTCAAGGAGAAGAGGAAGTTAGCCATAGCATCTTTTCTTTGGGAGTCTTGAGTAAGATTATCATAATGCAAGTTGAAGGGTTCCTCGATCTCTAAGTTACCTATATTCTATGTATATTATATGTGTGTGTGTGTATATAGCTAATACAGTAAATAAAGATGCTTCTGGTTTGCTAGCATCTTTCTTTCTCGATAATATGTTATGGTCCATGAAAGTTTAGAGGAAATGGTATTCCTTGTCTCCTTACTGTTGTATTCCATTATATATCTTATGAACAGAACAGGTTGTGCAAATGTTCTTTGTTAATTTCATTGCGTAAGTATATGACAGTTACTATATATCTCAAATTGACAACATGATATTAACAACAAATAATGAAATAACTAACTTTAACCGAACCATGCATGCATGCATGCAGCATCAAACATTTTGTAGAGTTGCAACTGTAGTGATCAGCTAGCTTAGCTTCTGCAAGCTTTAGCTTCGAAATTGGGGAAGACGACGAAGGCAATGGAGAGGGGAGCAAGTGATAGAGGGAAATTGAGGGGTACGTGTATGGGATTCATATCCGGAATATGACCTTTCTTTGTGAGCTCCAATGGTGTTCCATTGAGGAGCATCGTTCGACTTGTCTGGTTTCCATCTTTGGCTGTCAAGTGGTACTCTTCTCTGGATGTTGCCCAGTTGGAGGTCCTTCCTACCCACCAAACGCTTCTCTTCATGCTACGCACGAAACGGCTCTCTCTTTGGAGAACCTCTGCTGTAAACACATTCATGTCGTTTCGGACTCCAACGTAAAATTTCATTGTTCTGCTCAGGTTTATCAGTAGTACAGCAATTCCACGCTGAAATATTTTCACAAAATTAAAAACTCCATCATGAGACAATATTATTACTGAAACCTCACCTATATAAATATGCAATACAAATATTGAATAAACAGATCATAATTAATGTAGGTGTACCCCTTTCTTGGAGCAGTGAGAATATGCCTTCAAGTATGGAGATCCGATTATGTCGACAGAGAGAACTCTTCTTCCCATAATCCTATGCCATAGGAGCGCACTGATATATATATATATATATATCATAATTAGGAAATGACTCTCTAAGAAAAGCCACCAAAATTTATCACAACATCCTGTCTGATATATATGTATTTTAATTTACCTGTAATAATCGGGATTGGGTAAGAAAGATTCAGTATCGAGGAGACCATAATTCCCTCCAATCAAAGTTTGTCTGCAATAAGCTTTGGTCCCATACTTGGCCGACAAACCTAACTGATCCAAATACCTGATCCATGATATATATATATATAGTAGTAACAATTGACTAAGGAAAAAAAAATTGACTAAGAGAATGTGTTGTGTGGAAACGTAATACAAACGCAAAGTACGTATATACCAGAAGCTGTTGATGAAGGAGTTGGAGACATGTTTACCACCACTGTTGAATGCACCTCCAGCCTCACTAACCCAAGCAGAAGCCCATGGTCCATGTCTTTCAATTGTCAGTTGGAGTTCCCTGTAAGTGTTGGTTACCTCTTCTAATGACTTCGGCTTTAGTATGTTCCCCACAAGATTGGGATCATTTCCTGAACCATTAATTCACACACACACACACACTGTTAATACATAATATTATTTGACATTTCATAATTACAACTTTGGTTATTTATGGAAGGAAATTCGAAGTGGTTGGTTACTCATGACCTGCACCAAGATTGTATATGTGGTGTGACAAGGCATCCACAACATTAGGACCCGATTTTTGGAGGAATTCTCCATACCACAATTGATCAAAGAACCCTCCTGGCGCCACGAGAAATGGTCTAATCTTTGTTCCGTTGTATATCTCATTCATTATCGCTTTTAGTAGTATCACGTCTTTTGCGTATTGATGAGAAGTAACACGAGCACCAATACCTTTGCCGCTCAATTCGTTACCTGAGAATGAGATCGATATATATATATATTCTATATATGTTGAAGGAATTTTTGTTTAGGCGATGTTGAATTGAGAAACGTACCGAATTCCCAAGAATCAACTGGATATCCCATTGAAATTGTGTATTCCATGAAGCTACGAGCGTTTGTGGGATCCCACTCACCCACCCACAAACTAGTGTTTGTTGGGCTCCTTCCCTCCAGAGCATTCAGACCAAATGTCAAGATTGCTCTGTAACATTTCCAGATAATTAATGGTTATATAATTTACCTAAGGTTTCATACTTTCATATGTATACTTGAATGGGTTCCATGTTTACCTTGTCTTTAGGAAGAGATGGTTGAGGTCGTCCCAGCGTGCCATGGTTAAACATCCTTGTGTGAATCCAAGCAGTACGCCAGCCTTTCTTTCAAACGGAAGGCATTCGATTTCAGATGGTACACCAACGGAATCCTCGTATACCACTCGATCCTGCAAGGTTCCTCCTATTCTTATCCTCAGAGGATTGAATGCTGCATGCATGCAATTAATTGGTTATTAATTGGTCACACACACCAACATAATAAATATTATTGATGATTAATTAGGGAATGAATTTGCATATATATAAATTAATACTGCTAATAATCACCTTCAATAGCATTGCCTAGGAATGGATGATTGAGATCCTGAGATCGAAGATGAGGAAACAAAACACCAAGTCCATCTATTAGCTTTAATTTTATAAACATGCATGTATGAACACTAATGGTATTAATTTAGAGATGCATGAGAAGTATATATATAATAATTACCAAGTTGAGAATGGAAGAATTAGCCCAGGGGCATTGGTTATAGTTGCATTTCTCAGGAGGCCACCAATCGAGAGTGGCACAAACAAAGTTATCGTCGGTCTCTGCGGATGCAACAGATCCTTGAACAATGATAGTCGCAGCAGCATCTTGAGCTGAAATCTTCGAGAAGCAACAGATAAATAGAAGCACATGAACAATCCGAAGACTCATGGCATGGAGCTCCGAAATTCGTTTAGTTCCGAAGAATTACAGAAATCACTGAAACATATTAAAAAAGACACTGAGTATTTCTCAAAGAATTGTTTCTCAAAAAAAAAACAAATTAAATGAGACTTTAGACACATGAAAACAGACATACCTACAAGAAGAAGAAGAAGAAGAAGAAGAAGAAGAAGAAAAAAAACAATTAAATGAAAAGGCAAATATGTTTTGGAATAAATTCAGAGATGGACCTGATATGATAAAATACAGGAACCTGATCAAACCTGCACCAAATGGGAATTGGGAGTAGTGGTTGGAATTGGAAGAGCATGCATGCAGACAGAGGAGGAAGGTAGCAAGCAAGCAAGCAAGAGTGGAAAGTCTTAAGGGGCAGTTAAGAACACCCATGTTGACTGACTTGAGCTCACCAATTCATTCCTCCCGCCAACCATCATAACTAACAAAAACATGTTTTGTTTTACACATATATATCACATAACTAATTAGCTCAAAATCGTTGTTGATATAATATATATCACATACATATTGTCCCAACCAAACAAATCTTTCTACTATACTGAAAAGGAGCCGCCTTTGTTTACAATTAAATTACACCCAGTGATTGATTTCTACTTTTTTGCATGCACGTCCTCTTTCAATCCTGAATTCATTTTCCAACCCTCCTGCAGTTACTTGGAATATCTATCCAATCCATTCCATTTCATTCCTTACCACTACTATTAGTGCTGCTAATAGAAGTACATGACATCATCATCATCATCATCATCATTATTGAGGGTATCTTGTGGTCGTAATAATCTTTAAAGAATGAAAAAGACAAGATAAGGTCAAAAGGCACCTCGATCATATTCCTTTCATCTTTCAACAAAAAAACGCAATAATGTAGTTGATAATTGATTTGGACATGCTTGAATGCGTTTCTTATCCGCCATTTGACGAATAAACTACCTTGTGGTTGTGGACATGCAAAACTACAGATATACCTACGCTACGTACGTTTAGGCTCTATCTTGGGTTGGAGCCTGTACGTATGTAAATAATTCTCAATAAATAAATAACTTCCATAATTTTCATATTTTTTTTGTTGCGTTGGCATGGTTGTTGTTTTTTATTTTCATAAACTATGGTATGATTCCAAGTTTTCCTTTGAAACAATTTTGGCCTTACTTATTAAGAGTTGAAGTGAATACGTCAATGTAAATCCGGATAAACGTGAATATTTCTGACCAAATAAGTTACTTGATTTGGCATGCCAACTAAGTACGTACTTGCGTAGGTAGGTTGGAATTTTTTTCAAAATAATTATAAAAAAAGAAGAAGAATATATGCTTGAGAAACGACACATGTGATATCATTTATTAAATGAAAAACGACATCACAAACGCCTTTAATGTGTAAATGACATCTCGGATGTCGTTTTAATGAAAAAAACAGTATTCGAGATATCGTTTTCGCGTAGGATGAGAAAAAGATTGTCAACCCTTCTTTCCCATCTTCTTCCCATAACCGCTGCCACCCCTTTGCTCCTCCCTCTCTCTGGCATTTCCCCCATCAATAAAATAGAGTCATGGTTATACTTATTTGAGTCATGGTTGTTGAAAATTGATTTATATTTGTTAAGTAAGCAAAATCAGGTTAAAACGGCAACCAGTGGATGTTCGGTCGACCGATTTAAACAGGAGCTCACCTCTATAAAAATACCTCTATAAACACCTCTATAAAAATACCTCTATAAAAATAAAAACAAACACCTCTATAAAAACACCTCTATAAAAATAGCCCTTTATAATGAATGGGCTGATGATCCATCTAAGACTTTAAAGTCATCATCTTTTTTTCTTTTTCTTTTTCTTTTTCCGGAGGGATTGATTTTTTTGTAAAGAATGGCGACGGCGATTATCCTCCGGCGACGAGTTCCTCCTCCGTTTATGTCATTGTTGTTGGATTTCCCAGAGATTTGGAAGAGGAGGGGATTAGTGTCCTCCTCCTCCTATTCTTCTTCTTCTTCTTCTTCCAACCCTCTCCCTCCCAACCCTCTCCCACTCTACCAGGAAAACTGGAGGAACCCATCATCATCATCATCATCATCACTTGTCCCATCATCATCATCGAATTTTTATCCGTCATCACCATCATCAGCCAACATACTGGCCAACTCCCGCACCCTTGATGCCCACTCACTTATGAACACCTTCGCCGACTGGATGGCGTCACAGCGCTGGTCCGACCTCAAGCAAACCTTCGAGGTCTGGATCCGAGCCCTCGACCCCCACCACGGCAAGCCCAACCGCCCCGACCTTCCCCTCTACAACCACTACCTCCGTGCCAACCTCATGCTCGGCGCCACACCCGCCGACCTCCTCGACCTCGTCGCCTCCATGGATTCCTACAACATCTCCCCCGACGCCGCCTCCTTCAACCTCGTCCTCAAGGCCATGTGCCAGTCCAACGAGATCCAAGCCGCACAAAACCTGCTCGACCGAATGATCCTCCTCTCCAAGTGCGACGACGAGTCCTACAACCTCGTCGTTACTCTCCTCTTCTCGTCCCACGACGTCGACGCCGCCCTCAAGTACCTCCGCCTCATGATCGACGCCGGCCACACCGTCTCCATGGACGTCTTCATGGACGCCGTCCGAAACTGCATTACCGCCGGACGACTCGACACAATCACCTCCATCATCGCCACCTGCAAGGCCACCGACCACAACAAGGCCTTGTGCCCCAGCTGGAATCTCAGCAACTTCATACTCAACGTCGCCCTCCAGGCAGATCACGCCAACCTCGCCTTCTACGGACTCGAGTTTCTGGCCAGGTGGATCAAGATCAGCGAGATCTCCCGCCAATCTAACCCTCTGTCTGCCGACGAGGGGCTCCTCATCTCGGCACTCAATGTGGCTGCTAGGACCTACGATTCCAACCTTCTGGATGCTTCTTGGGCGGTGCTCCATCGCTCGCTGCGTCAGAAGAGGGCGCCCAATCCACACTCCTACGTTAGCAGGATACATGCATATGCCGCGCTGGGAAACCTGCACCGTGCTTTCAGCACTCTAAATGACTTTGAGACTGCTTATGCTCACCATCCTCAAGCTGACCAACTCTTTTCTCCCTTCACCTCTTTGCAATCCTTGGTTGCTGCCTGCTGCAAAAATGGCTTCTCGACCTTGGATTCGGTATATCATAATCGTCGTCGTCGTCATTACTACTACTTCAATGTTTTCGAAATTCATTTCTTTACTTTTACCTTGCTTCTTATCAACTAAATAAATAAAAATAACCCTGTGATATGATGGAGGAGTTGGACCCAAACTAAACTATATTGTAGGATAGGAAAAAAACATTACCACTCACTCACTTCATCTTGATTGTCAAAATTGAATATATCAGGTGTATTTTCAATTGGAGAACCTGAGCAAAGCAGACCCTCCATACAAGTCTGTTGCTGCTCTCAACTGTGTCATTTTGGGTTCTGCAAACATATGGGACCTTGAAAGGGCTTACGAGACGTTTGAATCCATAGAAAAGACCTTTGGGTTGACTCCAAATATTCATTCCTATAATGCTCTTATCAGTGCGTTTGGGAAGCACAAAAAGGTACTTATTGGTCTTTTGCTGCCTTGGATTGCTGCTTATATACATTTTACGGGAATAATTACTCGTGCTGCCTTTGGCCCCATTTCTTTTTCAATGCACTTGTATTCATTGTTCTATTTGGTGGTAGACGGGGGAGGCTTCAAAGGTTTTTGACCATTTAACTAGCCTTGGTGTGACACCAAATGCTATGACGTACTCCTTGCTTGTCGATGCGCACCTTGTCAATCGTGATCAGAAAACTGCTCTCAGTGTCATCGACAACATGGTATTTTCTTCCTCTTCATTTGTTCTCGTCACATAAACGAGTTTGTATTATGATGGGACAACAATTTATGCAAGTTACAATTATGCTGCCAGGTAGAAGCTGGACATGTTCCTTCAAAAGACATGTTAACTAAAGTTCGAAGACGCTGCTTGCGTGAATCTGATTTCGACAGCAACGATCAAGTCCAGTCCTTTGTTAGAAAGTTCAACTACAGGATGTATGGTGAGGGTCGAAGAGAACAGCTTTTCAACCTTCAGTATGCAACCGATTACCCTTGACTTGAGATAAACATAGTGTAGTTTTATCGCATCCAATTCCCAAATTCCTGGTTAGTTTCCTTAGAGATTGTCGTTCTGACTCCTGTTGATGTACTACTCTTTGGATCGTGGAGATTCTGTTTTTGATAATTCACTTGCAGATTTGCTTCTGGATTATTATGGTGCAGTTTGCTTCTATTAATGAATTACTAAAGAACTGTGTTGTTGATATTCTGAGGTCTTGTTTGTGTCGCCATAGAAATTGGTCTGTAATAATACGTCATCATATCCCTGGAGACCATATTATATATTCACGATTCATTTGCAGAAAAACCATTAGGAGACGCTACAGATTCACGTTCTTTTCCCTTACCTGGAAAAAAAGAGGTGCGTGCAAGTTTTTGCTTCTCTTGGTTACCATTGAATAACAACTTGGCTCTTTCAATCTGTACGTCTCTACTACCTATCCGTGAAGAGGTGATGAATTCACAGAGAAATAGATGGTTGAATGGGCAAGTGTTTTCTTAACATCATGAAATGACCGATGTATGTGATGTTCCTGGTGCATCATATTTTCCCATGTACGGAAGCTAGCTAGTTCGTTGTATATCGATTGGAAGGTAGTCCAATTGTTTTTAATTTTTGATGATTGAATGGACGTATGAGTTGCGTTCTCTATAGGACGAGACAATAGAGCTCTGGCCATTTTCAAAGTGAACTACTACTGCCTTGGTTCATGATATTTGCTGTAATATGTATGTACATTTTCGCCATTACATCATGTTCTCTCACTCTGGTCCGTAATGGAATAATATTTTGCCTTTAAAATTCTCTGGAAATGTAGAAAGCAAAAGAACAGGATCCATGGAGCTATGTTTCTTGTAGGTGAAAGCAAGGGACAAAGAAAAGGGGATGCAGGGACTCTCCCCAAGCGTTACTCACTCCCCCTGCATGGGAAACGGCGAAGATGATGGACCTGTGCTTCATTGTACTTGTTGGTGCCGAGGCGAGGAAGTGGCAACCCAACAATCCACAACCAAAAGAATGAGAGATTTGAATGGACAACATTTTAAGTGATATGACTCTTTGGAACAATCTAATAAATAGCACTATAAGGATCTGGTAGAAGAATTTCAAGTATCATCGCAACGAAAAATACAACTGAAACCATGCAAACAGAATCCAACCATCATCATCTGCAGCAGTCATACCATACGCAGCCCATAATAAGTGTTTCAAAGTCTAAGCCAAACCTGGTAATCTATCTGTACCTTTATCTGTAAACTTTTGCCACGTCCCTTCCAAGTTATTCTCCTTGGAAGGGTTCCAATCAAAATGTCCTATCTTTACCACTAATGTTTCTTCAACACAAGCAACATATCCGTCACCATTGGCATGGAGTATTTTAATGCTGCTCCTGCAATGTATTCCCGCTCGCCTTCGAGCCTCAATCAGCTCCGTAATTGTGTCTTGTAGCCCAAAGTCGTAGAAATGATCGAAAAAAATCACAGGCTGTGGAAGCCAGTAACCAGTTAAGAGGAATAAGAGAGATAGACGTGGAACATGGAGAATTTGAAACAAGAATATCATTGTTTTAGAAGCTTACAGTTCCTGGGTGAGTCAGTATATAGGCATATCCCTGAGGAAGTTTATCAGGTGGAAACGGCCAGTGCCCCTGTAAACACATGAATTGTAACTAAGTTGATAGAAGGCATTTCGATGATGTCAGTAACTCAGTAATAGAGAAGAAACAACTGCACATGATGATAGAAAGACAAAAATGCATCACCTGAGTCGAGCCAGTGTCGTGGTTCTCTGAAAATGTGACGGCACGAGAAGGCCACCATCCCATTACTCCTGATGGTTTTCCTTGTGGATCTATAAGCCTCCCTCCAATACTGGTTGTGCATTGCAGAATGGAGAATGCCCTGTATATACCCCCACCCCCAACAACAGACTAACACTATTACGAAGTGGTCGAACTGAGAACTGGTTCGGTCGACCAGTTTCACACAGGAATTCTGGGTTTAGGTTTAAAGTGATTTCCGACTAAGATTTAGGTGATCTAATGAAGTCTAAATTAGGTGAAATTTTGTGTGTGACTTCTTTAAGGAACCTAGTGTGTATGTGATAAGTTTTTAGCTCTTGTATGCTCAATTTACACATGTTCCTAAGACTCAAAATAAAATCAAGATTACAAGTCTTCATATAGCTTTATTACAAATCTTGACTTGATTTCCTTCCTTCCATGAGTCTTGATCACCTGTAGAGGTTAGCACATGCAATATATTTGCAATACAATATGTGTGCTACTCTACATTACTTATGGTTAAGATTAGGTTGATTAAATCATCAAAACAAGGATTAAGGCCAAAAAGCCAACAAAATCTGCCTGAGTTCCCGTAAGTAACCCCGTATGCCAACATCTCCTATCATAAACAGAAACAAATACGAAAAGCCATGAATGCACATGAAATGCAAATCCGCCTCGGGCCCACTGACTGCCTCCGCTCTCCTACACAAGGAAAGTGCATCCCCTCCCTACACAAGGAAGAAGGTGTCTCTCGGCCGCACAGGCACAAGTGACATCGCTCTCCGACACACGGAAAGTGCAACCCCTCCCTACACAAGGAAGAAGGCATCTCCCACCCACACATGCATGGAAGGCATCCCTCTGCCGCACAGGCTCAAGGGGTCCAACTGAAATACGCTCTCGTCGAAGGTGAAATCCGTAGCTCCGAGGTCCGGTGAACGACCGTGGGCTCGGCAGCCGGTAGTCGCCTAAGCTCGACGTCTCGCGTGTGGATAAATCCACCAAAGAAATAATTCGACCCACCAGTCGAACAAGGTCAAATTTAGCGGTCGACCATTTAGAAGGTCTACGCTATACATTTTATATACATATATATCCTATCGGTCGAACCAGGGTCCGTTCAACCGATAAGGAAAACTGCATGAATCCTGCCTACAACATTCGGTCGACCGAACGGCATGTTGCGGTCGACCGATCTACAGGCACTTCACTGTAGGAAAACTGAACGCGGTCGGTCGACCGGATCACAAAGAGCGGTCGACCGTTTAGATGGTCAACGCTCTTGACCGACTTTGCGCAGTTCGGTCGACCGAGACACACACTCGGTCGACCGAAGGTCTGTTTAAACTTATCTACAGGGATTCGGTCGACCGAATAACCACCGGTCGACCGGCTAATATAACCCTTAAAATAATCCCGCTAAAAATTTGGCATAAACGGTCGACCGTCACACAGACGTCGTTCGACCGTTTTCGGGCAGTAAGTTAATATTCATTAAAACTCGGTCAACCGACCCAACCACCGGTCGACCGAACACACATTTCCCTCCTGGACAGGCATCATACCGACCTCGTTCGGTCGACCGAACCACACAACCGGTCGACCGAACAGAGCGTCTTCAACCTCCGTCCAGTTGGGTTTCGCCGGGGAAACGGCACCAACGCCGCCCCCCTACACTCCCACACCCCTTGGGGAGTTAATATGAAGACTTGGCATACCTTTCATCGTGGAGAAGACGTATGCGGCGAGCTCCTCCTCCTTCGACGTCGCTTCTAGCTTCGACTTCCTCTTTCCTCCGTTCTCGTCGCTCCTCCTTCGCTTGCGCCTCCACCACGTCGCCGGAGCTCTTCTCCCTCCTCCTCTGGTCGCCGGGATGCAAGAAGAAAGGGTGAGTTTGGGTGGAAATCACGAATGACAACAAAAGAGAGAGGTGAGTTTGCTTCATATACCCACACACTCATGCATGCTACAGTAGCCAGCCTCACCCTAAACCCCATCATCTCTCCCCACTTCCCCATGCAAAGCACACTCCAACCCATGCCTCCTCCCTAATTTCGTGGGTTTAATCCCTAACGAGGGATTAGGTCTTAACAAAATATCTCCCACACAATCTTAAATCACAATTCTAACATTCTTATCAGATTAGAAAAGCTCATAAATTCAACTGAACTAAAATGCTCCGCACTTAATAATCCTTGAACTAAGAATGTTTATAAATTGAAATATTTGGTTTTTCTTCTGAAAGTGTTATGTGCAACACATCAATCAACTGAATTAGCTCTAGTAATAAAAGCATTTATTTTTAGCATCATAACTTAGAGAGAAGATGAAGCACAAAGGACAAAAAATTGACCTGTTTTTGCGCACAGCGATGATTTAAGACAACATCACCCAAAGCCTGCATTGCAACCATAAGATATTTAACATTGACAACTGAAACTCATTTCTCCTAATAAGTCCCTTGGAATAAATCAATTTGGACTCAAACATACGAGAAGCTCGTGACGGTGCATCTCCTCTATGCAGTCCTTTAATTCCTCAACCGTCCCATATGCAGAATTCAAGTTATAGAGATCAGATGGCATATAACCTTCAGGAAGATAGAGACAATAGTTGTTTAAGTCACAGATAAATTTAAATAGCTTCCATTGAAGTGATTAATGAAAGATGGACAAAACCATCCCCAAAATGTTCTTATAGATGATTGTTTAAATCGATTCGAAGGAAAAGGTATCGTCTAGAAGAAATAGAATATAAAAAAGAAACAACCTTGAGGTGAAACTGACTGTGTTGGCGGTGGAAACCATACGGCTGTCACTCCGGACTGTGAAAGATCTGCTGCTTTCTGAGCTAACTCTACATACCATCTTCTTCTCCAACTTTCCCAATTAAATCCTTGGAACTGCACAAACAAGCACGTATCACAGTCACTGTTTCTGATAAAAACCAACAAACATGAGAAATACAAGCAAATAATTGAACGATAGAACTTGACGACAAAAATTCCAAATTCAAATTTTAATAGCATGGCAATCTACATTACTGAACAAAGTTAATTGAACGATTCTGTCTAGTTCAGATTTAAACACATTAATGGATGCTTTTTTGTCTGTCTAACGAATCTTTCTTCAATTTCTCAAGATGTGACTTAATCTCGTTATCTCGCTGCTTTGCTGTTTTCTGGTTCAGCTCATGAAGATCGAAAAGCGCACCCTCAGATTGTTCAAGTTCCGATTTCAGCCTTTCCACGTCATTTTTCATTACCACCAACTGTGTTTTTCAAGTTCCGATTTCAGCCTTCGATCAACTGATCTTTCTCGACTGTCTCTTGCCTTGGTTTTGCCTCTTCCAAGTCAATTGTGGAATCAGAATTCCCACTACTATCAGGAGAAAATGCATCACCGGAATATGTTTCCTTGGGATCGACCTGTAAAACTAAAATTTTGAAGATGGTGTGACATCAAGATTGTAATACAACAGATAGAATCCGTTTTGAAATGTGAATGTACCTTTCCTGCGTTAGCAAGACCAGTCCTTCCACGTGAAGTTGCTGTTTTCCTTCCAAAGTTAAGCCGAAAACATGAACATAATTTTGAATTGAGTGAAAACAGAAAAATGGGCAGCAATGTGAATGAATACCTCTTTTTGTTGGAAGAATAGTCATGTGCTTGAGTGTTTCTCCGGAAAGGAACAAACACCCTTGGTACCGATGCATCAAATGAGAGATGCGGGTTGACGAAATACGGAACTACCACATACAAATTCCCATCTACAACCTCACCACATATAACCAAATCGAATTGTAAACAGAAAACCCAGCAATAGAAAAATATCCAAACGAAAACATCATAACAAATGAATAAGTTGGTGCTGTTGCAAACCAAATGAACTGGATGGGACACTCAAAATTCAGAAATAGATTGCTTACACAACTATAAATATTTTAATCGCCAAATTGAAAAGAAGAGCAAACAAATTGCCCCTCAACTACATGCCAACAAATCCAATAGGAAAACCAACCCTAGAACTTCTTAACATGCAAAGTGATATACCAGAGAGTAAGAAGTTATACTTCTTAACAGAGATCATGATGAGTGGTGGTTTTGTAGGAAAGAAGATCGAAAACTGACCTGAAAGCTGAAACTGACGTGGGGATTGAGTTGAAGTTGTAAGCAGTGATACTAAAAAATGGTTTAGGGTTTTGGTTTGGTCTGCATGGTATGCCACTGCAGTGATACATGTCTGTGACACATTGATATCACTCCACATGCATTCCAAAAAAAACATATCTTTTTTCCTGAAATGAACAAAAATAAGTAGTGGGCATTGCTTTAAGTTTCAGGTACTGATGACAAAGTAAACATGAACATAGTCGTCTCTCATAAATAAAACACAGCCAGTTATCAACATAAATAGATCAAATTCAACATTTTTTTTCTTTCTATTAGAGATTGAATCAACAGTCTAACCAAAAGCACAAATATACGTTTTCTTTCCTAATTGCTTTGATGACCAAGTATTGATTTGAAATTAACATGTGAAACCAACAAACGAAACTTAAGGTAATACCAGGGCTGATTCCCAAAAAATACTGGATTTACTACCTCGATCAACTTCTTCAAACTAAAGTGTTTAAAGATACAATTATGGTGTCTTATTACGTGTTGTTGTGGGCCAGAGGACACAAAACCCATCAAATTTGATGATTGCGACCAACATTCAGTGTAAGATTTTAGTGCCAAACAAACACCACACCAAAGTTTTGGATGCTCAGCTAATAAGAGTGCATATAATTATAGTTGATATCATGTTTCTTATTTTGTCGAACCGTTTGGTCCAGGAAGAAGAGACATAAAGGGCTTATTTGGCTGGCCACTTGTTGCAATTATAAAAGATAATTATGGTCTGGTTTTAATATATGCAAATGGAATGACTGCATTAAGTTATAATGATTTACCCTTTTAGTAGAACATGACACACGCACTAACTTTTATAATGATTAATGATTAAAAAAGAAAGCAACCGAAATGACCATACTTCTCAGGGATATGATGACTTAATAACAAAGGCTACGAGGGAATTTGATTCTTCTACACACAAAGTGGCGTCACCATCACGTGTTGTGCTCAACCAAAACTTTGTACAACCAACCCACAAAGCTAATATAAAAAAAAAAAGCACAAACGTCGGCAGACCTCTTCAGTCTTCACACCAAAATTTATTTTTTTACTTATGGATATAGAAGTAGCAATTTGATACTGTTTCAGAGAATGTTACCAACTTGAACTTACTTTGTGAAGAAAGAAAGAAAGAAAGGGACTTTTGTTTAGGCTTTGACACTTACTTTTGGCAGTCAGAGAGCACAGGAATCTATCTAACTTTGCACTAAAGCGAGAAATCGTGCCACATGTCATGTGGATGGAGATGAAGTGTCCTAGACTAGGACACCACATTTTGTCCATTTCTTCTCACCTATGATGATATGATTCACAATCACCAAAGTTACAAGAAGAATTTAATAATTGAGAGAAAAGACGCTGCACTAAAGTAAAGTAAAGTAAAGTAAAAGATAAGGAAACACAGCACCACTTATACCATCTCTCATTCACACTTCCACATTCCTCTACTTCTACAACTCAAACACTGCCAACCCAAACAAAAGAAATAACACAGATCCCAACTACCCTTTAGATCTTCTGCTTCTATACTTCTTTCTTTTTCTTCACTAAATTAAAAAAAAAAAATCAGTGAGGTGGGAGAAGTATCTGGTGGTGCTTGTTCTTCACTTTGGTAATTAAGTAGCAAGGAAAGGAGAGTTGGTGCCTGGGTTATTGCTCTCCTATGGCTCCTCTGCTGCTAGTTTTGCTCCTATTGGCTTTTGCTGGTGATTCAGGTCAGTTCTCAAATTTATCAATTTTTTTTTTTTTGGTTTTTTTTCGGTTATGTTTTTTGGATGAAATCGTTGTTGAGATGTGTTGTTTATTTGTTCCTGTGATTTACCACAAAAAAATAGCATAAAAGTTATAGTTAGGCTTTTGCACTGTAATTTGTTTTTCCTTGATGTTTTCTTTGGGTTTTGATTGCTGTTAATTTGTATTTGATGATCTTGAAATGATCATGTTCTGTGCAGTAGAGTATTTGTTGACGTGCTGTTAGATTTGCAAGGGTTTTTCTACCCAATCACTAGTTTCTGTGCTCAACTAAAAAAACAAGTGTCTTGGTTATGTATGATAGTGTAGATGATTTCCTTAACAAGAGTATCATCCTAAAAAATAAACAAGAAACTAAAATAAGAGTCAAAAGACTGATGTTGGGTAGTTGTTGAATTGTGGTTGTTAAGATGCACAAGCACAAGCACAAGGGGGGGATCAATGGTGCGTCTGCAAAGGCGATGCAGGCGAAGCGGCACTCCAGAAGGCAATAGACTATGCATGTGGAGCAGGAGCCGATTGCTCTCAGATCCTACAGAATGGTCCCTGCTACCAACCTGACTCTGCTGTTGCCCATTGCTCTTATGCTGCCAACAGCTACTTCCAGAACAAAGACCGAGCTCCTGGATCCTGTGACTTCTCCGGAGTTGCCGGCATCGCCACCGCTGATCCAAGTACTACTACTAATCAACACTCAATTCTCATTTTGTTGGGCTTGTTTGTGAGACTTGTTCCAATGGTTTGCTTTTGTTGCTGGGCAGGTACTGGCTCTTGCACTTACCCTTCATCTGCAACTTCTTCTTCAAGGTACTTGCATTTCTTTACTAGTAATTGTTGATTGTTGGTTTCAGTTCATATTTGTTTTGGTGGTTACCATCTACAATGAAAGATCAATTTAGAATATATATATATATATATATATATATATATATATATATATATATATATATATATATATATATATATATATCATCATAGTCAACGCATATGTCAAATTTAAGCAAACAAATCATGATCATATCAAATTCAACAATCTATGTAACTTCTGCCAACAACTTTTTTGCTTGCTCGATCATGCAGCACTGGTGGAAATGGCACAAACACACCAACTCCAACAACACCAACCACAAATCCAACAACACCAACAACAAATCCGACAACACCAACAAGTCCCACAATTACTCCGACAACACCAAACGCTGGAACACCAACAACCCTGACACCACCAACATCAACATTTCCAGGAACAACAACACCATCATTTTCACCACCCACTGGCAATGGCAATGGCTTCAACTCTCCAACAGGAGTGTTTGGTAACATTGGTCCCTCTGGAAGCACCACAGTTGGCCTCTCACCTGATGGAAGCCTTGCCCACAGGACACCAACCACCTTCACCACTGCTGGATTTCTCCTCTCCATGTTCTTGTCCTCCCACTTTATCGTCAGAGCTTAGAGTTTTCTTAACTTTCTCAAGGGTGGATCGAAGGCTGAGTGAGGATTTTCACACTTGGATGAGGGATTCCAGTTGCATTAGTCAGTCAGTTTCCTTCTACATCTAAGTTATGTGTTTCAATGTGTGTATTTAGACCTCCTCTTCTGCTACTTTACTATGACACTGTAAATTAGAATTTGTCAGACATTAATTTCTTATTAGCAGAGTTTAGTTTTGGAGGTTAGTGGTTGACCATTAGATGATCTCATTGTTGTTGATTCTTGTCCTTCAAAGTCAACATATGACTAAATAAATACCGATCGGGATGTAAAAAAGTAAAGTTCCTGGTATTTTGTATTGCTTAGTGTGTGTGTATTGAAAAATGTTTCTAAAATTTTGATCATGTCATCACTTCTTTTAGAATTTGAATATTTTCTCCTCATCCATGCTGCTGATGCTATAAAATCAGAAATCAGTGTTGGAAGTTTGGTAATAATAAAGGTTTTAAAAAAACTGGTTTAGATGAGATAGGAGTTCATGTTTTTGTGAACCAATGAGACCAGATCCTATTCTCATTCAATGGTCGGTGGAGCATCATTACATGTGCTCTCAATAGTTGCGTATTTTTTAGCTAACTATTTGAAACTGCTATTCCTTAAATAAACGTTGTATGCGTGGTTGTGACCGATATTCTTCATCCCATGTTTGACAATTGACGCCACCCATATGTAAGAAAGTCATCAAATTAAAATGATATTTGCAGTAGAAGTAAAATGAAACATCAAACAAGGAGTGAGTGAACAAGTTGAAGTTGTGTGGTATGATGTCGCTATCCATCCTTGTTGGGGTCCTTCAACCATATTTGTTGCAATTACTTTCAGACAATATTGAAACTGACATTTTTTGCTCCCTACACATGTTGTGATACAGACATTTTAACTGCTTGCTTTCTAGACCATACAAAAATACCGACGATAAAATCTGGTCTACTACAAACTAAACAAAAGTTAGCAGTAATCGCAGAGACCACTTACAAGGTTGGTCTTCTGCTTTGGCAATTGAACAAATATCAAAAATCGAAGTTAACACATGTAACCTGATTGCCCTCATGCTATGTTACCACCAAACAGCATTTACAACAAAATCGAACTATTGCCAGCACAATTCTGGTATTGTAAATTTCAGACTGGTTTTGAAGTAAAACTAAGGGAATATTTGTTAGTCATGTAAATTAAATATGAAGATTAGATAAACATACATACCAACGACAATAACAGCTGTAAGAGCGAGCATCGCCGAAGCCTCCTTTCAGTTCTTTAGAGCAGGGTCATCGGCCAAGAGCTGTAAAATATTAGCATGTTTGTAAACTTTTCATTGTCCAATACAATGCAATTATGAAAGGAAAGGAAACACAACAGAGGAAGAATAATGAACTTTAGAAACCTGTGACACTAGAAAACATATCTTCAAATGTTTAGGAAAGATAATAACTTTATTATTGAAAAGTAAAGTAGGCCTGTTTTTCAAAAAAAAAGAAAAAAAAATGGCTTGCGAAAATTGCAGAGAAGTCTTACGAACATGCCCCTTGATAAGTGAAAACCAACACTCAATGCTTTGTCTTGAAAGCTTATTTGTAGGTGTGTCAAGAGATAGAATTCGGATCATATGTAATATTGTTACGTGGAGAGTGGTAATGATGTTTAGAGAGGAGGTTTGCACGGGAAAGGGGAGAGTGAACAGTGACGTGGAGTAGGGTGGTGATGGGGTTGGGTTTTGTGTTCTGGGGACCAAACTCATCTCTCTCTTTCATTTCTGTTTCTCTCCCTCTCAGTTGCTCGGCTGGACAGAGAGGTGGTGGAGACGGTGTCGGAGGGAGGCGAGCAAGGTGTGGCATGAGGCGAGCGGAGGTTACGGTCGTGTGGGGACGTCGAGCGAACTCCGGCGTGTTCCGTCTTGCACTTGAGGTATGCCGGTTTAATAGCTTGGTTTTGTTGCTCACCACGATAGTGGGGAGTTGTGGCCGGTCGCGGGAGGTCGGAGACCTCATCGACGACCAGAAACGACGTAAAATCCTGGGCTGGTGCGGGTTGATGTCGACCAACGACCGACCGGTGTCTTCGGGCGGTCGACTGGTGTAGTGTTTTTGCCCGACTTTAACCAACATCGGTCGAACGATGTCATGTGGCGGTCGACCAGTTGCATGTGTGATGGTGGGTCTGAGGTTTGCCTGTTAATTGTCGGTTGATCGTTCCTGTTTTTGGGCTCGATCGGAACTTAAGTTAACTTGATTATATTACATGTTGTTCGATCGATTGTATATTTTATTCGACCGATATATGACCTATATTATTAGGATGTCCCTGATAGTTTTCGGTCGACCGAGACCTCTGAGTCGGTCGACCGATTAGACTTGTATGATTTTGACCCTGTATTCGGTCGACCGGTTTTAGAATGTTTTTCGACCGTTGGGACTTAAGTGATGTGCAGAGAGTTCGACCGTTGCAGACTTTCGGTCAACTGAACATATTGGGAACGGTCGACCGGATTGCCTATTTCGGTGGACCGTTTGTGCGCAGAATTGAATTCCCGGTCAATGTGTTGTGTCAACTATGTCCACGAAAACCCGTGTCCTCGCTTAAAGCGTGAGCCGCGAGGTGACGGTGGGGAGGTTGCTCGTGCGTGCCCAAAGACTGTCATGTGGAAGAGTGTGGATACTTAGGTCATGCCACCTCCGTTGATGGACTGTGGTGTGACGTGTTGTTGCTTGACTCTCTGTAGAGTAACAGACATGATGGATCGCGGATCTCAATGCATGTTGATATTTGACTCGTGGAGCATGATGACCTACAGACTACGGTCTGAACCCGTCCGATGTTGTGTCGGACGTATGTTGTATCGCCAAGGTTTTTGTCAGCGATGGTGTTGCCGACGATGTTTAGGCTGGTTGTGTCGTCCGATGTTGTACCGCCGATGTTGTGTCGTCGATGTTGTTCCGGCAATAATTCCTCGATTTGGCACCTATCAGGGAATAATTGGACCGACCGGGTTACGACTCCGTTGGGGTGGTTTAAATCACATGTTTCGCTTTGCATGGAAGTGTGCACGCTCCCCACCGATCTCTTAAGCTCGAGTAGTAGCGTGTGGGGGTGCGTCGCGTAGGACTGTCAATTCGGGTCATGACACGAAATTCGAACCCGAACACGACACGAAATTTCGAGTTCGGGTTGACATATTTCGGGTTCGTGTCGAATTCGGGTCGACACGAACAACACGAAGTGTAATTCGGGTCGGGTTCGGGTTTATCAAATTCGGGTTTCGGGTAATTCGTGTCAACACGAAATACCCGAATTTCAAATAGAGAATAAAAAACCCTAACTAAAACAAACAATCTCAACTTCTCAAGCCTCCAACCGTCTCCAACTCCTCCAAATCTCCGATCCACATCTCCAAGCCTCCGAATGTTTATGGATGTATCATTGTAGCCTTTCATATTTTAAAAGAGTGTGATGATTAATCATGAATATTTTGTTTTTAGGTTGACAAAAAGAATTCGTGTTAATTCGTGTCGACACGAACACGACCCGAAACACGAATTCGACAAACACGAAAAAAAAATCGTGTCAATTCGGGTCGTGTTCGTGTTACTAATTTCGTGTTCGGGTTTAGCTGTAGAATTTCGTGTTCGTGTTCGGGTCAGGTTTTTTTTTTAAATTTCGTGTTCGTGTTCGGGTTGAGCAAAAACAAATTCGTGTCAATTCGTGTTGACACGAACACGACCCGAAACACGAATTTGACAGCCCTAGCGTCGCGTACTGTCCGTAAGACAGTATGTGCCTACGGTAGGTTTCCGAGGGAGACCTGATGTTGTTGCTGGACTGATGTCCTTGTTGATCATTTGAGGGTATTTGTTGTTGTTGTGGGACTGGGGTTTTGTTTTACCCTTAGAGGGGATTTGTTGCATTGCTGACGATGACATGCTACCAGTATGATATGTTCATTTACGGTATTGTTGCATTCATATAAGCGAGTTTGGCATACAGGGTTTCCTAATGAACCGCAATAGGTTCTGTCGGGTGGTGACAGCGGGAGCACACATTTTGGAGTCAGTATCTTCTTCGGGCTCTTCGAGGTCGTCATGATTACTTGTATATGTTTTTTGTTGTATTGATGTAATCATGTATTTTGACAAATTTTATTGTATTTTATGCATCGACTAGTTATATTTATGATTAATCGTTATCTTGAGATCTCTTGTTGGTTTAATTTTTCAAATTTTCCATTATTTCGAGATGTTACATGTAATACATCCTTCCCAAAAACAATATTAAGTACGGCCATAGAAATAATACTCCAATAAAATATTAAGCAGAATGGTAAATTTTAAACCAAAAACTTGAACAACCTAGAGAACCGAAAGTGAAAGTATAGAACATACAAGAGTGTCCCAGAAGGTCTAAAAACAGACCAACAAACCAACCAACCAACCAACCATGAGCCTCCGGTAAGATTTGACAAGAATTTGTAACTAAAAATTGTAGCTTTGCAGCAAAATGATGAATAATAGGAGGAAAACACGTCTACACAAAACGAAGCAAACCTGTTTTTCCCGTTGGGAAATAAAATCATCCACCGTCTATGTCGAATGTGGATGCCTCGTCGGGGTTGCCCAATTTTCGGAGGTTCAAATCCGCCAGAAGAGATCGCCGGACAATAACAAAACCCATCTCGTCTCGTTAAGAGAAAGAAAAGAAAGAAATCTCGTTGACATGAATTTTGGGACGACATATACATTAATACAAACCGAAAAAATTGGGTATATATCCCAAAGACCTATATCGTGTATGCAAATGCACCAGAATTACAAAATTAATGTAAGCAGGTACAATTAATTTTTTCATAAAAATAAAAAAGTTGGTACAATCAATTCTTTCATGTGTAAATAAATTAAACAAACCAGTTGCTGTTAATGCAAAGTTTTGGACTTCCCCTCAAACAGATCCATCAGCAAATTCTGCAAATCCTCTGAACTGTACTTGATGTACCTCCATTGTTGCCCAATACTGTCGAGATGATGTTCGTACAACCCCGTGAATGAACGATACGCTTGCAGAACATTCGACGATATCGATATCTTCATCTCCTCCCGTAGTTTGTCGTCTGGTATCGTCCAGCCCGTCTGAATTCTGTACACATCTTCGAATGCACTGTTGAAACTCCTGAACCTCTTCTTCAGGATTGTTACCGAAGGAGGGCACGAGCCTGAACCACAAATTCCATCTTTCTTCAGGAACGCGATCACAGGGTTCCACGAGGACCTCTCACAGTTCCTTGCATGCTGACGGTATTTCTGAATGTGATCACGTAACCAATCTTTTCCAAGAATGTTCAGAAGGTTGCCTGAAACCTTGTTAACCATATAGTAAATGTTGTTCAACATGAACAAATGTTGCAGAGAGGCATCTTGGTACAACAAGGATTTTGACTCTAGATTGGACTCGAGAGCGGAAGTTATCAAAAGAATGTTTCTGGTTAGAGGGGAGATTTCACCTGGACAGCACTCAAGCATCGAACTGACCGTTTTCTCATATTCGGAAAGCAAACCAATGTAGTTCATAACATACCTCGTGCTTGGATGGATCCCACCTCCTGTTAAAGGTTTGGACGAGACATGGTCGTGAATCTTAATCCGAAACTCACTCAAAGTACCCTTTACGTACTCAACCAATCTCTGCATCACCTCAAGGCACTCGTCTGAAACAAAACTGCCCGATTCTTGAGGGAAAAGGGATTTCACTTTGGGGAGAAGCTCCGTCAAATTTTCATACATTTCGATTACCTTAAACAACCTTTGGGGGAAACGAGGACCAATAGCCACACCTTCCGCGAAATTCAGAAGCTGCAACATTGAAATGCTAGAGATTTCCACAAAGCAAGCCTCCACATCAACTTGCGGGTATTCTCCAAATATTGCATCAAGGAGGTTTTTCTCACCCACTAAATGAACTTGAACAAAATTCTTTGTTGCTTGGTTCCATTTCCTTACTTTGGAATGCAAAGAATTCCATTCCAACCCCATAAGTTCCTGAATCGAGAGCCTCTCAATCTGAAGATACGAAAACCATTCCTCCAACGAATTTTTCCTGGCTGAAACATAAGCTCTGCAGCATTCCTTATCATATCCAGAAGCAAGCATCACTTCTACTATGCGTTTCATATCGTTAAGTACGTTTGGTGGGAGAATCATGGATTCTTCTTCTGGCTCAAAGCTACTTGTCTCTGGTCGAGTCATCTCCTGGATTGAGTCCTCCCCACAAGAATTACTCGAGAAGTCAAGCAACCGATCACCCTCAGAGGATGGCAAAGACATGTCGTCTTGCTCCATGTATTGTTGGTTCTGCACAAACATGTGTGCAAATTCATCTTCAAGTCTCGCCATCCCCATTTGTAGAACGCAATGGGCGTCACATAAGAGCTCATTTGCCTGCCAATCTGAATTGCTCCACTTAAACTCCTCTAAATAATTTATGACTTGTCGGATCTCAATTATGGCCTCCAGATAGTTGGAACCTTCCTGTGGATCGCTTACCCATATCATTGATTCATCATTTTCATGGCAGAGAATGTCATACTTGACCGTGTCTAGTCTCACTTCAGCATTACGAAGGATGTCGATCTTTGAGTCCATTAGAAATCCTGGAACTGAAATGGACACTTTTAGCAATAAATATGTAGAATTCGACATCAGCAAAAGGAATGAGCATAACTTTTGGCAATCATGGTTATTTGATAAAAATAAAAATAAAAACTTGAGAAAGAAATCAAATCCAAAATCAGTAATTATTGTTCCCTGTGGGTTCATTCCTAACGACAGAAAAAGGAATTGAGAAAATTCAGAGATCAACTTTCACAATCCCAATTACTTGGAGTCAACAAACACCCAAAATCCCCAAACAAATCAAGAGTTACTCCCTAGAAGAAGAAGAAATCACAACAGATAAATCCAAAGTAGAAAAACACAATTCAACCAGATCAAGCTGAAAGAACAAATCTTTTCAGCAAATTAAAAGGACGTGGATTAAAAAAAAACAAATTGAAAAACCTGGAAGAACAAACAACAGCATCAATATGGACACAATTTGGAAGTCTAAAAAGTGGTTGTTTAGTGCTGGGCAGTAGTTACCTTGGAGATTGATGGACAACAAACTGATTGCTTTGTCTGCTTTGCGGAATTGATCAGACTTATATGCTCAGTGTCATCTGCAAGGAGAATGCAGATTTTGATGGTTAGAGGAGATGAACTCAGGGTTTCCACAGAAACAAACCGGTTTGGTTTGGTTTGGTTTGGTGTCAGCTTACATAGATCTTCCATAGACTATTGGGGTCCAGTCAACCCCCCTCCTTAAGTACCCCATCAGTTGAACCCCCACCATACTTGCTGAGATATTCAAAATCTTTTCTAAATCCAACAATATTATTCTAAATCCAACAGTTTTATTTGAAAACAAAGAAAGAAGTTGGTTAAACGTTTGGGCATTTAGTACAACACAATAGCAATACTGTCCAGGGTAGATAATGCGAACTAATTAGGGTTTGAATAAGACACGTAAGCAGGGGCGTAAAAACGACAACATCAAACAACAGCACGAACATCGCAACATGACGTGATGCCTCATTGTCTCCCATAGGAAGAGAGAGAAGTCATCAGAATTGGTCAAGACCAACTTAGGTCAACCAGATGTGATGCCAATGCTTGGTCAACATAAGCCTTGAGAATATGGCATGGTTTTTTAATGCTAAAAAAATATAAACAAAATTAAGGGGTAAATCACAGATCATCATGTTGGATGAGAGAAAACTTACCCTTTTGTATGTGATAATAAGAAACCAGAAACAGGATAAGCCTATCTGGATATGAAGTCAGCTGGAAGAGTGTTACTCTAGAACTAAGCAATTAAAGATGTTCACATCCAAATTGCGAACATGCCATAGAACCCGTAGGATACACTGGTGTAGTTTTAGATTGTACCAGAGTACAGAAATCGGCACAAGTATGTAACTACATTTCTCTAGTCACTGTGTAAGGACAAAACTCACCATGGCTCAAGCAGTCAAACAAAGCTAATATTAAACCAAAAGCTCCAAGAACATGAGGTCGACAACTTAAACGATTGGTCAACATCCAGCTATCCTCAATTGTAGAATGTTTTCTTCAGACGGCCATCAGATCTCCAAAATTACAGAAAACCACTATCAAACTGCACGGAGCATCTTCTGCGAAAGTCCATTACGTAAAAATGATCCAGCAAAAGTAATAAACCACAAATAATGTTGAGAGTCGAACAATTTGACAGATTCAAATACATCAAACTTTCAAAATAAGATAGTAACATGCACCTAAGTAAAATGTTCAGCTTCTGAGACCATCACCAGAATCTTACAGACTTACATTAGAATTCTGTAAGCTACTAGAATAACTAGAAAATAAGGTTTCCTTCTAAGAGATATAGAATGTTTAAGGTAACCAATTCAAACCACTAACCAAGACGTCACTATTTGATACGAAGGAAGAATCATTCAACCAAGATTGTGGATCACAGTGACTGAAACAACCAAGATCGCCAATCTCAGAGGAAAAATGGGCATGATATAGACAAAAGGATAATTTCTTAATTTGTTCCCCATTAATAAATGGAGAAATAAAGAAGAAAGGAACAATAATAGAAAAGTGTTCATCGTCACAGATAGACACCAAACGGGGGGGAAAGGATCACGTAGCAACTCGAAAGTAGTAAATTAATCCATAGTTGAGAATTTAGTTTTTCACCAAACAAAATTAAGTTTCAACCTCAAATGATGAACCCTATCAAACGAATCACAGAAACTCACGTATGAAGTCCGGCCCCAATATAATAAGATTCGCGATTTAACAACGATGTTTATGCAATACACAATTCATTTTTATGATTTTCGAATACATTATTTTACCAACATAACAAAACATGATTGACAACAACAATTCCAAGGGATTGCAATGGAGAAAAAAAGACAAGTTCAGGAGAAAAGGGCAGGCATAGGCATATTTACCACGTTTAGGGCCCACTTGAACTCATTCAGCACCTTCGTCATCCAACACCTCTCACACACACACACTCTCTCTCTCTCTCTCTTCCTCTAGGATTTTAAGGTTTACTCAAATTTGAAGCTAATTTTTCCACAAACATTCTCCCTAACACAAATGTTTTATTTCTAGAAACAACATCTTAATAGTAATAGTAATAGTAATAGTATGATACTAGGTTAGTTCCTTGGCTTTAGGAGTTGGGAGTTGGGACACATTCAATTCAAGTATTTTATCACCATAATGACGTCACCGTGTTTTATCCGGGTTGGACAACAAAACGGATCCAAAAGATCCAGCAAACCCCAACAAAGATCACTTTCCAACCAATATCATCAAGCCACGTGTCAGAACCAGACACCACTCCCACCCCAACACAATCCAACTCCAACCTATCTCTCTCTACACAAGAGCACAAATTGATATATGTACTCTAATAGAACAAACAAAAAATTATAATCCAAGAAAAAATACGTGATGGAATCCATTGGATTGTGCAGCAGCAGCAGCAGATTGGCATCACCAACAGTATCGGCCTCTTCCAAAACCAAGAAGACAATCAGAGCTTCTTCTCTTTTTATCCAAGCAATGGCCTCCCAGAAGCCATCTTCAGCTAGAACCACTATCACCAACAAGAAGGTCTATTTCTTTCTTCTTCATATTCTGCCACATTTTTCCTGTTGATATATTTGTAAATTTTCGCCAACTGTTTGTGGTCTACTACTTTCTTATCTATGATTTTTATTTTTATTTAGATTTTTCAAAAAGTATAAATCTATTTGTGAAAAGGTCTTGTGAGAATTTGACAAAGAACACACAAGAATGAACGAAGTAGAAAAATAATGTCCAATCACAAAAGTTATAGTTTTATGCTTGGTGTAATCTATAGAAGGATTAAGAAGTTTTAATGTGGATAACAACTAAGTACGATAATAAATTCATATCTGATTATCATTACAGTCTTCTCCTGAATTTGCCAATGACAAAACAAAATTCTTGAATTGAATTGACTAGATGTATAACCACAAGAAATGACCATTGTCATAATATTACCACTGAAGTTGGAACTCAGCAAGCAATTGGAAACACAGTGACATGGTTGACAGTAAGGTACCACGAATTGTTTCTTAATCGTTACTTCACGAAAGTGCAGGGAACAAAAGTTTTCCCAGTGGGAGAACCAAATCCGCGCCAGACGACAAATGGGGCACCACCAGTTAAACTTCTATCGAATGTAGAGAAACTCAGGCTTCTGTCGAAAGCCGAGAAGGCAGGTCTTCTGTCAGCAGCAGAAAAGGCAGGGTTTTCGCTGTCGACGGTGGAGAGAATAGGCCTCCTGTCAAAGGCAGAGGAATTCGGGGTTCTATCCGCAGCCACTGATCCTGGAACACCAGGCACACTCCTCACATTGAGCCTCGGATTGCTTGTCCTTGGTCCAGCATTTGTGCTTCTTGTGCCCGAGGATTATACCTGGGAGGTGATTGTGCAAGTTTTGGTTGCATTGGTGTGTGTTGTTGGAGGACCTGCAGCTTTTGCTGCATCCAATTTTGTGGCAAATTTGCAGAGATCAAGTTGAAGTGGAAGCAATCTTGGTTGATCTTCTGCAGATTGTGAAAAATTCTGATGTTGCTATTTTAAAGCATTCCATGTTTGTTGTCAATCTTTATGAGTTGGTGAATATGTAGAGTGGTTTTGTGATGCATAAATTCTGAAGGCCAAAAACTACCTTCTAGTTCTGTTCTGGTGATGAAACAACATTTGCTCGTTAAGAGTGCTTAGATTCATTAACTTCCATGTAGATTAGGAACAAAATACTTATTAACTTATAACTTCTTCCTTCACGAGAAACACTGGTACAATAGTAGATGTTACACCCCTGTCAAAATGACTTTTCGTGAGCAAATTACATTATCATCTTCGCCATAAATTTAATTGTCATTGAACGAAATGGGTAAGGAACACAATGGTACACAACTTACTAATGGGATTATCAATTCCTCCGACAACATTAATGGACAACGATTGCCACCACAAGACTTCGAAAAAATTGAAGCTAAAATAAATGTTGCAAGCTATGCCAAAGAAAAAAGGAATCTCATGTTACCATTCAAACAGAAGTGGAAGAATCTCATATTACCATTCAAACATTAGAAAATAACTGGAAGATTCAACAGAAAAAGGAATCAACATTACCAAGATGTGAAGTTACAGAGTATCTCGAACAAAAAAACTCATAGTAGACAAACACCACCAGTCACCACCCTCTACTCCCTAAGTCAGACATCTTCAGCATGAATCATGTCTAATCTAAAACAATAAAAACAATAATCGTTGTTCATGCCCATGCCAGGGGAAAAAATGAATATTATACCTAAAACCCAAGTTTGTCACCACAATAAATTAGAAACCACTCACCCCGCAACCACAACACAATCACATCTAACTCTGTCCTGCCAAAAAAAAACCTCTTTACTTCTCTCTTCCCCTCCTAATTATGCTGTAACTGCCGTAGGGTTATTGTTACTGTTCATGCTAGCACGGCCAACTCGAGGGTAACCTTCTCCAGATCGACCAGACGGCCCACGTCCCCTGCCGGAAAACTCGCCCCTGCTACGAAATTCACCCCTGCCATAGCCCTGTCCACTACCAAACCCCCCACGACCTCTGAAATTGTCATTTCGGAATCCACCTCTTGAAGGAGGAAAGCGTCCCCTTCCACTGGGAACACTGCTGCCATTACTACCAACTGCAAGCAGCAAAGCCAATTTGGTCAGCTTCATATTATTTGTATTATTCACGGTGCTAACTGCTTCAGGACCTAATCAAAGATTAATATGAATGAGGACAAAACTTACCTCGGGTCGTGGTTCTCTTTTCCTCAACAACGGCTTCACGGCCCGCAATGATAACAGGTGACTCCTAAGATCAGAGAATATAATTCCATTTAAAGGTCAAAGGATATGCAAATATAATTTCTCATATAAACACACTAAGGATAAGTGCTGGAAATTAGACTGGAAGATGAGTTGACTTTTGTTGAGAAGGTTAGAACAGCTACAGATAACCGATTTGACTTGCCACTGTTGTTACTACAAACTATATGTAAAAGCGATGTGGCAAACAGAGCATGGCAACAAATATTCAGTCATGTTAGAATAGCATTAGACAATTAGTGTTTCGCTGATTACATTTTGCACCATTATCCAAAGCCCAACTTTTACAGTATGAACAAGTAGAAAGGGATTAACCTAATAGAAATCAACCAAAAACTAAACAAATTACCTTGATGGCCTTCTGCATGGAAGTCAACGCCTCAAACTCAACAAAACCAAAACAGTAACCGTGTTGCTGCAAAAGCAAGAGGAACAAATTGAAAATATGCATCAGCAGGAAAAACCTAAAAACTGTAAGATGGAGGAAAGGTGATATGTAACAAAAACCTTGTGGTTTCGAACTTGGACACCTCCAGGCTTTATAAGTCCAAACTTCTTGAATTCTGCCTCAAGCTGGGAAGGCGTTGCATTGAGAGGCAAATTCCGTATGTAGATGGAGAAACCCTCCACTGAAATAAAGTATTAACACAGAAGAATCAAGATAAAAACTCACATTAGACCAGTTGGTGGAGAGAAAGATTGATACATCCATTTAAGTAAATTACCCTCATCCATTCAAGTAAATGATCAAAAAAAGTAAATTACCCTCTTCCACAGAATTGTTGCTTTCACTGGCAATTTTGTTGTCTGGCACAGAAGCTTCAGATGCCGGATTTAAAGCCAATACTGGTGCCGCTGCTTGTTTTTCAGCACATACTTTAACTACCCCGGCCTTAGCAGTGGGTGCTGAGACCACTGTGGATGCCATTGTGCTCCTCTTGATAAATTTGACCTGCAAATTTATGATTGTTAAACAGCATAATCAACAAATAAGTCAAAGATGGCCATTTTTAAATCAATGCTAACAATAAAAACACAACACATAATACATGAACAACATGACAACCATACTGATTAAGCAATAAGCATCTTCAAACAGCACTTTGTGCAGAAAAAGAGAAGTACTAACTATTGATGCATAAGACTTCTTTGGTACATCCTCCTGAACCTCCGCATCAGCAACTATGACCTCAACTTCTGGAGGTGTTATATTTCGATTAACTGATGTCTCTACAACATCAACAGCTGGAGCATTTTCCTCAATAGGCTTATTAACCTCCACATCGCCTGAGGATTTATCTTCAGATAATGCAGTAACAGGATCAGGTACGTGATGACCATCAACCGCTGGAGGTTCTGGAGCATATGGAAAATAGTGTGAATTGACTTTGCATATTATCTTTTGAAGGAAACTAATTAACAGTGTTTGCTTGCCTGAAACTGAATCAACTGGAGCATCTGAAACAGTGTCCTCAACATCAGCAGAGGTTTCATGGTCAATTTCCACCGGTTGGCTGTCACATACATACCTGAAGACATCATTCAGGACAAAGAAACCACCACTTTCCTGTGGCGCAAGGAAGAATGACTGAGTGAATTTCTGCAGGGAGTTTCCTTCTCCAGTCAGGCATCCAGTTACCAAAACAACCACCCCGTCCTTGTAAGAATGTTGAGCATCAACCGTCCATATCACAACTTTATAACTTTTGTAGTCCAGCGACTTCACAGTTTCATCAATTGCCTAAAGAATGACACATGATGTCAGTAATCACCAATATGACTGGATTCATGAAATCATTGCTAGCACTTTGTCTTGAAGTTCATACAGCACAGTTTTGGATCCTTAGCACAATGTTGATGTGCTCTTAAACCTTGAGGCGCATTAGTAGTTTAAGTTTCCATTGAGTCTACCCCCAATAAATAGTGAGTGGTCTTAAATATTTGACTGCTTATGATATTCAGCTTCAAATTGTAGGGTTGATACTAAAGTGAGGAAGCTGACTCTTGAAAAAGGAATCAATGTTAAAAAAACCATAACTTTAATTCATGTCCTAAAAGATAAGCTTGCATACTTAAACAAGATCTCCGAGGGCATGGTCACTTAAGACTTCATGATGAACCCAGCTAATAATGAAAGCATATTATGTCCACTTATACAACTATGGGTAACCCTTGGAAAGAACCAATTCAAAATTAAAAAAGCAATACTTACTTGCATTGTAGTTACAGATGTCATTTCTCCATTGCTATCTGGACGACTAAGGACACTTGAATCTTTATAGAACTTAAAAACCTCTTCCGGTTTGTGGTGAAGAATGGAATAGTATTGCTCAACAAACACATTGCCAACCTGTAAAACAAGTTGGAACATGTAAGTCGTGTGAAACAAAATGCAGATTTCAAGTGGATAGGATGGGCTATTATTTGTATATTACCACATGTGCACTAGGAGGAGCTGCTGGAGTTGCAACTTGAGAAGCCATATCAGGAACTGCGGTTCGATTGAATCCAGAAATTTATTAAAATATAATTCATTAGAGTTTTTTTACAACTATTTGTTTACACATATCCCCGTGAACTAATAGATACAAGGAATATGTGCATGTAGGTCAAACTTAACCAACTGAACAATCCTAACTCGCATAATCTTCAATAGGAATGTGCTTGACTGCTAATTAGTAATTTCAACTCAACAAGTTGAAGATAATAATGACCAAAAATAATAATAGGCAGGATATAATACACAGGTACCACACGGTCTTCAGATCTAACCTATGATTTCAAATATACTCTTCAAGAAGCTATATGTTCCAAAATAAGATATACACATACCATGCACAATGTAGCCACTCATACATGCGCCGAAGATTCACACATCGAAATGATCTTCAGTTCTTTACTAAGAAACATCAATACACCATCAACCCACAAAAAAGACACCGAATCCAACATAAGTAGACATAACCAAACATCCAAATCACATAAAACAGAACTACAAGGTGATGAACTTAAAAATCATTCCTACACAGAACTAAATCGCAACAGTACAAAAAGAATATCCTCACAGACGACAGAGACAGGAAAAAAACGACTCGAAACCTAAGGATCTCACCTAGAACTGAACAATAAAGTCAGATCCACAACATAACAGAATATTTTCCAGTTAAAAAACAAAAAGTAGGATCTTTTACACTAACCACTATTACTAACTCCGGATCAGATCTAAACACCAACGTCACCGATCAAAAAGGAACCCAACAGAAATAAAAAGAAAAGATGCGATCTTTGACCACCAAAAAACCTCCGGTCACTCGAAATGGAACTCACAGGAAGGCAAACTAATGCGGATCCGAGAAAAATCAAATCGTGTAGATGAATTCCAACATTCTTCCCCAAAAGGTGCAACCTTTGACACGAAACCCTACTCTATCCCCTCAGATCGTGACCTGAGAGAGAACCCAATTCGAGAAGACTGCAAAAGATGCGATCTTTCCAATGCAGACGGGCTAAAGATTCCGGGGAAGTTTGGATTACCTTTGAGAAGACGATAGGAGTTGGGTCGACGGAGAAGTGAGCGCCGCCCCGACCGCCGCCGCCGTGGAGTGGAATAAAACGAGAATTTGGGTTTGTGTCGTGTCGTGTCGTGTCGAGTCTTTAATTAGGGTTTCTGCCCCAAATCTTTGTTTACTGTTTCATTCCGGTTGTTTTGGTGATACGCTCAGGCCATCTCCACCGTTGGATCCTGCTGTCATGGAGATCTGACCGTTGGATCATCCTTGATTCTTTAGTTTTCATTAAACACTGTTTAAGTACTTCAGTTAGTAGAGTTAATATACTCGAGCGGGTCTGCAAACCAGAAATCAAGGAAAAATTGCATTTTTCCCAAGTGTCCTGGAAACCGAAAAATATTCTCATTGTTTCCCTTTGAAATCCTAAATGTATAGATTTTTTGGGACTGATTTTCTCAACCCATCTTAGAATACAAATGATAAATACATAAAAAGTATATATATAAATATTGAATAATTTAATATATTGTATAAAAAATTGTGACAAAAATACTAAAATTACGTATTAGCGTAACATGAAACTTTCAGCTTAAGCTCCTTTGACTGAACACTCAAAACGATTTAATTATGGGTTGAAGGAGTCAAAAAGGATTGAACGCATATGCAACGGGTTCGAACATGATGACGTCTCACTCCTCTCGGCCAATTTTCACCCAAAAATGGGTGTGTTACGAACACAAATGGAGTGATGGTGGCTTCCACTTTCCTTCGTGGCAATGCGGCATGAAGTAGAGAAGGTGGTGGTGTAGACGAACGCAACAAACTCATTCCTCACTAACGTGCCACTACCAAAAGACATTAAGTCGATGACATGGCGACTTGGTGTGTGTGCAACAACAACAAACTGAACGAAGTAGCCAGTAGGATGGGTGTAGGGAAATGATTATGGTAGACTTATTGTAATGTCCTCGTTCCGCACATGGTCAATGTCGAAATTAGAGTTCCGTAAAAAAAAGGAAATATTACGTGGAAACAATAAGAAATGTTCTGTAATAATCCAAATAATGTAAAGAACAAATCTCAAAAGACTTGACAACGAGTTTAAAGACATTGGGTATGGTTCAAAAGAAACATGATACAAGACTCAATACCACAAAGTTTAAATAACCGTAAGATCTAACTGTTTGGTTTCATGTGCGTATTGTTGGATTTTGTCTTATGCTTATATGTATAATTTTAAATTTTTATATACACAAACAAGATCGTTTTCATAATTTTTTCAAGTACAAAACTTCATAATTGTATTTCAATATACAATATATACTAAAGTATTGAAATACACAACTTGATCATGTTGATTTTTTTGTTTTAATCCGTGTTTTGATGATTTAACTAACTTAATCTTAATCACAATCAAATATAGAGTAACACACATTAGGTATGAAATATATATTGTATTGTGCTAACATCTACAAATGATCAAAACTCAAGGAAGAATGGATTGAAATCAAGACATGTAATAAAGTTATTTCAAGACATGTAATTTTACCTTTATTTGAGTCTTAGGAACTTATGTGAACTTGATCATACAAGAGTTAAAACATATTCATATACACACTATGTTCCTAGGTTTACACACAAAATCTCACATCATTTGGACTTCAATAGGTCACCCAAACTTAGGAAGGAAAATCACTTAAACTCAAACTCTGCAAGTATATGCCGAAGGTCTACCGAAACAAATTTTCCATTCGAATGTTTCTACCAGTTAACGGTTACCCAATAGTGATTTTACCTAGCTCCATCGGTCGATCTTTTCTTATCTTTCAGTCGATCGATTGACCCGTATTTTTCGGATGATCGTTAACCTTGTTGTATTATACAACGGTCGTATTCCTTCCTAACCCCTAAAAAGTATTTTGGCCACTGGTCGAACATTGACCTGTAAACGGTCGACCTCCAGATAAACTCAAATTTTGTTCCCAGAATTGCCCAAAGGTTGTATATGCTTTACATGTATATGATGTTTCTTCATCTTGTGAATAGATGACAAATGCCAACGCATATCTGTCGGCGTGCAATATAATCTCCCTCTCAACCAACAACTGAAGGGAATGTGTTCTAAAAGTTTTTACTTTTAAATGTCAATTATTATGAATTGAATGAGAAATCATTTTGTTCCTTGTTTATGTTATTCGTCTTTTAGAAGTGTTAATGAAGAGGCTCTTGGTCCTTAACCATAGAGATCTAAAAGATATTGGTTTACATAAAGCAAAAGATATTCACAATCATGGTAATTAACATGGGACATTAATTACCGAGTTAAGATTGTCGTGTTGGTCATAGATCATTGTAGCTCTACAATTGAGTGACAACACGGGTACACAAAAGAGGAAAATATTACTTTTGTATACTGAATAGACCTAATAAGTAAAACATTATAGAATTGTGTTTTCTGTGTCATTAATGTTTTACTGTCTTTGGTCCTTTGATATGAGACTTATATCCGATCACTTAAGAATTGCTCAATTAGACTAGTGTCTTGAGCTATCGATGAGAGTAGTGTAAAGGCATTGGTTGGTTAAGTATGACTTTTGTTGGAGAAGATAGTTAGTCAAAAGATTATCATTGCCCCTCTTAATTGAGTGATGATATTAGTGGGCCCCTTGATAAAGCAAAGTTATAATGTGCACAATGTGATTTGAGTTAAGTCACATATTTACAACTAGCTTAAAGAGATCAAGAAATGAATACTAATACAAAGATGACACAATACTACTTTGTGTGTATTCTTAATATCATGAGGCAAGGGACGGACACAAGTGGTGCACTCCATCATAAATGGATCGGGTTTTGGTTCGAGTGGAATTAAGACATCTAACTAATTGGGAGCTATAATGTGTAGCTAGATACCGCTTATAGCTTGTGATATTAAGCTCTTAATATCACTGTCAACTTAGTCTAGATCCTCCCATAGGTCACACCGCAAAAACCGGGAGACAAGAAACTTGATTTTTAGTTCATATGATGTGTCGGGTTTCTTATAGAAAATATGACACATATGGTGAACAAGTAAAATCAATTATGCATATGGTGCAATAATTTATTATTGCATAGGATAATATATTGCATAAGTTGTGAATTTGCTAAAAACCCCAAAAGTTCAAATTTTGTTGGAAATAAATCCAAAATTTGAAAAGGCAAAATCGGGTAAAAGTTCGGTAATCCGTTATGGTTCGGTCGACCGAAGGATCTGTGGATCGGTCAACCGAACGTTGAACGGATAGTCATAATTGATTGACCGAACTTGACCAAAGTGCCTGGAACTCTGGTACGGTGTACCGAACCAGGAACGGTCGACCGAAACATGTCCAATTCCGATATTTTTGGTTAACTGAATGGCACTCGGTTTTAGACGCGAATTCGTCCGATCAGTTAAGGAGAATTTTTCTCCTTAAGAATCGGTCATCCGTCTAATACTCGGTTAAACAATCGAGACATATTCGGTTATCCGAGTGGGACTTGGTAGACCGAACCTCGATCGATTTTATGCATTTGATAATTAAGAGATTAATTTGATCAATGGTTGGATTGACTCCAAACTTGGTCAAACGTTTTGTGGATGCATGTAATACATTATGGAATTAGTTTGTGAGAGAAAATGTCAAGAAAACGAGGCTTAAGAATAGCCATGAATGAGACTAAGATTGGAGCCTATAAATAGGTCCTTATTCTCCTTAATTAAGTTAGATGTTTTTTCTAATTATTTTCTCTCCTAATTCACCACAAAAGGCCACGAAAATTCTCTTAGTTTTCTAAGTCTTTGGAAGGAGAAATCTCAGATATTAAGGAAGTGGTTTGTAGCTAGATTCTAAGCTAGTTTGGAGATTGATTGGCTAGCTCATTTCTCTCCAACCTTGTTTAGGGTTTTGGTGAACACTCGTAGGCATCCGGCGCAACGAGAAGTGACGATCGTCATCCTCAACGTATTCGGATCATCAAGAAGTTTTAGAGAACTTCTAGGTATGAATTTCAGAGTCCCTTGTGTTTGTTTTAATAAATTTTTGAAACTAGTTATTGAAACAAACTGATGCATGCATGAAATAAATCATAGAAAATTGTAATTGATCCTTATTGTGCATAAACATTTCGAAAATATATATGTGCAATTAAACTAGAAGTCCTACAACAACGACATATCAAGTTCAGAACTTATCGATCAAGTCGCAAAAAACGTAGATATGGGGTTATCACCATTTGCTTGGAGTTGTTTCACAGCTCGTACAACTCACATGTTGGTAGGTTCTAAAAAAAAAGATAGAATGTGATCATCAAAATCAATGTGAGGTATGTAAAGATCACCGTCGTCAAAGCTAGGAGCAAAAAATAATTTTGAGTCGCACGAGTGAATAATAACTCTGCATCCCACAACATTGTTTGCAGTAACAGTTCGCAGAGGGAATGACGCAACCCACTAACCCTGAATATATATCGAGCCTTGTGATACGTCAGTTTCGTGAAACCCGACTTTACACATGAGCATATATTTTAAGTATCGATATAACACATGTGAGTTGATATGATGGACAGATTGTGTAGTGCCTCATGGCATAAGCATCCCCAATAGAAATCAAGGATGTGCTCATGTTGCAACGTCACGTAGTATAAGTCAAATACGACCCAATGAATATATTTTGGAACTTTATTTTATTTGTTTGTTTTTTGGTGGTACAAAATTCTTATTTGGTTGAACATGGCATGCACCTACAAAATGGAGTAGCATAGACTAGGGGTCTAAATGAGTCAAGCTCACCTTGTTTGAGCTCGGCTCTTTTAATAAATGAGCCAGACACCCTGTTTGGGCTTGGCTCGTTTAGTAAACGGGTCGAGCTCGAGTTTGGCTTGTTTGCTCGTTTAAGAATATGCTCAATAAGTTTTTCAACTCGTTTAAGGTTTGATTAATTTATTGTAAAACATACTATTTACATTTTAAAAACATCATTAGCATATAAATGAGAAATTTTATAAATTATATGGTCTACTTTTAAGTAATTGAAATATAGGAATAATATGTTTATTTGTGACATATATATAATATGTGCATAAACTTAAACGAGCCAAACGAGCTCTTATCGAGTTACTGAGTCGAGTTAGTGTTTGAATCGTTTATTAAAGGAGCGGATTTTGGTGTTTGAGCTTGACTCGTTTACTGAACAAACTAAGCTCGAGTCGAGCTTCAGCGAGCTCAAAAGCTCGTTTAAAAATTCACAGCCATAGTACAAACAAAGATTCCATATTATAGTTTTTTTTAAAGTATTAGAGTAATTTGTGATTTTGCTTTGCATTATCCCGTTTATGAACTTTTCACGTATAATCGAAAATCTTACATTTATTTGAGTCTTAGAAACGTATGTGAACTTGATCATACAAGAGTTAAAACATATTCATATACACACTAGGTTCCTAGGTTTACACACAAAATCTCACAACATTTGGACTTCAATATGTCACCCAAACTTAGGAAGGAAAATCACTTAAACTCAAACTCTGCAAGTATATGCCGAAGGTCTACCGAAACAAATTTTCCATTCGAATGTTTCTACCAGTTAACGGTTACCCAATAGTGATTTTACCTAGCTCCATCGGTCGATCTTTTCTTATCTTTCAGTCGGTCGATTGACCCGTATTTTTCGGATGATCGTTAACCTTGTTGTATTATACAACGGTCGTATTCCTTCCTAACCCCTAAAAATTATTTTGGCCACTGGTCGAACATTGACCTGTAAACGGTCGACCTCCAGGTAAACTCAAATTTTGTTCCCAGAATTGCCCAAAGGTTGTATATGCTTCACATGTATATGATGTTTCTTCATCTTGTGAATAGATGACAAATGCCAACGCAAATCTGTCGGCGTGCAATATAATCTCTCTCTCAACAAACAACGACATATCAAGTTCAGAACTTATCGATCAACTCGCAAAACAAAACGTAGATATGGGGTTATCACCATTTGCTTGGAGTCGTTTCACAGCTCGTACAACTCCCATGCTGGTAGGTTGTAAAAAAAACAGATAGAATGTGATCATCAAAATCAATGTGAGGTATGTAAAGATCACCGTCGTCAAAGCTAGGAGCAAAAAATAATTTTGAGTCGCACGAGTGAATAATAACTCCGCATCCCACAATGTTGTTTGCAGTAACAGTTCACAGAGGGAATGACGCAGCCCACTAACCCTGAATATACATCGAGCCTTGTGATACGTCAGTTTCGTGAAACCCGACTTTACACATGAGCATATATTTTAAGTATCGATATAACACAGGTGAGTTGATCTGATGGACAGATTGTGTTGTGCCTCATGGCATAAGCATCCCCAATAGAAATCAAGGATGCGCTCATGTTGCAACGTCACGTAGTATAAGTCAAAGACGACCCAATGAATATATTTTGGAACTTTATTTTATTTGTTTGTTTTTTGGTGGTACAAAATTCTTATTTGGTTGAACATGGCATGCACCTACAAAATGGAGTAGCATAGACTAGGGGTCTAAATGAGTCAAGCTCACCTTGTTTGAGCTCGGCTCTTTTAATAAATGAGCCAGACACCCTGTTTGGGCTTGGCTCGTTTAGTAAACGAGTCGAGCTCGAGTTTGGCTTGTTTGCTCGTTTAAGAATATGCTCAATAAGTTTTTCAACTCGTTTAAGGTTTGATTAACTTATTGTAAACCATACTATTTACATTTTAAAAACATCATTAGCATATAAATGAGAAATTTTATAAATTATATGGTCTACTTTTAAGTAATTGAAATATAGGAATAATATGTTTATTTGTGACATATATGTAATATGTGCATAAACTTAAACGAGCCAAACGAGCTCTTATCGAGTTACTGAGTCGAGTTAGTGTTTGACTCGTTTATTAAAGGAGCGGATTTTGGTGTTTGAGCTTGACTCGTTTACTGAACAAACTAAGCTCGAGTCGAGCTTCAGCGAGCTCAAAAGCTCGTTTAAAAATTCACAGCCATAGTACAAACAAAGATTCCATATTATAGTTTTTTTTAAAGTATTAGAGTAATTTGTGATTTTGCTTTGCATTATCCCGTTTATGAACTTTTCACGTATAATCGAAAATCTTACATTTATTTGAGTCTTAGAAACGTATGTGAACTTGATCATACAAGAGTTAAAACATATTCATATACACACTAGGTTCCTAGGTTTACACACAAAATCTCACAACATTTGGACTTCAATATGTCACCCAAACTTAGGAAGGAAAATCACTTAAACTCAAACTCTGCAAGTATATGCCGAAGGTCTACCGAAACAAATTTTCCATTCGAATGTTTCTACCAGTTAACGGTTACCCAATAGTGATTTTACCTAGCTCCATCGGTCGATCTTTTCTTATCTTTCAGTCGGTCGATTGACCCGTATTTTTCGGATGATCGTTAACCTTGTTGTATTATACAACGGTCGTATTCCTTCCTAACCCCTAAAAATTATTTTGGCCACTGGTCGAACATTGACCTGTAAACGGTCGACCTCCAGGTAAACTCAAATTTTGTTCCCAGAATTGCCCAAAGGTTGTATATGCTTCACATGTATATGATGTTTCTTCATCTTGTGAATAGATGACAAATGCCAACGCAAATCTGTCGGCGTGCAATATAATCTCTCTCTCAACAAACAACGACATATCAAGTTCAGAACTTATCGATCAACTCGCAAAACAAAACGTAGATATGGGGTTATCACCATTTGCTTGGAGTCGTTTCACAGCTCGTACAACTCCCATGCTGGTAGGTTGTAAAAAAAACAGATAGAATGTGATCATCAAAATCAATGTGAGGTATGTAAAGATCACCGTCGTCAAAGCTAGGAGCAAAAAATAATTTTGAGTCGCACGAGTGAATAATAACTCCGCATCCCACAATGTTGTTTGCAGTAACAGTTCACAGAGGGAATGACGCAGCCCACTAACCCTGAATATACATCGAGCCTTGTGATACGTCAGTTTCGTGAAACCCGACTTTACACATGAGCATATATTTTAAGTATCGATATAACACAGGTGAGTTGATCTGATGGACAGATTGTGTTGTGCCTCATGGCATAAGCATCCCCAATAGAAATCAAGGATGCGCTCATGTTGCAACGTCACGTAGTATAAGTCAAAGACGACCCAATGAATATATTTTGGAACTTTATTTTATTTGTTTGTTTTTTGGTGGTACAAAATTCTTATTTGGTTGAACATGGCATGCACCTACAAAATGGTGTAGCATAGACTAGGGGTCTAAATGAGTCAAGCTCACCTTGTTTGAGCTCGGCTCTTTTAATAAATGAGCCAGACACCCTGTTTGGGCTTGGCTCGTTTAGTAAACGAGTCGAGCTCGAGTTTGGCTTGTTTGCTTGTTTAAGAATATGCTCAATAAGTTTTTCAACTCGTTTAAGGTTTGATTAACTTATTGTAAAACATACTATTTACATTTTAAAAACATCATTAGCATATAAATGAGAAATTTTATAAATTATATGGTCTACTTTTATGTAATTGAAATATAGGAATAATATGTTTATTTGTGACATATATGTAATATGTGCATAAACTTAAACGAGCCAAACGAGCTCTTATCGAGTTACTGAGTCGAGTTAGTGTTTGACTCGTTTATTAAAGGAGCGGATTTTGGTGTTTGAGCTTGACTCGTTTACTGAACAAACTAAGCTCGAGTCGAGCTTCAGCGAGCTCAAAAGCTCGTTTAAAAATTCACAGCCATAGTACAAACAAAGATTCCATATTATAGTTTTTTTTAAAGTATTAGAGTAATTTGTGATTTTGCTTTGCATTATCCCGTTTATGAACTTTTCACGTATAATCGAAAATCTTACATTTATTTGAGTCTTAGAAACGTATGTGAACTTGATCATACAAGAGTTAAAACATATTCATATACACACTAGGTTCCTAGGTTTACACACAAAATCTCACAACATTTGGACTTCAATATGTCACCCAAACTTAGGAAGGAAAATCACTTAAACTCAAACTCTGCAAGTATATGCCGAAGGTCTACCGAAACAAATTTTCCATTCGAATGTTTCTACCAGTTAACGGTTACCCAATAGTGATTTTACCTAGCTCCATCGGTCGATCTTTTCTTATCTTTCAGTCGGTCGATTGACCCGTATTTTTCGGATGATCGTTAACCTTGTTGTATTATACAACGGTCGTATTCCTTCCTAACCCCTAAAAATTATTTTGGCCACTGGTCGAACATTGACCTGTAAACGGTCGACCTCCAGGTAAACTCAAATTTTGTTCCCAGAATTGCCCAAAGGTTGTATATGCTTCACATGTATATGATGTTTCTTCATCTTGTGAATAGATGACAAATGCCAACGCAAATCTGTCGACGTGCAATATAATCTCTCTCAACAAACAACGACATATCAAGTTCAGAACTTATCGATCAACTCGCAAAACAAAACGTAGATATGGGGTTATCACCATTTGCTTGGAGTCGTTTCACAGCTCGTACAACTCCCATGCTGGTAGGTTGTAAAAAAACAGATAGAATGTGATCATCAAAATCAATGTGAGGTATGTAAAGATCACCGTCGTCAAAGCTAGGAGCAAAAAATAATTTTGAGTCGCACGAGTGAATAATAACTCCGCATCCCACAATGTTGTTTGCAGTAACAGTTCACAGAGGGAATGACGCAGTCCACTAACCCTGAATATACATCGAGCCTTGTGATACGTCAGTTTCGTGAAACCCGACTTTACACATGAGCATATATTTTAAGTATCGATATAACACAGGTGAGTTGATCTGATGGACAGATTGTGTAGTGCCTCATGGCATAAGCATCCCCAATAGAAATCAAGGATGCGCTCATGTTGCAACGTCACGTAGTATAAGTTAAAGACGACCCAATGAATATATTTTGGAACTTTATTTTATTTGTTTGTTTTTTGGTGGTACAAAATTCTTATTTGGTTGAACATGGCATGCACCTACAAAATGGAGTAGCATAGACTAGGGGTCTAAATGAGTCAAGCTCACCTTGTTTGAGCTCGGCTCTTTTAATAAATGAGCCAGACACCCTGTTTGGGCTTGGCTTGTTTAGTAAACGAGTCGAGCTCGAGTTTGGCTTGTTTGCTCGTTTAAGAATATGCTCATTAAGTTTTTCAACTCGTTTAAGGTTTGATTAACTTATTGTAAAACATACTATTTACATTTTTAAAACATCATTAGCATATAAATGAGAAATTTTATAAAATATACGGTCTACTTTTAAGTAATTGAAATATAGGAATAATATGTTTATTTGTGACATATATGTAATATGTGCATAAACTTAAACGAGCCAAACGAGCTCTTATCGAGTTACTGAGCCGAGTTAGTGTTTGACTCGTTTATTAAAGGAACGGATTTTGGTGTTTGAGCTTGACTCGTTTACTGAACAAACTAAGCTCGAGTCGAGCTTCAACGAGCTCACAAGCTCGAGCAAAAAATCACAGTCGTAGTACAAACAAAGATTCCATATTATAGTTTGTTTTAAAAGTATTAGAGTAATTTGTGATTTTGCTTTGCATTATCCCGTTTATCAATTTTTCACGTATAATCGAAAATCTATTATAAAATAAAAATCAAGCAAAATGACAAGAAATTGAGAGAGAATGAAGATGTTGTATTTCACCTCATTGTTTTCCACCTTGAACATTGCAATAATATTTATTTATAGGCTTAGAAAAACATAGAAGTTACAAAGAGGTAAAGAATGAAATCAGTATAAATCAAAATACAATTTAATACAAATGAATATACTTGAATGAGAAATAGATTACAATATAATGATTGAATATAAGGTGTATCATTTATTCTATATTCTTATTTCATAACACTCACCATTTGAAGGATCATCTTACATTTTGTTCGCATTTGTTGTAACACATTCCGATGTTTTGCAAGCATTTATCGTGTTGGGCCCAGCCCAGCAAGGTGAGTCTAACTCTAACCCAACCCAACCCGAGTACGTAACTTAACGGAAACGTTCCTAATAATAATAAACAACAGAAGGAGTCGATCGATTGGGACGGAAATGGCGAAATCCCTAATCCAGAGCCTCCGGAGGTTCCTGGTCCTCAAGAAGCCGTGGGAGATCACCGGACCTTGCTCGTCGCCGGAGTACCGCTCCGCCCTCCCAGGGGCTCTGGAGTACCGTCCCCACGCCCCAGCCACCGAACCCAGGGCGGCAATAGTCCCAAGCTCCGATCCCGAAACCGTCTTCGACATCAAGTACTACGTCCGCGACCAGCGCCGCAACCGCCCCCCCATAAAGAGAACCATCATAAGGAAGCCCGAGGCCCTTGCCATGATGAAGGACAAGAAAACCTTCCATCTTTCCGACTTCCCACCCGTCTACCTCACCAAGGCCGTCGTCGAGGATGAAAACTCCCTTGGTGGGGGATACCAGTGAACTCAACTAAAATCAAAGGTTGGATCTTTCTTATTTGCAATTTCTTTCCGGCTAAAGTTTGATTTTTAGGGTCGAACATCATATTCATAATTCATATGTAGAAGAGAAGGAGCAGTCTTGAATTGATTCCTCCAATAATTGGTGTCTCGTAGAGAGAAGTACTTTGGCCCTCTGTGAAATGGAATGTTGATCACATGTATGTTCGCATCAATATCTATACATTACATACATCAACTATTTATTTTCACACATTCTTCCACTGCCTTTGGTTGTCGAGCTTGCCCCAGTATGTCTTTTGCACTTCTACTTCTACATTTTTGTACCAACAAACCTTGCTTCAGCTGCTTAGCTGGCTTTCTGAAATCTGACTGAATGTGAACAATTGTTGTCTTCATGGTTTGGAGTACCAAGTTGTAACTATCAAATCCATGGAACCCTTGGCACACATAACTCAGTGTACACTACGGGCGGCAATCAAACTTTCTCCCAGACCACTGTTAAGTAGGGACTCCAACTGACTCTTTGGGTCAAGCAAGTCTCGGAAAGGTTAACTGCTTAAGTAGCTAGAACGCACCTAGGCTGACTCTTTCGTATGAACTTCTATCTATTATTGACAGACCATTGTCACTCCTACAAGACTCCAAAACCCATATATACCAACATTGAGACTCTTCTTAGTTTGAACACATTATTTACTTGTAATCAGTACAGTGATCCTTACTCTATAAAGGTAAAGGTTATCTTATTGCCTACAATATGAGCTTATTTTTATAGTTATACTTTCATACGACTTTATTTTTTGTTGTAATTTTTGTTCCTTTTTATGATTTCTAATTACAAAATTACTTTCATCAAATCCTCCACTTGAAGTAGATGTCATGGCATATGCCTATGCCCTTCCAACTTGACACGTTTTAACAATGAGATGCTAGACATCATACTTTCTCTACGGTTTCCAACTTCCCTCCCCCCCTTATGTTTTTACAATTGGCACGGTGTAGGTAGGTAGTGAAAAGTAGAATGGACTATTGCAGTCTTGAATTTGCTTTATTATGATGGTAATTAATGATTATTAATACGTGCTTGGCTTGCTTTCAGGATTAGAACTGGTTGATGAGGTTGCATCTCCTGAACATTTATGTTATTCTGGGATGTTCTTGTCACCGAGACTTAACTTTTTTGTTGTTTTACTTAATTTTCTAGTAGTCTAGCAGACGATCCGTACTTGTGATGTGATATCTGCTACTGTTAATAAAGCATTTTGAGCTGTTTTCATCCAAATCAAAACTTCAGGAACACAGTATTCAGTTTGTTCTAATGGAACCATTTGTTCTAAGAAAATGCTGGTCTTGGTAATGGTCGTGCATATGAACATCTGAATGAAGTTGCATTTCTCTGAATTGGTAGTACATGAACGTTTTGTTTCACATTTCCAAACCAATATCAAAGTTGGAGCTGATTTTCAGGGGTTATAAGAGGAATTAAGCGTAACATCAAATGTGAAGCCTGCCTTGCGCTTCAAACTTTGGTCCCGTAGACAGGTTTACATGTTGGACAACATCATTCATACCACAGGCGTAAGGTTTACAAGAGGGTGAAATACGATGAATGAAATTATATTTTATGCTTTAAGCCAAATATAAATCACATCCTTAACAAATAACATGCTCCAATAGATGATAGAAAAGGTTAAAAGGCGTCTACCGTCGTGATCCCTATAGGAAAGTAAATCCCTTACGCCATTTTCCACCATGCATTACGTGACATTCTAACGTTATAAGAAAACAAACATTAGTGTCTTCGTATTTAAATCATCCATACATTATATATATTATCCTGTATAATACTAATCATCTTTAAGTGGTTATCCACCGTGCCAAAAGTTGTTGTATACCAATTCTATCAAAAGTAGTTATACATTTTCAGCATTTTGAATTTGAAAATATTTAATTTTTTATGGGAAAAACATTATATAAACTCTCCCCCATTGATCCATTTCATTTCCCTCTCACCATCCACTCTCATTGGCTTCGGCCTTCCATCTCTTTTGGTTCTTTTTTATTTTTATTTTTTTGTGATTAGTTAATTTTGTGTTATTCATGTTTGTTTTTATTGTTACGTCTATTACAACTATGAAATCTCGTATTTGCAACATTTTATTGTCAACAATCCATTATTTCATCGATTTTTTGGATTTTAACTTTACTTTCTCATCTCCATTTGTTGTTTTCATGTTTTTTCTTCATTTTTCAACTATGTTATTTTTTTTTCTTTGGTATTTTTGTATCGTAAATGTGTTTTCTTTCTGGTTCAATATGTGTATTATTACAACATGATCTAATCTCTTAAAAAAAATATGTTCAAAATCCATGTTATAACTATAAAATAACAAATCATGTTGAAACAATAAACATGTCGACGTCGATTCTGATCCTACCCCAAAATACTTATCGATTTACCCTAAACACAACCAAAAATATCTACATCACCAAACAGAAGTACCTAGCAAACTTCCCGTGTTTGTGGTGAGATGGGTGGTGATTGAGATTGGGAGAGGAAGTACTTATGGTGAGGGGTGATTGAGATTAGGAGATGATTGGACAGATGACAAAGTCGAGGTAGATGGAGAAGAGTATGAGAAAGATAGTTTTTTTGTCGGTGTTTTCATTTGGGTATTTTTTGTCGTAGGATAGGTATTTTGTGTTATATGTTGAATATTTTCATATTACAAAATCCATAATTCTGTATTAATTAATATTTGTATTAATTCCTAATGAACCAAAAAAAGGTCATCGGTGGAGTTAGGAGTATAATTTTTTTTGGGATCGTAAACTGTATGTTTTCATGTTATTGTTTGAATATTTACATATTACAATCTTTTTATTTCTGTCTCATTTATATTTTATGATTTGGGTATATAAATGATAAATTTTAGATATTTTTCATGGTTTAGTATGGGTATACAGTGGGATAACTCTACCACTTCACTAATTAATGACTTGTGGATGATTAGTGACAATAACAAATGTAATCATAATGTAAAGGCATATTAATTTGAAATTCAAATTAAAATGGAAACAATAAAAAATAGGAAAAATGACAAAAAAAGTGTCAAATAAGAGAAAATCCAAGAGGAAAAGGTGTCAAATGACATAAAAAGTGTTTCGTAATATGAGTATTGTTGTATCAAGTTGTGAGTATTTTCGTCTCTTGATGTAAGTAATTTCTAGTTTTAGTTTGGATATTGTCGTATACATAAACTACTCAATAACCAAAATCTTGAATACTTATAACATATAACAAAAATATAATAATGTCCAAACGAACATTGAAAAGTAACCAAAATAAATAAAAAAGAATCCCCAAATAAAACAGAAAAATGTTAAAACATTTTACTTGGTATGTTGTTAATCCGAAAGGACAATTACGATGCGAGTTTATGAAAATTGTGTCAGAGTTGAAAGAAAATGTGTTTAGAAGAAAGAAAGAAAGAAAGTGACAGAGAAAAAAGATTGAAAAAGTTGATGAGAATTGGAAGAAATTGTGAGAGAAGAAAAAGGTGGAAGAAGGGAGGTTAGATATGGTAGAAAACGTATAAAAAGGGATAATACCATATTCTTCCAAAATAAAACTGATATGTGGCAGGGGGGGCCACGGGAGTGGGCATCCCAGCATCCTTCCTATATACTTAGAAGAATATTACCATCCTAAACAAGTAAACAAGTAATAATTTTGAAAATTAATTCCACTAAAGAACATCATCAAATGATACGATAGACATGTTTCCACCAGAAGGATGGATTGTAAACCTGTTTGCCCAGAAGACATAAATTTTAAGATTATGATTTTAACATAAAGTTTAAGAAGAAATAATTTGATGGTTGTCTATTTCCTCAAACGATACAGTAAGAAAGACAAGACATGATGTATTGTTGGTGGATAAGTAGAATAAGAACATTGGTTTGTTTAGGCAAAGAAGAAAATGAAATGAAACAACGATATCGTCTAGGGGAAGTAAACAGGCCAGTTGAAGTAGTAAGACTCGCGAGTAGTCTTGTCCCAGGTCTTGTTCCACTGAAACAGCACAGCCAAAAATGTTCGCTTAAGCAGTTACTTAGTTGGCTTAGTTAGTTAGTTAGTGGCACCCTAACCCTATAGGGGGGGTGTCTGACAATAAATATGTTTGTATGTATGTATCAAACAAAATTTAGGTTAGATGATAACGCAAATAAAATGTGATAACAGACATATCATTAATCCACGCACTATTCTATTTCGTGAAAGAAAAAGAGACTAACCAGAAATTCATATTTTTTGTTGTCCTTCATAGCTTTCTTCCAGTGATATTGTTCAAAAAGCATTGCCTTGTCATGCCAGCTGCAGGAAAGAATTCAAAGCCCTAAATCAAGCAAGAAAGCAAGCAATGGAATAGAAGAAAAGAAAAAGGAAAAAAACATACTTGAACTGGTTGGAGAGTTGCCACATGTAGGGAGAGTTCCAGGTGAAGACGGAGAAGGCGAAGGCTCCGATCCATATGTTTGTGAACCTCTCACCATCCGTGTGAGGAACCCCCGGATCTCCCCTGTATGGATTCCCAAAGTACTTCTCCATTGCTTTCTTCTTCTACTAACTCTACAAATCCAAAACCCTTCTCTTCTCTCCCGTCTTATCCTCTTTTCTTTGCAGATTTTACATTTTGCCCCCTCTTCTTCCCACTTTTCTACTTACTTCACATTTTCTGCACGTTCATTTTTGTCAGAGGCATTTTCTTCAATTTTTAACTCTTTAAGTTGAAACATCATTTCAATGTGCATTTCATTACCAATTATTTCATTCGTTAAATTTTGAGTTGCATACCACACTTCAATAATTTCAATGTGCATTTCTCATATCCCAACCACATTTTCCTCTAAATCCAGTCCAATTCTGCATGACCACAAGGCCACAACCAAAATCAATCGTTTCTTTCAATAACTCACCACATTTGTGTAAGTTCACTTTATGCATGCTTCATCCTCTTCATCAAACAAATGCTATTCATACGTTAGCAACTCCAAACATCATAACGCAAAGCTCCATACCAAAAACAACGTTCAACTTAATAATAATTCTCACATTTGATTCAACAACAAATTTTAAAATATGATGAATAAAATCTATACTTTACAGGAGAAACCTTTTATGGTATGGATAAATAAAACTGAAATACAACAGTACAAATATATCGCATCTTTATCTTTAATGATACACACATAATTCAGTTCGTCCAGCTTCACTCATGTTATCCCTCACTTGCCTAAGCTTGAGATTTATGGCGTACAAATTGTTGAAATTGGCAACTTGCAGTTTACACGTCCAAGAAAATGGGTACTGGATTATCATCTGTAAATCAAAATAAAAAATGCATGAATTATCAACACTTTATGCCACCATTCCGTGAGGTGATTGAGAGATGTAGTATAATAAAATCCTCCAAAAAAATGTCTACTTATTTAATGTTTACTCGGCACTAACAGAAATCAACAAATACAATTATGCTGATTTGTGATTGAGAAAATGGCATTCCATTACAAATCTGAAACCTTACCCTCTCGCCACTAAGCTCTATCATCCTTCACCTTGGATTCTGGCAAGCCTTTTGCATCCTATCACACAAAAGTGTTTCACATTTAAATTTTCCCCTTGAGGTTCAAAAATACTAAAATTTCAACTTATCATCGGGTCTGTCAGATCATGAACAATCAAATCCACTACCCTTACTTACCACTGTATCGAGGACCGAAACCAACTTGGTTGTTGAGGCTGGCGTAGAGGGTTCGTGTATGTCCATAGCTGCAGGCTCTATAGTATGAGTTGCATCTACTTGACCCGTACTAGTGCTTCCCGTCACCTGGTGACCTGCATTGGGGCTGTTCACTTGCGTTTGAGGCACACCATTTAACTTCACGTTATCAGTTGCTGTTATTGACTTTCTGCCAACGGAAGAGGAAATTCTTTTTCATCAACACCATTACTTGTTGGAAGCCATTGACTTAAAGAGACACAAATTCCACTTACCTACTCAAAGGGGTGGGGAAACCGTGGCTACTAATTGATTGTTGAGTAAAGACCACTCCACGAAGTAGTTTCCCATCAATAAAAGTTTCAATAGTATATCCTCGTGGAAATTCACCAGTAATCGTTGCTTCAAATGACTTCTCACCGTCAGCCCCAAAATAAGATGAAGTGTCATGCATGACTACAACGAACAAGTCATGTGGGATTGTTGAATTAACGGAAAAAAATTGTTTCAGATTAGCTCCTGGCACATAAAAACACTTGATAAAGATACAAGTGTATACCTGCCCGAGAAGACATTGGCGTTGTTCCAATCCTGAGGGCGTCAGCGTGCATCTCAGGTGGCATTGAGTAAGTTTCCTGGCACTTCCTTTTAAGTTCCTTCCTAAGGGAAAGTTTTTCCCGTCTATGCTGAGCTTTGCCATTTTCCACTGGCATGTCTACATAAAAAGACAAAAATGAACATGAGATAGCTAATGGCTCCTAAAAAGGCAAGAGTAGCAAACATGTTGCAAATACGCATAGTAAAATAGATCTTTTAACATAAATTGTGGAAGAAACTCTAAACCCCTGGAGAGCTTTTTCTTGCCTTCTTTCTGGTAACGTCTATATTTTCGTATCATCATCCTATTTTGTGACATAAACTTGCTGTAGTATCCAAGATGACTTGGGTGAAGTGTAAAGAAACACAAAAGAATCAGACACCTTTTGAACTTAGTATACGAAAAACACAAAATCTAAGAATTGATAATTGTGAACCAAAATATTATATTTGGATGGCAGAGAAACTTTGCCTACAGTACAGCCTTCAAAAAAACTACTGCATTACAAATTCACTTTGAAATGAACTAGAGAAGATAACTGACTAATAAAAAAATTAGCACAAGGTACTGATAAAGAAATAGCTAAAGGCACCCAATGAACAAACTGAACACTACCTGTGTGCAAATAAAACATATCATCTAGTGCCTCAAGCGATGCGTTACAACCACCAATAAATACAAGGATTCCATTTTCTGCGTCTAAGCAATCTCCCGCTGCAGAAAATCTTGCGGAAGGTCCGTCATTCACATTTACCACTCTGCTCCAAATGCCAGTATCTGTGAAATAATACCGGAAGGATTTTTAATAACTAAAGTCTAAATGGGTTCATCAAATTAAGATTTCCTAATTTTTCAGGATTCACAGTGATATAAATGAGCAAGTCTATACGAATTAGCACATATAAAATTAGAACGACCGAGGATGCCAACTCAAATAGTATTCTCCAGTAACTAATACACACCAGTTTGAATTGAGTTGACAGAAGCCAAGATTAACAAAACATGAGTGAAAGAAAAAATCTTGTTCGAACTGGGCCAAACCAAGTGAGTTTTCAAAACCATAGTGTCTAGTTATCAAATGACACTTCAAACACAAATTAGGAGAAATGTAATCTTGCTATTCTTCCTGAATGCAAGGGTGTTTTACCATCAATAACCTTGATGATTCATAGTAATAAATGTAATTTGCTCAAAGATTTATTTTGAGGCATTTTTGCAACAACTCCTAGACACATGGATTGCTATGAAAACTTATTTTTCAAAAAATATTATTTTCATCCCAAGGCCGGGGATATGACTAACTGAAAAGTCACCTTAAAATAATGCACTGCAAGTGAAGCTCATTACAAACAGAACTAAAGCATTAGTGGTATGTAATCTTGAAGGAGGACCACGAGAAACTGCACTGATGAGGTAAATAAAGAAAACTAAGTGTCAACAAACAAATGTACTGTGTACAAGTTTCAAAGATTAATACCCGCAAAATAATGGGAAAACAGGTTGAAGATGGGAAATATAAACGTGCTACAATGAAGCATGAAAATATTTAAATATTTATGAGTCTTCGACTTACTGCTACAATAACTTACCAACATTTAAGATATGTAGGTCATCATAAAGATTTCTGGCATCAGTAAATCCTCCGAAGACAAATAGATTACGTCCCAAAGCAACAGTAGAATGCCCTGCACGAGGTGCAAGCATCTGTCCCGTGGTGTTAAGTTCAGTCCATACAAGATTATCTGTTTATATAAAAATGGCATCTGGTGAGTATTACTCTCACCGTTAAAGATAAAGAAATGAAGGTAGATGACATATTGATGAGAAGAAAAAAAGAAAGAAAGATCAAACACATCCAAAGTAGTGACACAAAACATTCTAAGAGGTGCAAGTTGGCTCTTGGGTAATTACTGGCAAATGACACTATTGTAGCTAACAAGTTTACTCATGAAGTCAAACTCACTATCAACAAGTTAACTTTTGTGTCCTTGTTTCCTCTCCTATCTTCTGAAGAGATCTTAGAGAACACAAATGTTCATCTTCACTTCCTTTCAAAAGGGGAAGAATATACATTGTAGCAAAACAAAAAAAAGTGATGAAGCCAACCCGACGAAGGAAAACACCGTACTACATTTGAAGAACAGGGCAAGAGAAACAATTTATCAACAGAACACCATGAAAAACCTCAGGCGGGACAATTTACCTGTATCCAGTATATAAACATCCGACAAATAGTAATCTGAAGCATCTTCTCCACCAAGAATTATCAATTTATTTCTCCATGAAGAACAAGTATGACTGTCACGTGCAGAAGGAACGGTGCCAGATGTAACAGCACGTTCCCACACTAGATTCTCTGAAATAATACCAATATGATTAATTTTGTTCACGCTTCCAATCACAGGATGCATGTAAATATTTTTACATAACAGTGGAGCTTCCTAAACTGCTTCAGGGTTCTCTTTGATAATTCCCCCACGTTTTCTTGTAAATAGATTGCATGTATAAAGAAAATCAAATATATGTAAAAACATGATATAAAGCGAGATTAGGTGTAAGAACACGATATAAGCGATCAGATTAAACAAAATTGCAAATTCAAAATTTTGCTAATAGAGAAGATGATTAGATTGACTATTATACCTGTGTCTAAGATGTAAAGATCATTATAGTAAATTTCTTCTGGATTATCACGAGATTTTCCACAACCTCCAAAAATAAATAGCCTTTTGTCAACTAAAGCTGCAGTGTGTCCTTCACGTGCACCAGGTCCCCTACCCCGAATTGTTGGAAGCATCCACGTATTTGATGCTGTCATTGTCAATCTCAAAACCAAAAAATTATACATTGCAGGTAAAAAGCATTAATAATGTTGCAATCATAAAATAGCTGAAAATTTTGCAGGTACTGAGATGAAGTTAGCAGTGCAACTGGCTAAACCAAGAGTCAAGTGAACACGAATCATGCTGATGTGAGATACACTTTGATATACATACACGTATCAAGAATGTGCAAATCCTGCAGAGGCTTGGCCCCATCTGTACCCCCAAATACGAATAGGTTGTTCCCAACAGTAGTGCAGGTATGACTGTCCCTTGGAGAAGGCGGGACACCCTTCATCATTGGCTTGCTCCAAGATTGCTTAACTGAAAAAACATGGAGTGAAGTAAGACAAAGCACGGAGAAAAGTTGGGCCACGTTGAGCAATGCAGCGAGAAAAAATATGTTGTCATAAAAGAGCGCATGTGTTGATGACAAACTGTTTAGCAGTTAGAAGATATCGAAACACACAATGTTTCATAATAGTAAACAGCCAATTGCATCATTTTACTAGGAGAAAAAACAAACAAATGAAACAAAACAAAGCTTTCCTTAACAATGTCTATAATGTGACGGTTCATTTGGTGAATATTTTGTTGGGTTGGGTGGTACCACGCACGCTAATGGTGATATTTTGTATTTTGATGGTTTATATCTAGGTAATGATAACATAACACAACTGGAGTGTTGGCATGTTATTAGTAGACTACTGGCTAGCCTCACTATCAAAGATGAGTTGAGAAATTATCATAAAATAACAAAAAACTAAGGTTAACCAATACGCAACTCAAAATAAGTTCAAATCATGAATTTAAGAAGACAATTTAAATCACAAACTCAGACCCAAAGTTCACTCTTTTATAAAATGATAGAAGAAATAGCAAATTTCTAGGCCAGCATACTTGTGATTGAACATAGTTTGAAATTTTTCATGTGTAATAAGGAAATACAACTTAAATCTTCTCCATCCACCAATTGATAAAGGCAAGTAAGAGACATGAAAGGTAATACCGGTGTCGAAGACATGAACATCATTGGTCTGGCAGTTATCCTCCCCATAACCACCAAAGACATATAGAAATCTTCCACCTTTGATGGCATTACAAGTATGTCCCCATCTCCTTCCCGGGCCCCAAATCCCACCCTTTCTCCCCGCCGATTGCCTCCCTTCCGGCGTCTCCCTGGCCCTTGCCTTACCCTGCACCCTCTCCCACCTCATCTTCTCCTATTCTGCTACTCCAACCAACCAACCAATGTCGGATCCACCTCGTCCACGTCGGATTCACTTCCTTCCTTCCTTCTAAGCTTTCTTTTCCGATCGTCGGAGAAATGGAAATGGGTTAGGGTTCGAAAGGTTTTGGTGATTTGGGTTTGGAATTTGAAAGGGGATGAATGAATGGATGGATGGTTTAGGTTTGGGGTTTGTTCGCATTCTTTGATGTCTCTTTCTTTTTCGGATGGAACCAAATTAATGAAGTAGACATACTTATTATATTAATAATAAATTGGTGTAAATTATCTACTTTGTTAATTAATTCCCAAACTCAAAACCAATCCCAAACCAAAACCAAAACCAAAGATACTAATGAACCAAGGTTAATTAAGTCTGTGAGTTTAGAGAAGGTTAACCAAAGATAGATAGTATACTAAACGGACTCTTTCAACTCAAAAATTGAAAGAGTCCGTTTATTTGTTACTTTCATTTTCGTTACTATTTTTGCAGATAAAAAACATTATAGTTTTTTTCCACATAATTCATTCAAAACGACCCGAGTAGTGTAGTTGTATGATTTGAAATTTGAATATTGACGAGGCGGAGTTAAAATAGACTCGCACAACCGTAATTTTTTTAAATAATATTCGTTTTAAAAAAAATTCGAAAACTAATCAAAAAAAAAAAAAAATTTCAAAAATACGCAGATCGCGGGTCGAACCCGCGATCCGCGCAACCACGGATCGCGGGTGCGACCCGCGATCCGTGTTTCACGGATCGCGGATCGGACCCGCGATCCGTGGGCACGGATCGCGGATCGGAGCCGCGATCCGTGCCCACGGATTGCGGGTCCAATCCGCGATCCGTGCCCACGGATCGCGGGTCCGATCCGCGATCCGTGTCCACGGATCGCGGATCGGATCCGCGATCCGTGCGACGGATCGCGCTATAAAAGCGCGATCCGTCGGGTTTTTTTTTTAACTTTTTTTAATTTCAGTTATTAAGTTTTTGAGTTTTCAGATTAAGTATTAAGTTAATTTTTGAGTTTTCAGTTAATGTTTGAGTTTTCAGATTAAATTTTGAGTTAAAATCAGTTAATCTCAACTAGTTTTTATTATCTTCTCGGGTTCGCACGACACTTCTCTTCAAGTTTTTCTACAATTCGGAGCTCGCACAACACTTATTTCCCAGCTTATCTTGGACTCAGGTAAATTTTACACAAATTTTTTACTTAAGAATATTTTAAATTAAGATTTAATTTCTTTGTTAAATTTAAATTATTTGGAATTGTTTTGTTATTTTCTATTATATTTAATTATAAATATTAGTTGTATTTATGTATCTGTTTATAATTAAATTAATTGTATATACATTTAAAATTTGTATAACGTACATTTACGAAATTTATTATATAATATAAGTATTTGTAATAGTTATTTATTATTTTCTGTTAAATTAAAATTTAAATATTAGTTGTATTTATGTGTTAAATTGTTATAACTTTCATTATTTCTATAACATGCAATTTGTCATGAAATGTACGAGTAGATTATTTTTGCTTTTTATTATAAGTAATTCTGTTTTTATTTTCATGAACAGTTGTTTTGACAAAATGAGTCATTTAAGTAGAAGTCGCTCTGTACAAAACGAACGTGAGTATAATGATGCAGTTGATAGAGAGTCTATTTCCCCACTTCTCGGAATACCAAATTGCATGTTCAGAGTCAATGATATTTGCACAAATGTAAGTACAAAAAAAGTATATTGCGTTAATTTTGTAAATATTTAAATTACAATATTTTAATTGATTTATTTTTCACAATATATTTGAATATATTATAGCCGGAGGCTGTTTTGGAATGTCGTGCACATCGTCCAGTAATTCCTTTCCACGATTGTTTTAGTCAAGCACTAAAAAATTTGGGATTATATCAACTTGCCCAAATAAAACATACAAGGACAGACAATAGATTGATTACTGCACTTGTAGAGCGTTGGCGTCCTGAGACTCACACTTTCCACTTACCGGTTGGGGAAGTTGGATTAACATTGCAGGATGTTAGCTGTTTGTGGGGTCTACCTATCAGTGGTATTCCAATAATCGGGCACAGTGATCGAGATAGTCGTGAGTTAATTAGAAATTGCTTTGGGATTGATATAAACGCCGAGATTATGAAAAAAGGTAAAAGAACGGTTGGAGGAGATGAGCCACAAATGTTCAAAGAGTCTGGATTTAGCATCAGTTTGCAATGGTTGCGGCTAAATTACGGGAATCTGCCAGAATTTCCCACAGATGAAGAAGTGGCACAATATACACGGGCTTTCATTTTAGATTTGTTTGGATCCATGGTTTTCCCTGATAGCTCTGGGACAGGTGTTCCAGTTATGTATTTGAGATTTTTGCAGGTGTTGGACAAGCCGATAGTATACAATTGGGGTGCGGCCGTGCTTTCATGTTTATATCGCAACTTGTCTATTTCATGTCAAACTGGGAAAAGGAACATTGGCGGTGCATTGTTACTTCTTCAACACTGGTCTTGGACTCGGTTTCCCGTAGCCCGGCCGAGACACGTGGGTCATGCTGAGTGTTTAGGTGGAGAAGACCTAGACTCGCGACCTCCATTTGCTATTAAGTGGCAATACCCACAGACTTATGAGGTTAGTGCCGCACATAATTGTCTTACACATTACAGAAATGAATTTGAATGTATGTTGGATGAGCATGTAAACTGGCAGCCGTATTATGAAAGTATGATGTCGCTTCCTGGCCGGGTATTTACTACTGATGCTGCATATTGGCTTGCGAGAGTGCCTTTGATTCATTTCTGGATGATTTCATGGCATTATCCAGAAAGAACTATGAGACAATTTGGATTTTATCAGACGACGCCACCGCCAGAACCTCATCCGTGGACAGAACTCAAAAGACTTGATAAGATAGTACATGCGGCCCGACAGAGAGATGATTGGTCAGCGAAGCATGAAATTTACATACGAATGTGGGAAAGACCGCATATTGTTCACGAAAGTCGACCATATGATCCGAGAGAAAATCGACGGTATCGTCAGTGGTTTCAGCATAATGGTATGTACACAGTCTACATACGAGGCCAAATAGAGTTCGGTTTGGAAAGGCCGTTGCCACCCCCACGTGATTCTATTGAGGACTTAGGTTACGTTCCTGGTGGACCACGTATTCGACGTATGGTATGTATTTTGAACGACTTTGACGATTATTGTTTGTTGTGTTTTATTATCTAATTTTCAAACTACAAATGCAGGGCTTACGTGGTATTCAACGGGCTAAATTTGTTATCAAGCAGTTGTACAAACGTGGAACTAAGGGATTGTGTAAAATGTTGCTGAAGAGTCACCAACTCGATGCTGTCGATTGCGATCAGGTGCATGAATTTGAAAGAGTACTGTGCGATGCTGGATTACCTGGAGATGTGGAGTCAATTCCTGAAGATGATGATGGTAATAATGAGATTCGTGATGACTGTCCTGTACCTAGAGTTGCAGACCAAACAACATATAGTTTTAGGTTATCCAATGCATCATACGATGATTTTGTCCCAGATTCATCGCAGTTTAGAGGTTCATATACATACGATGACATTGGAGCAGGACCATCGCAGCCAACGCAGTTTGGATCTTCTCAAACATATGGTGACATTGGCGCAGGACTGCCAAAACATGACTGCAAGCGATACCTGTATTTTGTAGTCCCCGACACTTACACTTCGGTCTGGTGCCGTCACGTAGAATCACCTTGTAACTACGATCCCTCCTACCTCCAGTTCTGCTCACTCTTTCATGTTTGGATATGACCTCATATACTCCTGTATCGAAATCAGTTATTTTCACCTCATGTTGACATGCAACTGCTGCAGATTTTTCCAATATTTGTGTAACCCTCTCGGAAAAGATGTGTCCTCTTTGTGCCAACACACGTGCATGTTGTCTTCTGTTGTTGAACCACTCCAACAGTTTATAGTATGTCGCCTCTACAATTGCACAAATGGGTAAACCACGAGCTTCTTTGAAAACATTGTTCAGACACTCTGCAGCATTGCTTGTCATTATTCCCCATCTTTGGCCTCCGTCGTGACACAACGACCACTTACTAGGAACCTCCGGTTCATTCTCATTTGTTTCATCTTTTTTCCCTATCCCTTTTATGTATTGTAATGCATCTTTACTCCAATACTCAATTTGTTCCAAACTGGCTTTGAAATCCCACGGATTACTGTGTCTGCATGCTGCCTTGAAGGCGTCAACTGCATATTGATTCTTACAATTTTTGAGCAAGTTTTCGGCAAGATGCTGTGCGCATAAACGGTGAACTGCTTCATTTCCTTCCTCGTGCCAACCGTAACCGGGATTCCTAAAAATGTGTTTAATTGCAGCATGTCGATCAGATATGACACATATCTTCCTATCTCCAATCACCTCTCGTCGCAACCATCTCATAAACCATCCCCAATTGGATATGTTTTCCTTCTCAACGAGCCCAAATGCAAGAGGCAATAGTTGATTCTCAGCGTCATACCCAACAGCAACAAGTAACCTTCCTTCGTATCTACCTTTAAGAAATGAGGCGTCTATGCTGATAACAGGACGCAGATATTTGAATGCCTGAATACAAGGACCAAAAGCCCATGCTGCACATTTAAACTGACGGACACCAGCGCATGGTAAAGGGTCAGAATGAACTACAACTTTACTTCCAGGATTTGATTGTTTAATAGCATTTAACAATTGAGGCAACAAAGCATATGAACCCGACCAACTTCCAAACATGTATGCAATAGCAATCTCGCGGGCACGCCATAATTTATTGTACTTTGGATTAACACCTGGAAATATTTTTCTTACCAGACCAAACACCTGTTTAATCGGGAGCGAGACATTATTTTCGACATCTTCACGGATGATATCAGCCATCATCTTTGCAGTCAGCTGAGCATGATCAAATCGGGCAGCTGTGGACCTGCATATATGCTTATACGGACATTTTCTTATAGACCATGCATCACCCGAACCGGTCCGTGTAGCGTACAACATCCAGCTACAATTTTCATCTTTACATCTCACCCTATATTTGGTTTTGCTGCTGTCTTGCACCTTGATCTCCCGATTATTGTCAATGTGCCATTTCGATATTGCGTTCTTCAGAGCGTCTTTTGATGAGAATGCTTGATTCTCAGCTAACGGACCTTCAACTATTACGCTGCTTTCTATAAATGATGTATCTGCAGGAACCCAACTAGAACAATCATGAAAGCTTTTAGCAGGGTGAACCGAACCCCTCCCTCTAAATGGGTTGTATTGGCTTAACTGACTCACGTTCGGACCAATATCTTCATCTTCCTCAATCTCATCAGCATCCTCGTCGTCCTCACCTGATGATTCATTCTCTGTATCTATATTGTAATCTTCGTCATCATTTTCTTCTTCATCATCTGTTGGTATAGGCACGAAATCAGAAGTTCTATTCGCAGGTCGACTGGTTTCTGCTATGGTGTTTGCATCACATGATTGTTGAGATATGAAACCTGCACCACTACTACTACCCGGTTGGTTACCTGTAAACATCTCAACCCTCCACTCAATTTCCACAGGATTCAACTGTACATATAACTCCATCATTCCCATTTTGGAATAAGCTGTTTCATAGGCTATTCTCCAAGAATTCTCATCATATACAGACATCACATTAAAAAAAAAGTAACCGGTTGGTGCAATGTTACAACGATACTGAATATTCATCGAGTACTGAGATTCTTCGACATTCAAACCTTGATATATCCAACTCTTAAGTTCTTCTAAGGTTACATTTTCGCTCGTTGAAAGTGTAAGTCTTGGACCTATCGTGTACTCTACACCGTAACTTGCATTTTGAACTATTTCACCGCCAAAGTACACACTTACCGCAATCATTTTGTTAACTACAATGAAAAATTCTTTAATCAGTTTTATATTACAAATTATATCAAGATTTGATATTATTACCAATTATTAATAATGTGACATAAATAGAAATTAAAAATGAATAAAAAATTACCTCAAATTTTACCAGGAAAAATACACGGATAACAAAAATTGATATCACCAGCCACAATTTGAAGACTGTGAAAAGAGTAGAATTTCAATATTTGATATTATTACCAATTATTAGTAACTATAAATATAAGAATGAAAAAAATAATTAACTCAAATACCCCCAGGAAAGACACACGGATCAGAAAAAAAGTTATCACTAGGCACAATTTCAAGACTGTGAAGAGAGTAGAATTTCAATATTTGATATTATTAACAATTATTAATAACTATAAATATAAGAATGAAAAAAATAATTACCTAAAATAACACCAGGAAAGACACACGGATCAGAAAAAATAGTTATCAAATGCACAATTGGAAGACTGTGAAGACAGTAGAATTTCAATATTTGATATTATTAACAATTATTAATAACTATAAATATAAGAATGAAAAAATAATTACCTCAAATATCACCAGGAAAGATACACGGATCAGAAAATTGATATCACCAGGCACAATTCGAAGACTGTAAATAGAGTATAATTTCAATATTTGATATTATTACCAATTATTAATAACTATAAATATAAGAATGAAAAAATAATTACCTCAAATATCACCAGGAAAGACACACGGATCAGAAAATTGATATCACCAGGCACAATTCGAAGACTGTAAAGAGAGTATAATTTCAATATTTGATATTATTACCAATTATTAATAACTATAAATATAAGAATGAAAAAAATATTTATCTCAAATAACACCAGGAAAGACACACGGATCAGAAAATTGATATCACCAGGCACAATTTGAAGACTGTAAAGAGAGTATAATTTCAATATTTGATATTATTACCAATTATTAATAAATATAAATATAAGAATGAAAAAAATATTTATCTCAAATAACACCAGGAAAGACAAACGGATCAGAAAAATTAATATTACCGGGCACAATTTCAAAATTGTGGAGAGTAGAAGTGGAAATGTATGAGGAATTGAAAAAATAATTGAATTTAAAAAAATTTGACGAACCGCGTATTTATAAGAATTCGCGCCCACGGATCGCGGGTGCGAACCGCGATCCGTGGGCACGGATCGCGGTTCGTACCCGCGATCCGTGGTGACGGATCGCGGGTCGAACCCGCGATCCGTGGGCACGGATCGCGGGTCGGACCCGCGATCCGTCACCACGGATCGCGGGTCGTACCCGCGATCCGTCAGCACGGATCGCGGGTCGCACCCGCGATCCGTGGTTGCGCGGATCGCGGGTTCGACCCGCGATCTGCGTATTTTTGAAATTTTTTTTTTTTTGTGATTAGTTTTCGAATTTTTTTTAAAACGAATATTATTTAAAAAAATTACGGCTCGCACAACTCATTATTCCTCTATTTCTCTTTTGCCGAAAACAAAATTAGGGTTCCGTCGACCAATCCAAACCTCGACCGCAACGCAGAGCATGGCGACTATCATACCTACCTCGGAGGAAGACCCCGTCCTCGCCGTCGTCCGCTTCACCGCCGACCTCTCCTGGGACGAGGCCGGCCCCGAGGTACGTATACAAACAAACAAAACAGATCTTCCTTATGTATCTATGATGAGTGAGTCAAAACAGGTTGCGGAACATCAGGTTAGTCGGCTGTGTGTTGAGGCCGACAATTTCATTGTCATGGGAAGGTGGTTCGAACTCGCCTCTCTCATCCTTACCTCACCTCAATCCATCTTCTCCAGGATCTCCGACAAGGGTACGCTACATTACTTTCCTTTTCTTCTTCTTCTTCTTCGTAATTCTTTCAGATATATTTCAACTTATGTTTCTCCTATAGATCTCGAATGCATCTTCACTGTCGTATGTAACCTTGTAACAAGAGCTACTTCCTTGGACGAGGCGCTGAAGATGGCTACACTTATTTCAACCAAGCTCATTCAACAACCCAACGACAGACCTGCACTGCGCTTAAAATTGTACTTCACAAACCATCATTTTTACTTCTTCAGTTCTGCTCTTTATTGCTCACCTTTCCCCATCTTACAGATTGTTCAATCTCTACAATCTTCTGGACGATCCATACACCAAGTTTTCTGTCTACAAAAAGGCACTAGATCTGGCGAACACTGGAAATGTTGCTGAAAATATCATACCTTCTTTCCAAAAGATGGACGATTTTTTGAATGAATGGAAACTTGAGAAAGCAGATCAAAGGGACCTCTTTCTTTCCATATCCAACATATTAAAGGACAACAAAAGGTATTTGTCCTTTTTTTTTCCCCAAGTAATAAGCCGTAATTTTTTTATATAATAATAAAAATAAAAAAAATTCGAAATTTAGGAAAAAAAATTTTTTTTTTCCAAAAGTACTCCGATCGCGGGTGTAACCCGCGATCCGTGGAGGCACGGATCGCGGGTGTGACCCGCGATCCGTGCTCCACGGATCGCGGGTCACACCTGCGATCCGTGGAGCACGGATCGCGGGTCACAACCGCGATCCGTGTTCCCGCCAAAAATTTTTTTTTTTTTTTATTTTCGGTTTTTTTTTTGTTTTTTTTTTCTGTTTTTATTTTTTATTATAATTATTTGTAATCTTTTTTTAAATCTTTTTTTTTCAAAATAAGTTTTCTAATTTATATTATTTTTCTAAATTTTTCAAAATTATTTTTAATTTTTCCAATAATCTACCTCCAAATCACGTCGATAACCCGGCGTATTGAAATGTTAGGGTATTTTATACAATATAAAAACAAAATTTCTTAGTCAGAATAATAAATTATTTACAACTGAATATTAAACAAACCATAAAACTAATTAAAACAAAAAATTGGTAACGTTGTCAAAAATTCGTAGGGTGTACACACATTACAAACATTTTGGAGGTCGATACAGCAAAAAATTAAAAACACAATTAAAAAATTTAAAAAATTAATAACAATTACAAAACATATTTTGAAAGCAAATATGATAAAAAACATAGTTAAAACGATTTTAAAAAAATCAAAACATCAAAACACTACGACTAAAATCCGGGACTTTTTTATTTTCTTTTATTGTTTTTGTTTTTTTCGGTTTTCTGTTTGTTTTTATGTTTTGTTTTTTTACAAATCATTTTAACTATGTTTTATATATATATATATTTGAAAATAAGTTTTGTAATTGTTATTAATTTTTAAAAAATTTTAATTGTGTTTTTAATTTTTTGCTGTATCGACCTCCAAAATGTTTGTAATGTGTGTACACCCTACGAATTTTTGACAACGTTACCAATTTTTTGTTTTAATTAGTTTTATGGTTTGTTTAATATTCAGTTGTAAATAATTTATTATTTTAACTAAGAATTTTTTGTTTTTATATTGTATAAAATACCCTAACAATTCAATACACACCGAGTTATCGACGTGATTTGTAGGTCGTTTCTTGAAAAAATTAAAAACAAAATTAAAATTTTTTAATAAATAATATAAATTAGAAAACATATTTTGAAAAAAAAAAGATTTCAAAAAAGATTACAAATAATTAAAAAAAAAACAGAAGAAAAAAAACTAAAACAGAAAACCGAAAAAAACAAAAACAATAAAAGAAAATAAAAAAAGTCCCGGATTTTAGTCGTAGTGTTTTGATGTTTTGATTTTTTTAAAATCGTTTTAACTATGTTTTTTATCATATTTGCTTTCAAAATATGTTTTGTAATTGTTATTAATTTTTTAAATTTTTTAATTGTGTTTTTAATTTTTTGCTGTATCGACCTCCAAAATGTTTGTAATGTGTGTACACCCTACGAATTTTTGACAACGTTACCAATTTTTTGTTTTAATTAGTTTTATGGTTTGTTTAATTTTCAGTTGTAAATAATTTATTATTCTGACTAAGAAATTTTGTTTTTATATTGTATAAAATACCCTAACATTTCAATACGTCGGGTTATCGACGTGATTTGGAGGTAGATTATTGGAAAAATTAAAAATAATTTTGAAAAATTTAGAAAAATAATATAAATTAGAAAACTTATTTTGAAAAAAAAAGATTTAAAAAAAGATTACAAATAATTATAATAAAAAATAAAAACAGAAAAAAAAAACAAAAAAAAAACCGAAAATCAAAAAAAAAAAAAAAATTTTTGGCGGGAACACGGATCGCGGGTGTGACCCGCGATCCGTGCCTCCACGGATCGCGGGTTACACCCGCGATCGGAGTACTTTTGGAAAAAAATTTTTTTTTTTCCTAAATTTCGAAATTTTTTTATTTTTATTATTATATAAAAAAATTACGGGTAATAAGCATGTTTGTTTATATGCACACACTAACTTTTCTTTTTCCCTTTTATTTTACTTACAGTTTCAGTGAGGATTCCCTGTCTTTCCTGAGTAAGTATTTGTCTACATTTTCTGAGGAGGATTCCCATGCAATTGCTGAAGCCAAAGATGAAGCTGTGCGGGCTATAATAGAGTTTGTCAAGGCCCCTAATATGTTTCAGGTATGCACCTGCAAATATCCTTAAGTTTTACTGTTTTATTACCTTGCAATTTTTGTTTAGTGAATTATTTAAGGTATAGACCTTAGGATCGGCTTATTTTTAATGCTCACTATCATTTTCTGAAAGGCATTCTCCTTGTTTCCCATTTACATAGCTCCAGTATGTCGACTATAGGAATAATGTTCATGTGTTGTAGGTTTCCACTTGTATGCATTTTCTGATTTGCTTTCGTATACTAAATAATACATACATATCTTGAATTTTCCTTTTTGCAGTGTGATTTACTGAATTTGCCTGCCATCAAACAATTAGAGAAGGACAGCAAATACGACTTAGTCTACCAGTTGTTGAAGATATTTCTCACCCAAAAGCTCGATGCCTACCTAGAGTTTCATGCTGCCAATTCTGCTTTGTTGGGAAGCTATGGTACAACTATTTATTTTATCTAGACTAGATATAATTTCCAGTCATTTAACTATACATGTCAATCTTCTGCGACTCAGGTATTGTTCATGAAGATTGTATAGCAAAGATGAGATTGCTTTCATTGGCCGATCTTGGTTCAAAAGGCTCTGGAAGGATCCCATATCCTGTTATCAGAGACACCCTTCGTGTAAATCTGTCGTTCACCTCTCCTGGCTTGTTTCAGATTCTTCTCTCTTAATGTCCTGTTTACTTGATCCACTGGTCTCCTGCAGGTAACCAATGATGAGGTAGAGTATTGGGTTGTCAAGGCGATATCTATCAAACTTCTGGACTGCAAAATGGATCAAATGAATCAAGTAGTGGTTGTCAGGTGAACAAGCTCTCTTTTCTCGATTGTAGACGCTGGCTGTTACCTTTTCATTTCTTAATAATAAGTCAGGTAGAGTTATTGACTTTATAATACTTTATATGCAGCCGTTGTACAGAGCGTACGTTTGGACTGCCACAATGGGAAGCCCTTCGATCAAAACTTGGAATTTGGAGGGTAAGAGACCTGTTTCATCCTTGATCTTAAGCACTGTAATGTCTCGTAAAAGCAAATCTTAACATGGCTTTTTTTCCCCAAAACGGAATATGTATTTGCGGGGACTTGGTTAGTCATGGTTACTTCTTGCAGTTGATTATTGGTGACATGGTTGAGATCAAACTAGTAAAACACTTGAATTTATTTGTGGTTGACGAATTGTAATCCATTGAGTCTTAATCCAACTGAGATCTTCTTTCATATCAATATGGTTTGCTTTGGTTAGCAGAAGTTCATGACTTCACAAAATGTATCTTACACATTTCAATTATTTAGAGGTGCACATCAGTCAGATGGAACCTAGAATAAAACCTGAAAATTAAATCTTTCTGATTTTATATTGCTGAATCAGCCAATTACCCAATTTCTCTATCAAACTTGTAAGATAATATTTTATTTTTGATTAAATGCATTCTTACATGATTAATTTCTGTTGTCCTAACAATTTTGATTGCATTGGCTACGGCAGGCCAACATAGGAGATGTTATCTCCACCATACAAGCTAACAAGATCTCCGAGGAAGGTGTGATGGCAGTGTAAAACTGAGTGTGATGTCTGTCTGCATGTCCAATGAGATTTTGGTTTGAGTTTATTTGAGGGAATCCTCCCGGGTGTTTTAGAAGAATTTTGTCGAGCTCTTAATTGCTCCAGTTTCCTGTCAGTTTTCTGCGTAAGGCAATTAAGCGCACATCTTAGAAACTGATAATTTCTTTAATTATGATAACTATTGCCCCTGTTTTAGATCCTTGCACTGATTATAATGAAACCATTCCGATACCACATATGTTATGTATGAAGTTGATTTCTTGCACACCAGACAGGAAAGCTGGAAAGGAAACCATTTGTGTACTTCTCACCTCCAGGAAAACTTATCCACCCCCTGCATATAGATATACATTGGTGGTTACAAATAGCCAATCAGCCATACAGTGATGTTTTTTTTTTTTGATAAGCATTACACTTATATTAATTACAGAACCTGGTGTGGATCGCAACCTGTTCTCAAAAATCTACAATTCGACCCTCTGACCCTGGGTCTTGAAAAACAATACCACACACATATTACATATCTTACACTTCACGACGCCTTTTTGTTTCCCTTCACAGAGCCTCGAATTTTGTATGCAACTTGCTAGCTGAGGGGGCTCGAATTTTGTATGCATCACCGTCGGGCGTTGAGATGAAAGGCCAAATTATCTTTACCATCTTAATTCTGAGTTCTCTCGTTGACAGGTGTGCTGTTCTTTTAGGTTTTAATTAAGAGTGTTTATCCAATAAATAGCAAGGTCGAAAATAATTGACAATATTAAGTCAAAAGAGTTGGCCACCTCTCGTAAATGGGATTATTTCGTTCACACCAAATACATAAAAAAGCATTCACAAGACAATTCCATTATTGTACTCCTAAATCGAGATGATTTTGAATACTCGACCAACATTGCGTATCATCACAATTGTCTTGAGGAACAAGTGCATCATTTGAGCTGAGAAACATGAAGTATTATTCCTTTGTGGGTGGCAATCGCCATCGGTTTGGTTTTTCACTTTCTTCTAATGGTTTCTACATAGGTAGGTAGTAGGTGTTTCTAGTCTAGTATATATACAAACAATGATCATTGGTATTCGCAGGCCATTCACAACCACATAAGTATCGAAATTGGTTCTTTCCTCCTTAATCGTGATATTTAACTTCTCAACCATGACATCTATGTTAATGTTTCGATGTCAACTTAATTCATTTAGAGAATTTGATCATCTAGAGATCGCTTTAAGTGAATTTCCTACTCATGAACCACTGGACAAACGACTCACACCTGACCTTACAGAAGAAGAAGATGTCCAAAAAGTGATGACAATTTTAGGATGGATGAGATGAAAATAAACGGTTAACAAAGTGGTGGGATAAAGAAGATATTGTTCAGTGAAAACATTCATTTGGTTTTCAATCTGCTTGATTGATATTTTCATTTGTTGGAATAAATACCAGCTGATTAATTCTCCAGCAGTCACTTCCTATCAACAAAGCCCCCTGAAATGGCAAAAACCAAGTAATCAATCACAACTGCATGCGTTTGGTCTAATTTAAGTTTGAACTGACTTACCTACCGATACCATTATTGCAACAGGCACAGCCATGAGTTTGAAATTTATCATAAAGGCTGGCTGGACCAATATGCGGGGCACCATAATTGCATTCAGTTAAGCACTTCCTCCCTACATTTTTGCATTGTATGTATCATCAATCAAATTTGTGGGGATAACGTGGTAGTTTATTTGATGGATTTGAAAGTGGTACCAGTCCAGGGGCGCTTGAACTATCCAGTGATCCATTGCCCAGCAGTAAATCTTTCGATATTAGTTTCTGAGGAGATTCAGGTACCCATGAATCCTGTAAATGCATGAAACACCAAAAATGTGAAAAGCCAAACATGTTGATAAGTAGATGATCAGCATCAATGTGACTGAATGCACTATTATGATAGTATGAAATCGGCAATGCATGATGTTGGCGACTGAAATCTGGTGACAAAAGATATTATGTATCCTAATCAAATTACTCAAAAACATTATTTTTCAGAAGAAAAAAATAGGGGCGGGCAAAGTAAAAGATTTGGTAACTGTAAAATGGATGGTCATGAATGTGGGATCAGCAAACTTCCATAGCAAGGAAACAGTGACAAGCTCCAATGATACCAAGAACTACCCCTTGTGTTGTCAACAAGGATACATAATGATGCAGCAGTAAGCTTAGAATATAAGGGTATGCTGAGGGAAATGGAAAGGGAAATTAAGTTTGCGTCAATTCACACCGATCATATGCTGCACTGAAATTTTAAACTGAAAAGGGACCTTTTCACATCTCATTTGGTGAAACTTGCAACTACACAAACTCCATTTTTCTTACATTCAAGACAGAACTGTAATTTGTAATGCACCTTCAAGGTCAAACTTGCAAATTCAAAACTCTAAGTTTGCAACAACAACGACGACATATGAAAACACATACATACATACATATACGTACAAACTTTTCAGCAAAGTACACCTTTTCAAAAGCTAAATATGAAAAATTCCAGTAACAACTTTTCGAAAGAAAAAAAAAGATATATGAAAACACCAAAACACATACACACAAACCCAAAGAGACATAAGAAAAATGCAACTACGGAAACTCCATTCTTTCTGAACTACATTGTGCAATAGAACTTGTAACTAACACAGAATAGAATAAATTGACAAAAAGACAACCTTAATTTTTTGCTATGGTCTCTTAAGAAGTTGAGGGAAAAAAAAGAAAAATCACCATTCGGGGCAGAGGAGAGATTAGAAGCGGCGTAGAAGACGAGTCACGAAGTTAAAACGGGGGTTTTGGGTGGACGTAGTTGAGGGTTTTGGTGCAGGAAAATAGGAAAAGGCGACACCTTTGGTAGGAAGGAAACTAAGTTATCTCAAATATTATATCCTATAACTTTTAGGTGCAAGTTTTATTTCATGGATTGGGGATAAAAACGTTACGTACGAGTTTGACTGATCAATACCTTGTTGTGTATCAACTTAAAATTGCCACAGGTCAAGTTGTTAATATTTCATTAACTAGCACAAAAGTATAGGTACTTCGAAAATTGGCCACTACATTGCACACTGTAATAACTATTACCGTCTTTTTCGATGTTCGATTTTAAAGTTTCGAGTTTGTAGGAAGGAGAGAACCGCAAACTCGTGTTTAGAGAGATTCGATCTTACAATGATATTGTTAGGGATCTTCGCATGCATACATAAATGAACCTAACTTGCAAGACAAATAACAGCCAAAACACATTGGAGTTACTGATATTTCATTAACTAACATAATGTCAAATCATGTCTTACAGCAACAAATCTTCATCGAGCGGGCCTGACCTGGACAGAAACTAAAATTTAAACCATCTGTTGACAATGTGCTTATCCAGAAAATAGAACTTGAATTGCGTCGTCGTCGTCGTCATCATAAGCCTAATAGCTGAAGTGCTTAGAAGATGCTGCCAACTTCAAATCCAACGCTTGATCATTCTTGCCCAGACTAGAGCAGCAACCATGGCACCACCCAAGTGGGCCGATCCTGACACACGTGTCCCCCTGCATCAGCAACAAAATCGAAACGTTGATTTAGTTTCTGGTGTTTTTTGTTAATCTGTTTGATAACTTGTTGCAACCAATACCTGTTTAACTCTCCACAAGTCAGCTCCTATCAAGCCAGCACCCTGAAATGGCAAAACCAGCAAAGTCAGAGTTCCATTTGGTTCAAAAAAATAAAATAACGTTTGTACTTAAAAAAGATGTTAAAACTTACAACTAATATAGCAGGTAGAGGTATGAAGAGCTGAAAATAAATGGTTCGTGTGGGGAAGAGAAATATGTAGAACAACATAATTGCATTCACTGCACCACTTGCTCCCTGCATCGTTATATCGCAAACAAAATGAGTCAAAATGACTTTCTTCAATGATTATCACCCATCATTTGACTTGGGGATATGGAGCAGTTTACTTCAATGGATTTCAAAATCTTACCAGTCCTGGGATACTTGAAGTAAACATTGATCCCATGCCCTGCAAATTCATGGGAAGATTACAAACTCTTAGTTTTTTTTTATGTTTGATAAGGTTATAACACAAAGTTAATGGCTTAAACAACAAACTACGAAAAAAGATTCGATTTGAAGAATCCAAAACAAATGAAGATAAATATCCAATTGAATGATTAGTGAGCACTTACCTTATAGGATGGAGCAAGTAAGACTTGGTGAAGCAAATAGAATACTGACCCACTAAGTGCTCCAGCAAAGTACATTCTTAGCAGAAATTGAGGTCCAAAAAGCTCTCCAATCTACAAGAAATATTTCTGTGTTGTAACTCTTCACTGAAACATTTTCCACGAAAAAAGTAGATAGAAAACTTTGTAAAACGTCTCAAAGCTATAACATATGGTTCATGTCTAGAACAAAGAATCCCTCAACCAACATATAGTGCTCGCTCATATGTATAATAACAACAAAAGGTTCTAAACAACTATAAAAGTATTCAAATCTTACATTGCTTCCAAAAACAAAAAGACCAAGCATATTGGTAAAAATATGATCAGCATCCTTCTGACTGAATGCACTAGTTATCATTGTGTGGAGTCGCCAATTCTTGATGTTCGTGACAGAAATCTGGTAAAGATATCAACTGAACAAATTTAGTCAAAATCATGTAACATGCATATTCATCAAACTATGAAAAATAATATCACAAAATGAGCATTTCAAAAAAATTCTAGGCAAAAATATGAAGCTCAAAATTTAACGACTTTAATGAAATGCTAACTGTAAAATGTCTGGTCATGAACGTAGGATCTGCAAACTTCCATAGCAAGAAAACGGAAGCATTGGCTCCGATTATTCCATACAGTACAACATCTGGATTCGACATGAATGACCTCCTACAAACAACATAAAGCAACAAACTTAAAACCTGAAAAAAATGATATTTCATAATTCCGGCAAAAGTGGTACTCTGTGTAAGTATCAGAGGACAGGATGATAAGACAATCAATCGCTAAGAAGTTCACACAAGATGGTGGACTCAGTTCTTCTACGTCTCTTTATGAGATTAGGCAAACAAAGTCAAAAGTATAAGCTTGGGCAGAATCAATAGACCTATTAAACACGCGAGATTGAGCAGTAATTGCTTAAACTTTGGTATATGCACGTTTGCAGTTGTAGCCATGCAAAACCATGCACATGGTTCGAAACGAAAGCACACATTTTACATTGAAATCCAATGCTTGCCTAATGTTTATGTATAAATATGTAATTCCAATGCAACTTAGAAACTCCTTAATCCTTATAATTTATTGTGTGTAATTCTTTAGGAACCTTTATTTACAAGAAAGACTTGTAGACTAGACTGTGAAGGCTAAATAAATTAAATGAGAGGCCTAGATAAAAAGAATCACGATCACGTAAAATGAGTTGACAATGAAGAAAAGAAGCCTAACTGAAATTTCAAGCGCATTGGTGAGATTCATAACCTAATGAGCTCAAAATCGTCTTAACAAGAACAGCATTTTTTAATTGAAGTTAAAAACAGTAAGGACAACATTCGATTTGATCCTCCAGATTCCAAAATTCATTCAGTAATTCACAATTTATGTGTTGAACTGTTGAATAGATTTTCAAACAAAAAGTTTCAAATCCATAATCTAACTTGCAATATGAAAGTACCATTTTCCATGCCTTTAGGATGAAACACCTTCATATTGAAACTTACTTGCAAGTTGCAAGTTCAGAAGTTGATCTTTTCTACTGTTACTGTTAGTGCCAAATTTGCAGCTTCAAACCGAAAACCCAGAAACACTAAAAAGAGAAGAAAAGAGAAAGACAGGAAGGCGTAGGTACCATGAATAATTAAAGCGGGAGAAGGAGGAGGCTCTGTTTCTGTTTCGGTTTCTGTTCTGCAGCGAGAAGTGGAGGAGACGAACCCGACGACCAAAATGCGAGGCAAAGCAGAAATGGGTCGAAGTAGTTGGGGGTTTGGGTGCGGAAAGGGTGGAAAAGGTTGGATCTTTAGGGGCGGAGCGGTGTTGGTGATGGAAGTAGGGTTTGGTGTGGGCCAAATTAGGGTTTCGGTTTCTCAACAGAGGAACCCAAAACCTCCTTCCGATTCGTTTGTTGTGTTGCGGTCGAATCTTTAAAAAATGCGGGGTTTTCAAATTTCATCAACGTTCTCGGACCGCCTAGGCGACCGGGGGGCATCCGGTCGCCTGGGTGGTCGACGACAGCCTGGGCGGTCTTTTTTATTTTTTAATTTAATTAGATTTTATAAAATAGATAAAAAATCGGGAAAAATAGAAAAAAATGCACGAATATTTTCTAAAAATATCATACATGTTTAGACTTCGAAAAGACATCTACTTCCTCGACCAAAGTCTCACTAGGCACCCCCCAGAGTTCATACAATAGCAAATAAGAGAGAAATTAGAATTGCAAGCTAACTAACTAATTCCATTTGACACATTGATCTAATGTCCAACTGGGAACCATATCATATCCTCCACCACCATCAGAGTCGTCGGAGTGGTTCTCGTTCGGATTGTCGACGTAGTCATCATCTTCTTCAGCTTCTTCATCGTCGGATTGGACATATTGCTCGTCGATGTCCATCGGTGGTTGAGAACTCGATGCACCTGGATCTCTAGAACTAATGTGAACGATGACATCATTATGTCACCACCTAATAATGGCGCGTCAGATGTAGTGGAACACCGCGCGTCAGATGCAGTGGACATGGATCGAGCAAAGCGTCTCCGTGAAGAAGAATGTCCTAAAGCTGCTTCCTCGGTCTCGGCCCATGTAAGTTTCTCTCCAGCGAAGACCAGATCTTCAGCTTCTACCAACCATGGATGCTCGTCGAAGAGATCGTAGTCCACACTGATGGGGTCATAAAATCCGGGCTTCTCCATCCTTTGCTGAAACATTTGCCTTAACTTTTGGTTGTGGTTCACATACACCAAGTCATTCATCTTCTTCACAGCCAACATGTTCCTTCTCATTGAGTGCAACTGCTCGAAGACACTTCAATTCCGCTCATAACCTGATGTCGAGCATGTCAATCCCAACACCCTCAGGGCCAACCTCTGTAATGCGGTCTCTCCCATGTCCACGCCATAAGATTGCCACCAATCTATAGGTCTTCTTTCCGACCTTTGTCTGACGACCATATCCCTCGAGAATATTCCGAGGGAGTTCTTGTAACGATCAAGTAGACCGCAAATCTTGTCTTGTTTTGCAGGAGTGGGGACGAGACGCTCTACGACATCCATGAATCCAGGCATATGCTCATTGAAAGCTACATTTCGATCCTGAGGTGCGACAGAGAAGAAGGTACCAGGGTTTAGTAAGAAACCAGCTGAGTGTAGCGGCGATGACATCATCTTCTCTGGACCCCACATGGTGTCGATGAGGTCGATGACTTGCTTGTACAACCTCGGGTTTCCGTCAAAGGTCCTCATGATTTGTTCTTTGGCTTTCTCCATTACGTCACACAGATATCCCATCGGTGGTTTCTCATCGCTGTCAACAAGTCTAAGAACCTGGACCAGAGGTTGTGAGGCCTTCAGTGCCTTCACGACGTTGGTCCAGAAACCACTTTGTAGAATGGTCTCGGCAACTTCAGTAGAGATCTCCTTCTTTTTCTTGTTCTTTATCCAACTTGCATTAGGATCGTTGTACTCCGGGGAAACAACAAAGGCTCGGAGTTTGTCTTTCTTCAGAAACAACTTTTGCAAACTCAAAAAGGCGATGCCAAATCTCGTGACAGCGGGGCGTAGCAGGTTCCCTTCAATGGCAATTCACATCCTCTTCAACAACATGGCAGAGCTGTTGAAATGTTTGATGATCTTACGAGCTAAAGCAATAGTCTTCAAAAACAGCTTGCCAATATCCTCCAAGATGAGATCGATACAATGCGTTGCACAGAGAGTCCAAAACAATCTCCTTCTTTTTTGCTGCAACATCCTACCGGCAAGTACGTACACGGCGGCGTTGTCGGTGACCACCTGAACAACGTGTTCTTCGCCAATCTCGCCAACTACCTTGTCCATCAGCTTGTACATGTAGTCTGCGGTGTGAGAGTGACCAGAAGCATCTACAGACCTCATGAACATGGTACCTGTCAGACAATTTACTAGATAATTGATTATGTTCCTACCGGACCTATCAGTCCAGCCATCTGTCATCAACGTGCACCCGTGTGTTGCCCAATCTTGTCTGTACGACTCTAGTATACCTTTAGTGTAGTCAATTTCCTCTTTAAGGCACGAGTCACTAACTTCATGATACGTCATGGGTTTAAGTCCGGGTCGGTAAGTACGAGTAGCGGATATTGCTTCCTTCCACTCAGGCATCCTTACAATGTTGAATGATATACCACATCTATAGAAAAACCTAGACCATTTTTGATTAATTGTTTTCCTATCTTCTTTTCTAAAGGTTCTTTCGATGGTTGTTTGTTGGGGGCCGGAAACCATGTCCTTTCCACGTCCGCAAAATGGTACCCACAAACGTTGTTTTTGTCTCTTTCGACCAGGAACGGGGCGAGACGGGAGGTTGGGGTCCGAGCAGAACCGGAACCCGACCCGGTTTCCAGATCAAATTCTTTGTTTTCTCGGTCTACATAATCATCAAGACATACATTTTCGTTTTGTAATGTCCTACTGTTTATAATCATGTATGCAGTTATGTCTTGTTTAATAGAGTCAGGAACTTTATCACAAGGTCTAGCATTGCTATCGGGTGTATGTGCAAGATGTTGTTTGTGACGGACTATACCACCTCTAGTTTCCTTACCACATAACTCACAGACAATGCAGTTTTTATCATTAGCACTAATGTAATGGGCAGTATTCCAACCCGGGTCATTTGTACGGGTAGGTCTTAGGTCATCGTAACTCTCGTGATGCATAGGGAGACTAGTGCCGGGTACGTAAGTCATATCTTAAAACTAGACTAATATAAAAAAATTAGACTAATATGAAAATAAAATACTAATTAATTTAATTCTAAAGAAAAGTTAGAAAGAGTGCACTTAATTTTGGCGGTTGAAGAATGAATAACCGGATCGGAGACTTCACTTTCAAACTTCAAAACTAAGCACCAGACCGGAGACTTAATCGCAAAAACTTGGTGATTAGGAAACTTGATGATGAGAATAGAATTATGAAGAAGAAGAGAATGAGAGATGTGTGAAAAATGAAGAGGTTTGTTAAGGGATTGTGTTCTAAAAGTTTTACTTTTAAATGTCAATTATTATGAATTGAATGAGAAATCATTTTGTTCCTTGTTTATGTTATTCGTCTTTTGGAAGTGTTAAGGAAAATGCTCTTGGTCTTTAACCGTAGAGCTCTAAAAGATATTGGTTTACATAAAACAAAAGATGTTCGCAATCATGGTAATTAGCATGGGACATTAATTACCGAGTTAAGATTGTCGTGTTGGTCATAGATCATTGTAGCTTTACAAGTGAGTGACAACACGGGTACACAAAAGAGGAAAATATTACTTTTGTATACTGAATGGACCTAATAAGTAAAATATTATAGAAATGTGTTTCTGTGTCATTAATATTTTACTGTGTCCTTGGTCCTTTGATATGAGACTTATATCCTATCACTTAAGAATTGCTTAAATTAAACTAGTGTCTTGAGCTATCGATGAGTGTAGTGTAAAGACATTAGTTGGTTAAGTATGACTTTTGTTGGAGAAGATAGTTAGTCAAAAGATTATTATTGCCCCTCTTAATTGAGTGATGATATTAGTGGGTCCATTGATAAAGCAAAGTTATAATGTGCACAATGTGATTTGAGTTAAGTCACATATTTGTAACTAGCTTAAAGAGATCAAGAAATGAATACTAAATACAAAGATGACACAATACTATTTTGTGTATATTCTTAATATCATGAGGTAACGGACGGACACAAGTGGTGCACTTCATCACTAACTGATCGGGTTTTGGTTCGAGTGGAATTAAGACATCTAACTAATTGGGAGTTATAATGTGTAGCTATATACCGCTTATAGTTTGCGATATTAAGCTCTTAATATCACTGCCAACTTAGTTTAGATCCTCTCATAGGTCACACCACAAAACTGGAAAACAAGAAATGGAGATTTTGAGTTCATAAGATGTGTCGGGTTTCATGTGGAAAATATGACACATGGGGTGAACAAGCAAAAATATTATGGGGTGTAATGATTTATCGTTACATAGGATAATATGTTACATAAGTTGTGAATTTACTACTAATCCCGAAATGTCAAATTTTGTAGAGGTTAAACCGAAATTTGACAAGTCTGCAGTACTGTGCAAAAACGGTCGACCGATCGGTGCATGGTCGACCGGACACGTCTCGACCGATAATAGGGAATTTTCGTCTGTTCGGAACGGTCGACCGAATCTATCGGTCGGTCGACCGAACATTGCGATGAAATATTTTATTGTTGCGAACGGTCGACCGAATGTCCAACGGTCGACCGAAACTTGGTTCGAACGGTCGACCGAACCTCAAAACGGTCGACCGGTCCAGACGGTTTTCTGCAGAATTAATTTAAGAATTAATTAGATCATGCATGGAATTGGTCAATAACTGATTTAATTCGTGGCTAAGATTATTTGTTAGCAAATAATGGATGGTTAGATGGAAGTTTGCATGAAATCATGGGCAAGAGGTTGCACATGAATTGGTAATTTGGAGTGAACTTATAAATACAAGTTTATCTCATTACCTCAAAAAATTAATTCATTATCTTCTTGTGCAAACTTCTCTCTCCATAATTCTCCACGAATTTTACCTTAATTCTTGAGTTAGTTTTAGTTTTCAGAGATCTTCTTCTCAATGGAACTAAAGAGGAGTTAGTAATTGGATTCTAAACCCTATTGGAGATTGAGAGGCTAGTTCTTCTCTCTCCAATCTTGTTTAGAGTTTGGTGAATACTCGGAGGCATCCGGCGCAGCGACAAGCATCCTCAACGTCTCCGGATTATCAAGAAGTTTTAGAGAACTTTTATGTATAAAATTTCGGAGCCCATGTTTGTTTTAATAAAGTTTTAAAACTAGTTATTGAAACAAACTGATGCATGCATGAAACAAATCATAGAAAAATTGTAATTTATCCTTATTGTGCATAAAAATTTCGAAAATAAATATGTACAATTAAACTAGAAATCCTACATAAATTTCTCACAAATTCAAGAAGATCATCCATCATCCACTTCAACATCAAAGTTTAATAATCTCTTTACTATCCAATTATGAGTTTATCTTGTTTTTGTTATTTTATATCGAATTTATGAATAATTTTTGGTTTACATTGAGTTCTTAAAGTTTTGAACTTCCTTATGTGTAACCTTTGGTATTAGAACCACCGTAAATTCATATAAAATATATTATTTTAAGGCACTTCAAGTATAACACTCTCGTTTACGTTTTGACATGGATTTGATCTTCCTAATCACGTCATATATTTTTTAAAATAATGATGAACTATATATACACACACTAACAACTATCGAGGAACATGTATTGACGTTTTTCCCTTATGAGATTAATCACGTTGTTCTTTTTTCGAAATCCCAAGCACTGCTTCAATCGTACGTTTGATGTTCAGAGTCGATCTTATTTTATTTAGCTTTCACAGTCTTAAAATTTGAACTTATTTTCTTTGAAGTTAATCCCAACTTTAATTAGAATAATCGTTTTACTGTTAATCTAACCTACAAATTCAGATGATCGGTGGATATGCTAGGTATTTGAAATAAAAAATTAAGTCACAAACTTACTAGATAATTCATGTATATATATTTATTTATTTCGTAACGGTAAACGTGTTGCTCATGATTTGATGTGAAATATTATTAGTATTATTTCTATATTCTTGACATTATGTCCTGTCATATAATAATAATTCATGTATTGCATTTACATATGAAATATTGTAATTTTCAGTAACGTATAATTATATTTTGCTCTCATGCACGACAATTGACCAAACGGAAATTATTGTACATGTTAGCCTTATGAAAATTTGTTTACTATGTAATGATATATTTAATGATTGGTTGTCAATAATTTTACCAACTTTAATTGTCGATTTCCATTTGTTAAATAAAAATTTGTGATGATTATCTTGCGGTGTCAAATCACAATATTTTTTATGTTTGATAAATCATGGACATAAATTTACCAACTTCAATTGTGGACATGGTTTATTATATATATATACAGGAATTCTCTAGTGAGTCCAGAGCTTAATTTTTCTAAATTAAGCCCTCACAATATTCACCAATCATTTCAAATTGTAAGGTAGATTAAGAAAAAAATGGTTATGCTAATGAATGGTGAGATTAACTGTAAATAAAATCCAATTGTGAGATTGTAGGGGGCTTAAACTAAATTTGATGAGCACTGGGCTCACTAGAGTTTGACTATATATATATACATACATACATACATATATACATACATACATACATATACATACATACATACATATACATACATATATATATATATATCTTATGACTAATGATTTTGTAAATCAATTTATTTTCTGCCCAACGGTTATATAGATTGATCTATGAATGTATATTATGTGCATGTTATTAATCATACCAACTTAGATTAATAATTATGAGAAAATGATTATGTAGTAACTCAAATAATTCTGGATGTTTAATGTTTTTCAGTTTGTTAACTATTACAATATAGTTAATTAATGTCATTATGTTGTTTGTTTCTGGTGTGGTTTATGTAGTTAATGAAAGTAAGCTTTGTGTTTATTTTGAAAATAATGCAGCATTAAACACATCTAATATTACATCTCAAGTCTCTGGAATTGAACTTCTTAATGGAACTAATTTTCTCACTTGGAAGAAACAAATAGGAATGTCTAAGTGTTTTGGAACTCGATTATGCTTTTCCAATGGATGCTCCTACGCCGCTACGACCACGAGTTCTAACGAACAAATACTAATTATGAAAAGTGGGAGCATTCTAATCGCATGTCCCTTATGATTATGAAAAGTTTCATCACGTCTGCCATTTGGGGAGCAATCCCTAAAAAGGATAGTGCTAATAAGTAATTTAAGGCTAAAGAATATTTGGCTCCATTGAGGAGCTATTTAAGGGTACTTCTAAGGTTAATGTGAGTACTCTTATAATGAAAATGCTCATAACCAAGTATAATAGGACTAACGGTATACGTGAACATATCATGATGATGAGTGATATGGCCACAAAACTAAAAGACATGGATATGGCAATTTTTGAAGTTTTTCTTGTTCATTTTATTATGACTTTTCTGTCTGCGCATTTTGGTCCTTTCAAGATCAATTATAACACACAGAAAGAGAAATTGAAAATAAGTGAATTAATTGCTATATGTGTTGAAGAAGAAGAAATACTTAAAATTGAAATGCCTGACTTTGCACACATTACCTTTAATGGTCCGACAAAGAGAAAATTTAACGGTAATAGTAAAGGGAAAAAGAAATGAAGGTGGTTGTTGCTAACGACAAAGCAAGCACATCTGGTACCTATTTTTAGTCCAAAATGTCACTTTTGTAAGAAATCTGGACATGTAAGGAAGGAGTGTGACAGTTTCAAAGCATGACTTGCTAAAAAGGGTAATGAAATTAACTTTTTATTCATGAATCCTTTTTCGTTCATGTTCCTTCAAATACATGGTGGGTTGACACGGGTGCAACTATGCACATTACGAACTCATTGTAGAAATTTCATTCCATAACGAAACTCTTATTATTTAATTCTGACGAACATATCTTCTACATATTTTCCTTTAGCTATATTCTACTTATTACTTATTTGTCACGAGCATATTATAGTAACTTAAATTAAATTTAAAATCTGGTAAAAGAACAACACGATATAAATCTGGTAAACTGCAACATTTCCTTTTTGTGTTCTTCCGTAGTGCAATACTCGTATCACGAGAACCCATTTTCATGTCTGCGATCACATCTCAGGTAAAAATATGATTATATAACCCCAAAAAATCTAGCTATTATGACAACTTGTTTCGTCCATTACAAGCTTCCTCGATTGTTGTAAATATTTATTTACTATCAAAAAACTCATTTTAATTTACTTCATCACCTCCGAAATCTTGCAATGGAACCTGAAAAAATTAATTTAACACAAAATAAATAAAAAAATCAAAAAATGTGTCTAGATAAGACGCCCCCACCATGGGCGAGGCGGCTTAGTCAGACGTCCGTGACGGAAAAAAAATTCCGCCTCCTTTACCTCACCGGATCCAAGCGCTTTGCCAGATATTTTCCTGGTGTTGGTACTGGGAATGTGAGTAAAACTGATGCAAAAATCTTGTTTTAAGACACTGGACGAAATGAGTATTAATTTAATTGTGAATGGCAAAATGGTAATTGTTTGGGTGATTTAAGTATTTTCCGACGACGAATAGTAGCTCCCTTTATAAATAGAACTAATGAAATTGTTGATACGACCAAGTGAAAGAATATTATTATTACGTGACCTACATAATACCATTAATTATTAATTAAAGTCATACGTATAAATTACAATCCCAAAATTATCTCAGAACTCCCCAATTCCCCTACTTTCTCGCGCCTTGTCGTGATTCAGATGCAAATCACTCATTTTAGTGTCAACAAACATAATGACACTTTGACACAGTACTCATCAACATTGATTCATATCTATTTCACTTATTATCCACTTGCTCCCTTTTTGGAGTTCCGTTGAGCACGAATTTCACCTTTTTCAATGTTTTTTTGTCCACTACTTTCCATTTATAAAAGCAGCAAACAATCCCTACAAGTTCACTAATTAGTTAGAGTAACAACCAAATTAATTAGCTAGTCATGGGAACAAAAATCAATTTCATTCACTCTCAATTCTTCTTGTTCTCGTTCCACCACCGTCATCGCTGTCGCCGTCGCCGCCACCAGCATTGTTAGTGAAGATTTGATGATGCTAACAAGGCAAAGTTGTTCGATTGGCAAATCCGACGTGAGTGAAGGCATGGAGTGGCCCATGGACTCAACCGCTAGCCATAGGCTCATGCATGGAGCATGGGGTCACACTGGTTTTACATGCCAAGGAGAACATAATGTCCTTGGACTTCCACTGGTTTTACAATAGAGGTGGATGAGTTATGTTCTAATATAATTCTTGAAAGGAATGTGTGTTTTAAAAGTATTATTTTACATGTCTTTTATTATGAATTGAATGTACGAACATTTTGTTCCTTGATTAATGTATTAGTCTTTAGAAGTGTTAAGGAAGATGCTCTTAGTCCTTAACCGTAAAACTCTAAAATATAATGATTTGCATAAATCAAAAGAATTCACAATCATGGTTATTTAGATGGAACATTAATTACCGAGATAAGATTATCATGTTGGTTAAATGATATTGTAGCTCTACAAATATTTTAACAACATGATTATATGAAATGAAGAATATTTTCTTTCATATATTGAATAGACATAATCGGTGAAACATTATGAAATTGTGTTTGTGTCGTTAATGTTTTCATTATGTCTTTGAATCTTAAGATATGAGACCTATATTTTTTCACATGAGAAATGTATATTTTGATTATTATCAAAAGTAATAATTGAGTATAGTGATAAAGATAATAATTAGTTATATATGACTTGTGTCGGAAAAGATGATATGTCAAAAGATTATCATTGTCAATCTTGACTTGAGTGATAATATTATTGAGTTCCTTGATAAAACAAAGTTATAATGTGCACAATGTAACTTATGTATAATTACATATTTATAATTTGCTTGAGAGATCAAGAAATTAATATATAATACAAAGATGACACATTTCTACTTTGTATAATATTCATAATATCATGAGCCAAGTGATAGACACAAGTGATATTACTTATATCACTAAATGGATCGTACTCAGTTCGAGTGAGCAAAACATATTTGTTATTTGTGTCACTATAATGTGTAGTTAGATACCTCTTATAGTTTATGATATAAAATGTTTTATATCATTGCCAACAAAACTTAGATCCTCCTATATGTCACATTACAAAACTCGAAAACAAGAAATAAAATTTTGTATTTTATATGATTTATTAAAATTCATATGGTTTGAAATTAAATACATATGGTAAAATGATAAAATTAATATGTCGTGAAACAACATGGTTAGAATAATAAATAAATTTGTATTAGATGTATATATTATGGGGTATAATGTTTTAACATTATATATGATAATATATTACATGATATAATATGATCCGTAACATTATAACATATGAATTTGCTAAAATCTCAAAACCCAAATATTATTGGATATTAATCCAAAATTTGGTAAAGTAAAAAAACAGTGAAAAATGATTCAATTGTTTACCCACGTTTTTGTATATATTAAGAAGAGATTTTTTTGGCTGATTAATGGCTGAATTTAATCCACATTTGTCAAATGTAGTTATGAGGTGATGATGTGGCAAAATAAATAAAAGATCATGTGCAAAGTGGTTTACACATGATATGGTTTAGTGGAGGGATTAAAAAGAGATCATGTGTAAGTGGTTTCCACATGACGTGGGTTAGATGAAACCCTATAAATAGGCCCCTCCCAATCCTTGTTTATACGAATGCAAAAATTCTTCTCCTTCATATTTTCTACATCATTCCATCTGATATTCTCTTAGTTTTAATTGTGTGTAGGGGATTAATTTTCTTGGAGCATAGAAGAAGTTATTAGCTAGATTCTAACATCGTATTGGAGATTGATTGACTAGCTTCGATCTCTTTAATCTTGTTTAGAGTTTGGTGAACATTTGGAGGTGATTCCGAGGCAATCCGACGTGCAACCCGACTTCCCATTGGTAAAAGAGATTTGATAATCCCCTGGGTATGATCCAATAAATGTATTTCAATTTTAAATAGTATATTATATATATTGAAATACAATTATGAAGTTTTGTACATAAAATTGTTGAAAAATATGAAAATGATCTTGCTTGCATGTATAAATTTTAAAAAATATACACACAAACGTGAGAAGAAATCTAACCATTCAAAAAAGGTGTTACTATTCGTCGTCCGCAAATTACTTAAATCACTCTTATTAATTACCATTTTGACATTCACATCTCATTTAATACTCATTATGTCCCGTAAAAAAATCAGGGCGTATACAAAAAACGTCTCCATTTTTTGTTTTTTATATAATATATAAAAACACAAATATGTTGTAGACGCCCTTGTTTTTTATATATATATTGTGTTATTTCAAATTATTTCAGGTTCCGTTGCACAATTTCGGTAGTGACGGGTAGGAAAAAAACACAAACGTAAATAAACATGTAAACAAATCAATATCCGGAGTACAATAATAGGGTGTTGGAAAAAAACGTCTGCAAAGCGCGCTCCCTTTGCTAGCGTCCCCTGTAGGGGCTGTCGCCTTCGCTTACTCTGATTTTTTATTTATTTATTTTTTGTTATAATATGAAAAGATGTGAGTCTATTAGAAGCAGAAATAAATAAAAAGAAAAAAATGATAAAATGATAATTGATACGGACAATTTAAATAATTCGCGGACAACGATTAACCACCTCTCTAATTTATAATTTATAAGTTACGGGGGAAACCAATCACCTAAATGTCATTTTAAATATCTTATATAACTTTTCTTAGCTAGTTACCTGGTCTTGTCATGATTCATGTACATTGGACTCAATTGGTGACAATAATTGAGACTTTGACACAACACGTACACATCAACATCGCTCCTTATGTATATCTTCCACTTTATTCTCCACTTGTTGGAGTTTGGTTGGAGCACTAAAACCCTCCATCATAACCTTTCTTCAACATAGCCTTTTTCATCCACTGCGGGCATTTATAAAAGAAGCAAAAATCAATCCCCACAAGTTCATTAATAGAGAAACAATCCGCCAATATCTATTATATCTGCAGCTAGAATGGGTGGAGCAAAAGGCAATTCCATTACAGCCTTAATTCTCCTTCTTCTCCTCCTCTTCTTGGCCACCACCGCCGTTGGTGTCATCGTTAGCGAAGATTTACTGGTAATTAGAAGCAGGCAACAAAATTGTTGGATGGGAGAATGTACAGGTGAAGATGACGTGGAGTGGGTCGACATGGACTCCACCACAAGTCGTAGGCTCATGCAAGGAGGAGGAGGTGGAGGTCACATATCCTACGATGCATTACGATCTCCTCAACCATCACGACCGGCCAAGTCTGGCCAATCATATCGCCGGGGTTGTAGTGGGATTTACCATTGCAGGCAACAAGGTGACTATTGAGGAGAACATTTAAACTCAGCAAACAAATTAAGACATAATTAGTCCTACTTGCTACCTATATAGTCAGTCGACTTCGTTTTATATATGTATCATTTGAATCCATCTTATCTTATCTTTTTATTTATAATATCAATTACCATGTTCCGTTTTTAATTAGTGATGGGAAAATAAAATGGTTATGTTTTGACTTTTTCCATGAAATTTAACTTATAAAGCTTTTTCTTAATTATTTTGTATAATGGTCAAATAATTAGTTTGCCGATCTATTCGTACGAGGGCTATTATAGTTCCACAGCCGTAGATTTACGGTTTTACCAAAGATTTAAATATATGAAAATTCCTCTAAAATCCCTTAATTGCCCAATCAAATTTGTGTATTTGGATTAAAAACTACCATTCACCCCCAAAATCTCATCCAAACGCTCTGGTTTCATCGGTTCCTAATTTTAACAAAATCGAGTTTTTTTTAGTTTTGCACGTAAATTCAAAAACTGAAGGCGCCCGTTTTAATGCGTTTTTTTTTGGGGGGGGGGGGGGGGGGGTCCATGCACAAAACATTTTAACCCCACAATACACGACTTATTTGTTGAAAATTGGTTCATATTTGTTAAGGAATCAAATCCAGGAAGATTCGGTCGACCGGATTGGATCTGGTCGACCGACGCACAACCCAGGAAATTTCGGCGAAGACGGGTCGGTCTACCGAATTGGATTCGGTTCACCGAACCGAGGATTCCAGGCACTCCGTGTGCAGCTGGGATCGGATGACCGAATTGGATTCGGTCTACTGTCAGAGGGTAACAAGCACTTTGGAACAACGGGTTCGGTAAACCGTTGGGGAGATTTTTGGTGTTCCGAGAATCTGGAAAGTGTATGTCCAATTTGGCACGGTCCACCAAGGGGTGCTCGGTCGACCGTGGGGTTGTTGAAGAATTTGTTAGTTCGTGGAAGAATCGTTCTCGCGGTAAACCGAGCCGCGTAAGAAGCGTTCCCGCGGTCAACCGGGAAGGATTCGGTTAACCGAATCGGAACAGGAATCGGTCATGTTGAAGCACGCACGGTTAACCGAACGAACATCGGTTAACCGTGTCCCAATGAATAATTATGTTCGGTTCTGCTTAATTGTAGCTCGGTTTTTTGAGTCTATAAAAGGGATTGTTTATTCTTCAATGTAACACACGAAAATATCAATAGTTTCCTTCATTGTGAGTTGAGAGATTAATGCTAGAGATAGATCTAGTGCTTTGGGAGACACATTGCTTCCAATTATTTGTAATCTCGGTTGCTTCTCTTGTTGGAGAAGCGGAAGAAGGAAAGGAAACCCGCAGAAGACCCCCAAGGACGTAGGCACGTTGCCGAACCTTGTAAATTGCGTGTGTCGTGGTTGTTTAAGGTGTGCATTTGTGTTTGCTTGTTTATTTCCATCTTATTAGTGTTCTTGTTGCAAATTGAGTTTGGGAGAGAGTCCGAAGTTAATTCCGCAATCAATATTTAGTATTTCGTGGTGCGTTTAATCCGTGTCGAGTTAGTACATTGTTAGATCCCCTCCCAACATTATTTACATTGATTGTCATCGTTATTTTCCCAGAAGATGGAGGGGTGCGGAGGAGAAGACGGAGGGGTGAAGAAAAAGATGAAACGTTGTTATTCCCTTGACCATAATTTCGTTTGGATATGACATTTGGTTTTTCAAATTTTAAAATGTACACCAAACAAGTAAAATCATCCATACCCAAAAATGAATTATAAGCCATCAAATCAGAAAATCAATGTCTAAAACAAACTGGCCACCTAAATTCCCCATCCAAATTGGGCCTCAACGCGAAGATATATATTTTTAGTCTGATATATATATTAGTATATATATGAGATTCTTACTGTTGAAACAAATTAATTTGACAGACAAAGGGTGGTGATAATTTAACTGCCATTTCATCAAAATAGTGACTTGGCCATGTGCTGTTGACTCATTCGATCGAGTGACAACTTTCAAAAAGAAAAGAAAAGAAATGAGGATCAATAATTGAGATGGATAACATCTATTCTGTCCATCCACTCCACTTAATTATTGTACGCTCGTCGTAGGCTCATGCAAGGAGGAGGAGGTCACATAACGTACGATGCAATACGATCTCAACAACAAGCACGACCGGCCAAGTCCGGCCGACCATATACTCGGGGGTGTAGTAAGATCCACCTTTGCAGGTCATGATCGATCGATTCGTCAAGGATCGATACACTGCATATCAATAATATATATAGTATAATTCATTATCTATGTATGTGTGTTATTTGACTCCATGTTATCTTATCTTATATTATATAAATAATACCAACTGCCATTTTCTGTTTTAATTAATGTTATTGGAAGAAAAAGAAGAAGAAGAAAATCACTTTCATATCTTTTGATGTTTTTCCTTTACAATTTGGCCCATATATGACTTTGAATAACGACGGTCTGAGTTTATTTTTGTCGAGAAGATCAAACATATATATATATATATATATATATATATATATATATATATATATATATATATATAATGGCTGACCAACCCATGCCACGAAGTTTGGATTATTCGAGTTCGAGGAAAGTTTAACAGGTAGAGTAACTAATTAAGCAAGGGCTCAAAAATTGTATAACTAACACATTCTCGGTAACATCCTCCAAATTAGGAAGAGTGTTGTGTTTTGTGGAAATTTTATTTACTATTGGATTTTGATTTTAGATGGGTAATTAGGTATCCACGGTTGTAATATTAACAAATATTTTCGTGTAAAACATTAAGTTACACATGTCAAATAAAATATACAACAGGATCCAGACGAAGCCAACAAACAATAAAAGAATACTAATCAGAAAAATCTTTCAACCGAGCCGTCGAATGCCGACTTGTCTTAAATAAAATATCACCCTTACGTACCAGTACGATGAGTCTAACGCTTTTCCCGTAGGATTATATAGTCTCTTTGTTGGGCAAATGCACACTAGAGCCGACAAATCACGAAAGCAAAGCGAAACCTCGCAAGGGTTGATCGTCAAAGAACGCTGGAGATCATAGAAACAAAATCACCAGAGATCAAACGATTTTCATTTTGAGAGAGAGTAAAACGAACGTGTATCATGGGAGGACACTGAATTTGATTTATATCCAAATTCATAACCGTTAGTATCCAAATGTAATATGCATTTAAGTCAATGACCAAAAAAAAATATTTCTATTCCATAACTCGCTCCTCCCCTACCAGACGAATGTTTAAGAATATTTTCCATCAAAAAGTTATACGAAGTAAATGTTTAAATATATTTTCCAACTTCTAGTGTTCCCCAATATATGACTATAAATGATAGTAAGAATCTCACACGCCTCAATAACTTGCATCTCAATATAAACTTTTTCAATTAAATCTTTCGTGAACTTAAACTCAAATTTAATAGTCCAACGTTCGTTTCAGGATCCATTTATGTGGTTATAAATTATATTGAAACCAAATAAATGGAAGTGATTTTTTTTATATAACTAGCTCTTTTTTTTATATATATAAAAAATACAATTTACACAATTTTATTTTACTACGTACTAACGTACCCATATTTTATTGTATTTTAAAATAACGATTTTTTATCACCAATATTGGTTTTGGTATTTCAAAAATCCAAGAAGTCAAAATCTTAGTTTTTCTGAAAAGGAAATTTTTGTTGTGAAACAAACAACAAAGATGAAAGATTAGGAGATGGAGAGGGAGAGATGTATGTATTTCTTCTTTTCTCTTGTACTCAAATATATACAATAGTCCCCTATATATAGGGTGAGGATGTAGTAGGGGTTACAACCAAAACAAATGGAATTACACCATGTTAATAATAGTAAAACCTACCTTAAAGTTTGGGGGTTAGGGAAGGTGAATCATCCACAAGGCTTTTGGAATTCTTAACACTCCCCCTTGGATGATCACCGTTATACGCTAGGGATGCTGCCTCGTTAAAAAACCTTACCAAGAAAAACTCAGTTGGATAAAAACCTGGTAAAGAAAAAAGAGTGCAGCGCGTATGATTAAACTGCGGGATTTATTTCATGCAAACTCCCCCTGACTTTAGCAAACATTCTTTAAACTGCGGGATTTCATGTTTAATTACACATATATTTTCGGAATTTTTATGCGTAATAAGGATCTATTACAATTTTCTATGATTTATTTCATGCATGCATTGGTTTGTTTCAATAACTAGTTTTAAAACTTTTATTAAAACAAACATGGGACTCCGAAATTCATACATAGAAGTTCTCTAAAACTTCTTGAAGATTCGGAGACGTTGAGGACGCTTGTTGATGCGCCGGATGCCTCCGAGATTTCACCAAACTCTAAACAAGATTGGAGAGAGAAGAGCTAGCCTCTCAATCTCCAATAAGGTTTAGAATCTAATTACTAACCCCTCTTTAGTTCCCTTGAGAAGATGATCTCTTAAAAACTAAAACTAAACTTAAGAATTATGGAGAGAGTTTTTGCATGAGAAAAACAATGGATTAATGAATGAGGTAATGAGATAAACTTGTATTTATAAGTTCTCTCCAAATTACCTATTCATGTGCAACCTCTTGCCCATGATTTCATGCAAACTTACATCTAACCATCCATTATTTACTAATAAATAATCTCAGCCACGAATTAAATCAATTATGGACCAATTCCCTGCATGATCTAATTAATTCTTAAATTAATTCTGCATAAAACCGTCTGGACCGGTCGACCGTTTGGAGGTTCGGTCGACCGCTCGAACCAAGTTTCGGTCGACCGTTCGACATTCGGTCGACCGCTCGCAACAATAAAATATTTCATCGCAATGTTCGGTTGACCGACCGATAGATTCGGTCGACTGTTCCGAACAGACGAAAATTCCCTGTTATCGGTCGAGACGTGTCCGGTCGACCGTGCACGTTCGGTCGACCGTTTACTGTTAACCGGTCGACCGTTTGTGCACAGTACTGCAGACTTGTCAAATTTCGGTTTAACCCCTACAAAATTTGACATTTCGGGATTAGTAATAAATTCACAACCTATGTAACATATTATCCTATGTAATAATCAATCATTACACCCCATAATATTGACATCACATATGAATTTAATTTAGATTCTAATTATGTTATTAATCACAACATAATTTTGATTTTGCTTGTTCACCCCATGTGTCTTATTTTCTACATGAAACCCGACACATCTTATGAACTCAAAATCCTCATTTCTTGTTTCCCAGTTTTGTGGTGTGACCTATGGGAGGATCTAAACTAAGTTGACAGTGATATTAAGAGCTTAATATCACAAGCTATAAGCGGTATCTAGCTACACATTATAGCTCCCAATTAGTTAGATGTCTTAATTCCACTCGAACCAAAACCCGATCCATTTAGTGATGGAGTGCACCACTTGTGTCCGTCCCTTGCCTCATGATATTAAGAATACACACAAAGTAATATTGTGTCATCTTTGTATTAGTATTCATTTCTTGATCTCTTTAAGCTAGTTATAAATATGTGACTTAACTCAAATCACATTGTGCACATTATAACTTTGCTTTATCAAGGGGCCCACTAATATCATCACTCAATCAAGAGGGGCAATGATAATCTTTTGACTAACTATCTTCTCCAACGAAAGTCATACTTAACCAACCAATGTCTTTACACTACATTTATCGACAGCTTCAGACACTAGTCTAATCAAGCATTTCTTAAGTGATCGGATATAAGTCTCATATCAAAGGACCAAGGACACAGTAAAATATTAATGACACAGAAACACATTTCTATAATATTTTACTTATTAGGTCTATTCAGTATACAAAAGTAATATCTTCCTCTTTTGTGTACCCGTGTTGTCACTCACTTGTAGAGCTACAATGATCTATGACCAACACGACAATCTTAACTCGGTAATTAATGTCCCATGTTAATTACCATGATTGCGAATATCTTTTGTTTTATGTAAACCAATATCTTTTAGAGTTCTACGGTTAAGGACCAAGAGTCTCTTCCTTAACACTTCTATAAGACGAATAACATAAACAAGGAACAAAATGATTTCTCATTCAATTTATAATAATTGACATTTAAAAGCAAAACTTTTAGAACACATTCCCTTCAATCTCCCACTTGTTATCAAAGTTTTCTTTCACATACATTCTCAATGCATAAAACATTAATAACTAGGGTAACCTTCCCAAATATATTTCGTCTCTTAGCTTGGTATGAAGGTTTGTTGAATGGATCAGTTGTGTCACTGTTGTGTCCACCTATTTATTTATTTTGTCTTTCGTTGGCGGTTGAGTTAGCTGTAGTTATATTACTCCTAACTACACGAGCTCATACCTCCACCTTTGATAATGATGATGCATCATCATTCCAACCACCTTTTGTCAAGAATTCCTATGAGAATTGCATCAAAATAGCCCTCAGCTATTTTCTCTTTTGTCTTCCATAAACAAGAACATTATCTTTAGTCCGGTTAAGGTACTTCAAAATATTCTTGACCGCAATCCTACGATTAGGACTTGCGTTGGATTGGTGACCTCTTGTCACGTTTAGAGCATACGAGATATTGAGTCTTGTGCAAGTCATCGTGTACATGGTCCTTCCTTTTGCTGAAGCATAAGGGATACCTTCATGTACTTCAAGTCTTTGTGTGATTGAGCACGTTGAGACTTCTTGAGTTGCACACCTCGGCGAGCAGAGTATCCCTCGATCAATGGCTGCTAGTGGATGAAATAAGAAGGAAAATTACTCTTAATTTTATTGGACAATTTCATTTATTAACATGTGATTCAGAATTTTAGTTATCATGCATATTATCATTCATACATATCCTAACATTCAATCACATTCATCACATGCATAGCAGAAATTAAAAAAACAGAAATTAAACCATTCACACAATCCACATCGTGTGAGTTTATATGTTCCCTCCGATCCTTGATCCTCGATCCCTGATCTTTCATCCTCGATCGATGTGCTACAGCGGCGACTTCCTCTTGCACCGGAGACGAATAACATAAACAAGGAACAAAATGATTTCTCATTCAATTCATAATAATTGACATTTCAAAGCAAAACTTTTAGAACACATTCCCTTCATAAACGACGAACACCAATCTTGTGAACAAGCCCCTCAAAAACTTTAGTAGGCAACACATTTGTGAATAAATCTACAAGATTCTCGCATGATCTGATTTGACAGACATCTATCTCTCCATTCTTTTGTAAATCATGCGTCGAGAAGAACTTTGGTGAAATTTGCTTTGTCTTGTCTCATTTGATATAACCTTCCTTTATTTGGGCAATGCATGCGTTATTATCTTCATATAACAATGTTGGCTTGTCCTTTATTCTTTCAAGACCACATTCCTTTTGTATGTGTTGGATTACTGATCTCAACCATACACATTCTCGACTAGCTTCATATAATGCAATCAATTCTGCTTGATTTGAAGATGTTGCCGTCAGGGTCTGTTTTGTCGATCGCCATGAAATGGCGGTGCCACCATATGTGAACAAGTATTTGATGCATTGCATACATTGCATCATATGTCTTTCATTTAGATTATTTTTATATAAATAAATGCTACTAAGGTATTGTTTTGAGCAATTGTGCGGAATTCAGGAGTTACAATGCAATTTACCAATATTCGAGTTAAAACGCATGTAATGGACTCAAATAGATCACAAAGACCAATTAGCTAGAGATTCAAGCTCAAGTTGAAATCCAATTGATCGCATAAAAAGCCAGGGACCTGATCGCAAATTAGAATGACTAAAAAGTTATTTTGGAGAAGTATTCAAGAAGAAATTAAATTCAGATCTCCAAAGATATGCAATAATTGATTCAGACGAATGGAGGCCAGCTACAACATACCAAAAACACACCACCAAAAGCACAAAAAGATCTGATATGAGCCATCCATGCGGCGTTTCCGCCGCATCTGACGGTCATTGTGCGGCGGAAACGCCGCTCTGTTTGCGATCCATGCCTCCGAATTTCAACCATTCGTGTCATAGCCCGTGTCCTTCCTTATTCATACCTAGGGTTCATTGTATCGGCTATAAATAGCCACGAAATTGTGTTGTGAGGGGAACTTTTTTGTATTTCCATTCTATAGCAATAAAATTCTGCCCATTTATTTCTCCATTGTCTTTGTCTTTTGTAAGCTTAGTTTTAGATTAATATTTCATGTTCTTAATTCCAGTAGAGTAATTTAGTTGTTCTTTATTCTTCTCTTAGAATAATTTGTTGCATGCTTAGAATAGTTGTATTTGTTTTCGTAGATCGTAGTTTAGGAAAATATCTCTTTTTTTCGTAGTCTCTCGATGATCTCCATGACCCCTTCTCCTCATCTTCTCCCCATGGGTTTCTAAAACCCTCCAAAGGGTGGGGGTGATGGATTTAGGGTTAGAGAAGAGAGATCGTTTTTATTTTAATTTCTTGTTAGTGTTTTGATCATATGAGTTTTTGTTAAATCAATTATCATATGATGCTTAATATCTCACTTGATTTATAATAATTTTCGTGATCTCTAATCTAACTCGAAGATTCATAACTCCCACCCACTGGACTCTCATTCATAGTTGTTTCTTCTTAGTTTTTGTTTTTATTGTTCTTGCTATAGAAAAAGTAAAAAAATCCAAAAATCACAAACCAACCATATTTCTCTTTTTCTTTCCTTGATCAAAAAAATCACAAAAAATATAAGAATCTCTCCCTCTTTGTATTCGACCCGTACTTGCCGCATCTTCATCGACGCCGTGCACTTGCGGTACAAATAAAAAATTCCCATCACTATCCTGTTTGTGATTTTGCTTTGTGGGGGTCTGATAGATATCCAACATCTGAATATCCAATAAGTTCGGACTTCGAGTCCTTTCTATAAAATAACCCCATATCACGTGTCCCACTAAGGTAGCGGAATACATGCTTGATTCCTTTCCAATGCCTATATGTTGGCTCAGAGCTGTATCTTGCTAGAAGGTTCACAGCAAAACTTATATCAGGTCGTGTATTATTAGCAAGATACATTAAAGCTCCAATAGCGCTTAGATACGGTACTCCGGGACCGAGGACTTTGTCACCCTTTTCTCGGGGACGAAAAGGATCTTTTTCACTTATAAGTGATCGAACGACCTTTGGTGAACTCAATGGATGAGCTTTATCCATATTAAAGCGTTTTAACATCTTCTCTATATAATTTGCTTGGTGAATAAAAATTCCACTCGGAAAATGCTCGATCTGCAGGCCGAGGCAAAATTTAGTTACACCAAGGTCTTTCATCTCAAATTCAGTTTTCAAGTATTGAGTTGTAATCTCAATATTCTTTGGTGTCCCAATAATATTTAAATCATCAACATATACAGCTATAATCGTAAAACCAGATGAAGATTTTTTTAATGAAAACACATGGACATATGGAGTCATTTTTGAATCCTTCGCTCAGAAGACTTTTGCTTAGACAATTGTACCACATTCGTCCAGATTGTTTTAATCCATATAAGGATCTTTTTAGTTGTATGGAGTACAACCCTTGCGGTTTGGAAGTACAAGTTTCTGGTTGTTTTAGTCCTTCAGTGACTTTCATATAGATGTTTGTATCTAATGACCCATATAGATAAGCAGTAACCACATCCATGAGTTGCATTTGAAGTCTATTTATGACTGTGAGACTGATAAGAAATCTTAGTGTGTTGCATCCACTACAGGTGAATACGTTTCTTCATAATCAACACCGGGTATTTGGGTGAAACCTTGAGCCACAAGTCGGGCTTTATATCTTACAATCTCATTTTTCTCATTTCTCTTTATCGAGAACACCCATTTGAACCTCACAGGTTTTACGTCATTGGGTGTAAGCACCACAGGTCCAAAAACATTATGTTTTTCAAGCGAATGCAAATCTGCTTGTATTGCATTTTTCCATTGTGGCCAATCATTTCTTTGTCGACATTCTTCAATAGATTTTGGCTCACAATATTCAACATTCATTACTTCATTTGCTATAGCATATGAAAAAATTTCTCAACGATGGTTTCGTCTCGATTCCATCTTTTCTGATTGTGCACATAATTTATTGAGATCTCATCTGCATTTTCATTTTTAGACACTTTGGTCTCTCGTTGGTCTATGTTGTCATTTTGTTCTTTCACTACATCTTCAGGGGTATGGATAATATTAGCAGTAACATCTTCAGGTGCTACGCTTTTCTCTTTCCTTTTTCTTGGTTTTATATCATTTGACCCAATTGGTCGTCCACGTTTTCGGTGGATATTTAACTCATTTGACAACTTAGGAATATCAACTTTTGCTGGTGCATTTTCAGCATGTATATGTGATTTTGTAACTTTCTTTGCATCTGTAAATGCATCTGGTAATTCGTTTGCAATTCTTTGCAAATGAATAATCTTTTGAACTTCTTGTTCACATTGGTTTGTACGTGGATCAAGATGGGACAATGAAGATGCATTCCAAGTAATTTCAGATTTTTCCATCTTCTGTTTTTCTCCCCCTAAGATTGGGAATATGGGTGCACACGGGTCAGGTTGAACCCGAAACCGACCCGAACCCGACTGGTCAGGTCGGGTTGGGTCGGGTTGGTAGGTGTTTCGGGTTGGGTTGGGTTAGAAATTTCTGAAACCTGAATTTTTGGGTCGGGTTCGGGTTGTAGGGGTCGGGTTGACCCAACCCGACCCGAAACCGCTGAAACCAGGCCCCTATTTCAGGCCCACCCGATAAGCCCACTGCCCACCTCTCTCTCGCGAATCAACCCGACTGCCCGAAGACCCGAACCCTCTCTCTGACTCTCTCGCGAATCGCCATCCAATCCCTAACCCTAACCCTCTCTCGTTCCTCTTCCCCCTCTCCCTCACGCTCTCTCGATCACCGCCAATGATTCCACCACCCAGAAGCAGAAGCAAGAGCACGGAAACGAAGAGGATGCATCCCTCCACGTCACCACTGCCATCATCCCCAAACCCGAGCCGGAGGAGAGACCCCAAACGGTAGTGCCCAGGAGAGCAGCGGGGAGGACCAAAGACTGTCACACCAAAGTCGAGGGTCGTGGCCGTAGAACCGAAGCCGAAGAAGCGTTAGGGTTTCCGCCGACAATGGTAAGATCTCGTCTTCTCTCCCTACGATTTTGACCTCCGACTCGGATTCTGATAGTTTTTGATGTCCCGCAGAAAAAAGTTGAAAGTATGATTCTGATTTGATGAAAAAAATGTTTTTGATGTGTTTGGTGATGCGAATTTGAAATTTTGATGGGTCCAACTTTGTAATGGAATTTTGGTGTTATTGATGTTATTAGATGGTATTAGTATTTTTTTATGATGGCTCTGGTAGAGTTTTTCACGGATATTAAGGTAGGAATTCTGGTATTTTTTCTTTGTTGAGTTCAAAATATTGATTCTACCTTGTGCTGAATTTGGAGTGTTTTTCATTTCTTTATGATGCTTCGGTGGTCTTGATTTTGAGTCATTTTTCATTAACAATTTGACATGAATTTAGCAAGAGAACTTTTATTTCCATTTTTCTTCTAACTAATAACATTATGACATGCTCAAAATCAGGGGTTTAATATATCTCTTGTAGAGACCTTGGTGGCTTGGTGTTTGAATTAAGATCATAATTCATACATATACAGCAATTGCTTGCTCCAATCTAATTGTATTTCCGTAAAGGCATGGACTATTATCTCGCGCTTCAAATGTTATCCAAAATTTCAGGTCCAACCCAACCCGACCCGACCCAACCCGAAAATTTCGGGTCGGGTTGGGTCCAACCCGAATTGGTTCGGGTTCGGGTTCGAGTTGGGTATTTCCCTAACCCAAAAATTTCGGGTTGGGTCGAGTTTCAACCCCAACCCGACCCAACCCGACTCGTGTGCATCCCTAATTGGGAATACTTTTTCATCAAAATTACAATCAGCAAAGCGTGCTGTAAAAATATCACCAGTTAATGGCTCCAAATATTTAATAATTGATGGAGACTCAAAACCGATGTAAATTCCCAATCTTCTTTGAGGTCCCATCTTTGTACGTTGTGGTGGGGTTAATGGGACATAAACTGCACAACCAAATATTTTTAAATGGGATAAATTTGGTTCTCTACCAGAGACCAGCTGTAAAGGGGAATATTCATGATAAGCTGTCGGTCTTATTCTGATGAGTGCCGCAGCATGTAAAATGGCATGACCCCAAAGAGATTGTGGTAATTTTGAATTCATAAGTAATGGTCTTGCAATTAGTTGGAATCTCTTAATTAGAGATTGAGGTAGACCATTTTGTGTATGGACATGAGCAACCGGATGCTCAATTGTAATACCAACTGACATGCAGTAGTCATTAAATGTTTGAGACGTAAATTCTCCTGCATTGTCAAATCGGATTTTCTTAATTGGATAATCAGGAAAATACGCCCTCAATTTTATCAATTCTGCTAGAAGCCTAGCAAATGCAACATTTCTAGTTGACAAGAGACTAACATGTGACCATCGGGTGGATGCATCTATCAACACCATAAAATATCGAAATGGTCCACATGGAGGGGCAATGGGTCCACAAATATCACCTTGAATTCTCTCTAAAAATAAAGGAGATTCATCTTTAATTTTGCTTGTGGACGGTCGGATTATCAGTTTTCCAAGAGAGCATGCTGCACATGAAAGCTCTTTCGATGATATAATTTTCATATCCTTCAGGGAATGACCATTTGAATTTTCAATAATTTTTCGCATCATTATATCACCGGGGTGTCCCAATCTATCATGCCAAAGTTTATAATGCACTTGATCAACTAACTTCCAGTTAGTGACCATATTTGATTCCAAAGGGGTGATATAAATGCAATATAATCCCGATGAAAAGACTTTCATCCTTTCTAAAACGATTTTGTTACCATTCACGATGGAGATAATGTGAAGGTATTCATCATTATTTTGATTTATAGTTTCAAGATGATAGTCATTACGACGTATATCCTTGAAACTTAGTAGATTTCTTCTGGATCTACTAGAATATAAAGCATCACTTATTTGTAATTTCGTGCCATTGGGCAACAAAATACATGCTCTTCCGGAGCCTTCAATCAAATTACTAGTGCCAGAAATTGTGTTAACACTTGTCTTCGAGAAATGTAATTCGGAAAAGAAGGTTGTATTTTTCAAAATCGTATTTGTTGTTCCACTATCTACTAGACATTGATCTCCATCACTCATGATAGTATCAACCATGTCTTTGTCCTAAAAAAAGGAAATATAGCAAAAATTATCTTTTTGTAGATATAGTATCATAATACTATAGTATAAAATTTTAAGGAAAAACAAAAGCAAATATTATATTATAAAGACACAAGTCTTACAATTTTTATTTTTTTTGGAAATGAAAAAACATCAAAAAAATGATGTAGGAAAACCAAACTAAGCATTTTGATGGACATTTCCATCATTGACAAAAACATCGATATTGTCATCATTTAAAAGAAATCCGAAATATCTAAATGAGTGTCCATGATCATTCCATCTTGGTTGTTTTCAACCAAGTTCATTTCGGCACCCTTTTTTTTCTTGAGTGATGCTTGATAAAGATCAACAATGTGCTTGGGCGTACGACATATACGCGACCAATGATTTGTCATGCCACATTTGTAGCAAGCATTCTCATATTTCTTTGGAGGATTTTGCACTTGATTTCCTCTAGCATTGCTTCCATGATTATATGCATTGACATCATGACCACCACGATGGCTACGGCCACGTCCATGACCACGTCCTTGATGTTGCCCACGTCCATATGCGCGACCACGACCACGTCCACGTTTACGATTGTAAGATGTCGCATTCGCTTCAGGGAATGGGTCCCGTTTGCGTTTGTGATTAGCCTCATTCACTTCAGGGAATGGAGTGGAACTAGTGGGTCGAGCTTGATGATTTTTCATCAAAAGTTCATTATTTTGCTCGGCAACAAGAATACATTATATTAGTTCCGAATATTTCTTAAAACCACGTTCTCGATATTGCTGCTGCAGGAGCATATTCGAGGCGTGGGATGTGGAGAATGTTTTCTCTAACATATCATTATCAGTAATTATTTCTCCACATAATTTAAGTTCAGATGAGATTCGGAACATAGCAGAATTATACTCGCTTACAGATTTAAAATCTTGTAATCGCAAATGAATCCACTCGTAGCGAGCTTTTGGGAGAATCACTTGTTTTTGGTGGTCATACCTTTCTTTCAAGTTTTTCCATAACTCTAACGGATCTTTCACCGTTAGATATTCGACTTTTAATCCCTCATGGAGATGATGCCGGAGACAAATCATTGCTTTGGCACGCTCCTGCGGGGAGGCCTTATTTTCATCTTTAATTGTTTCTCCAAGATTATTTGCCGTAAGATGGATCTCCGCATCGAGAGTCCAATGGAGATAATTTTTCCCCGAGATATCAAGGGCGGCAAATTCAAGCTTTGTGAGGTTTGTCATGGTAATAGCTTCAATAAAACAAATGATTATAAAATATACCATATCATTTAGACTGAAAAGTGAACATTATTAGCATATTTATAAAAAAATCTACCATCTCCGGTAACGAAAAAATAAATAAATAGATCTTTTATATTTCGGTAGAGATCTTATTCCAATTGTATACTTGTATTATACGGAAGAGAGCATCAACACATGCTAATATTGTATTATACGGAAGAGAGCATACATAGGAGAGGCTACTGACCTCCCCCCTCGTAACTAATATTGCACTATATATTATATATATAATATAAACACAATATTAGTTACGATGTCTATGCTAACAAGGGAAATTAAAATCAGTCAACATAATTACATATATGTATTGATTTATGAATTTGAGGGGCATTGAGAATTCTACTCGTAACTATTAACCACATGACTAAAGAACAATATCAAACAATATGTACCAAGATTCGTGGCCAATGGTAGTGCCATAAGCATCTACGTATATATATGTATGAAAACTATTAAGCTTCACTTAATTGACATGAGAGGAATCAACAATATATACTCGAAGATTCACAAAATATCAGGAAAACCAACACACACACACACACGAGAATATAACTTAAAATCTAATCAGAGATTGACAACTATCTATGTTAATGTTTTAGGAATTTCTTTTTACCATGATTACTTTTCGGGCAAAATCGAGGTGGCATAAAGAAAAGTAACAAGTAAAAGAAGACTAGATCTAGATATTATCTTATCCTTATCTCTTAATAAATATTGTTGTACCAATACCTTGAATCAACATAACCAAATACATTTACATACATAAATCATACTTTGAACCTTGAGTGATACCAAAGATTTTAGTGTTAGTGGTAGAACACTCGTGCTGATAACATGTTGTGAAACAAACAACAAAGATGAAAGATTCGGAGATGGAGAGGGGGAGATGTATGTATTTCTTCTTTTCTCTTGTACTCAAATATATACAATAGTCCCCTATATATAGGGTGAGGATGTAGTAGGGATTACAACCAAAATAAATGGAATTACACCATGTTAATAAGAGTAAAACTTACCTTAAAGTTTGAGGGTCAGGAAAGTTGAATCATCCACAAGACTTTTAGAATTCTTAACAATTTTGACATTACTGTCGCTGAGAAGTAATTCTTTGATCTCTTAGGTATTATTCTTGATTGGATTCTTGACTATTCCAACCGACAAAAATAAGAAAGTGCAATAACTCATTCACTAGCTAGCTGGCATTGGCCCTACATTTCAATTAATTTTTGGTCCCCGTCCTAATTAATTCACCTCTATTATAGCTAGATGCCTAGATAGATAACTTTAGCTATTACGTCCCGGCCGGTTAGGTACAGCAGGAAAAGAAGAAGCAATTCTGTCATAGAGGGAATAAAGCATTATCCTCAATTCTACCCACACAATATATATAGCAAACTACACTACTACTCTTTGTTGCCAGGACTATACGGTATTATATAATCGATCTGTTTATCTCCGTGGTTCATATACATGTTGGAGTTCCTATTATGATTATGCACGTTTTGATAAATAAATAAAAATCAGTCTAAATGTACAAAGACAAAAAAAAGATTCAAATATATAAATTGGTGACCAAAGTAGAAGTTGTTAGCAATTAAATTACATTTATTACTTTGGAAGTTGGTAAATTTCTATAGGGTACTTGATTGGATTGCTGACAATTCCTTCCGACAGGAAGCACAATAATTGAGCAGCAGCTACTAGCTAGCGTTGGCTGGATGGCTGCCTCTTTTGGCTTCAACCACAACTAATTACCTTCTGTATTTCTGTTCGAATAAGATAAGAATTAATTATGTTTGTTGTTATAAATAGAAGAAAAAATTAAAGAGGTAGCTAGCTAGCTAGGTATATGTGTATGTATTAATACACCAACACACAAGCTAAGAAGAGAGAGTTAGCTTAATTACTAGCTAAATACTTACGTACGTACGTACGTACGTAACAACAATGGATACAACTCTTTAATTAATAACCTTCCACTCTGCTCCTCCTTGTTTTTCTCAAGTAATTTCCCTGAGGTTAATTAGGCATGCATGATTGGATGGATTGTTGACAGACAGACAGACAGACAGACAGACAAGAAGGACATTAATAATTCGAGGAACAATATTGGCCCTTCATTTCACGTACCTTGTCTATATATCTAGTTACTATAAATTAACAGAGGCAGGTATATCCCTATTATATATTAGGGTAGGGAACCCCGATCGATCTCAAGATAGCTAATAGCAATATATATATATATATGGCTCAAAATCAATGCAGCATGGATATGAGGAGGGGCTACTGCATGCGCTGTTATTTCGTCGTCATCATCTTCTCAACTACTCTACTTGTTGCCAATGGCGTCACCACCACTTCCGTCGACGGAAGAGGTGCAAGTAATACGTCGACATACAAATATTGTTCGATAGGCGACGGCGAATTATGCGACGTCGACGTGGAGTGGGCGGCAATGGACTACTACTCCACCAGTACTGGTCGACGTAGGCTTATGGCGGGGCAGGGCAAGACATATATCGGATATAGAGTAACAAGCAATCCAAACAGGCCATATAAACCACAATCGAATGGCCGTTCATATCAACGTGGATGTAATGGTGCGTATCGTTGCAAAAATGGTGGCTATCCTGAATAATCAACCTCAATTAAGTACGTACGTAATTGAGGTTGATTATTTGCTGTTGCCTGCCCGATCGAAGGCTAGCTGTTGTGTTGCATGCATGCATGCTCCTCTTATATATATTATATATTTATTTTATCAATAATAACCCAATCATTTTAATTCATGTCTGTGTGAATGGACCGGCGGCACATGGATGGTAGGTATTACGGACTTGTGCGGTCGCACACGCCCGCACAGCACTGTGCGCGTGCATATACATACACACACAGTCAGCTATTCTGCGTGCGAGACAACATCGACTGGTTTCGCCCTGCATTGGGCTCGCCAGGGAAGCGGCTTCAGCTCCCAACCAGTCTTACGCTCCCAACTGCATATAAGTGCAGTTCCGTAGGTGCTCACCTTCGAGTTGAAACCTCTCCCCCATATAGCATCTATGCTCATATGGCCACCCGATGTTCCCCAAACAGTCTGCACGCATCAACACCCCCCGGCGGAAGACTTTTAAGGGTGTGACAAACTCTCCTCCCTTTAAAATCGTGCACGTCCTCGTGCACAACTTACTTATCACCATCGAGGTATTCAGCGAGTGGGAATATATGCCCCCTCATTCCTCTCTGAGGTTTCCTGGCTACTTACGTTCGCCCACAAACGCATGGCCAACTACGCAGCTTCTGGACTGGAGCTTGGGAGTTTCTCAAACCGTCCGATACACCTTAGATGTACAAGCTCCCCTGCTACTCGCCTCTTGCAAGTCTTTCACGGGACATCTCAGGATGTATAAGTTTGGCTCTGATACCAATTATTACGGACTTGTGCGGTGACAGTCGCACACGCCCGTACAGCACTGTGCGCGCGCGCATATACATGCACACACAGTCAGCTATTCTGCGTGCGAGACAACATCGACTGGTTTCGCCCTGCCTTGAGCTCGTCAGGGAAGCGGCTTCAGCTCCCAACCAGCCCTACGCTCCCAACTGCATATAAGTGCAGTTCCGTAGGTGCTCACCTTCGAGTTGAAGCCTCACTCCCATATAGCATCTATGCTCATATGGCCACCCGATGTTCCCCAAACAGTCTGCACGCATCAACACCCCCGGCGGAAGACTTTTAAGGGTGTGACAGTAGGTACATGAAAACAAAATTTGTCCAGATCAACACAAGTTGTTAGTTGTCGGTGCAAATTAATTGACCCTTTGTACTAAGCGAAAGCTAGCTCCTTCCAAAAAAACATTATGCCAATTACAACTTAATGTCATATTTAGTTGGCAAAGTATTTGAAAATTTATAAATTCTTTGTGTCATTTTGAAATTTTACCTTTACACACGCCGTTTGTGAAACTTAAAAAGTTCATGGTGAAATTTTAATTTTTCAAAGGGACTTGTTTTAACTTTGGTTATTCAAATAAAACAAAATATTAATACTATGTTCCAAAATTAAAAATGATTTAGACAAAATAGTATGTACGTTTTGTGGTTAAGATACAATTTCAAATTGAAAATCAATGGAATGTCTCATATAAGTTTTGTATTTTTCACACTTTTAGGATTTTGACCTCTTAAACTTTTAACATCTTCAAAATTTGACATTTTTTTATAGACATGTAATAAGATCGATAAATGATATTTTCTTAATTACCAAAGTACAAGAGTATCTATTTATCCACTTAAATACCTAATGAGATTCTATATCAAACCAAAACGACAAATTCCGAATTATTTCTGACATGGATCTCTGCTTTTACTTATACTCTTTTTACCCTAATTGCACCACCCAATTTTATTTTATTTTTTGAATATTTTAAAATTTTAACAGTACATTTTCGGGAAAAGAAGTTGGAGTTCATGAATACCCTTCAAATGGGCTTCTATAACACTTATACTTTCTAATTTGAAGTTTTTTTTGCTGTTACCATCAATCTCAAAATTTCCTTCACTAATACCCTTTTTCACCGCTTTCAACATAATCTTAAGTTAAGTTGACTCTTATATTTAAATTTACATATGTGCCCTTATTAAACTTCAAATATATAAAAAAATCAAATAAAACAGGAAAAAAGTAATGTGAGAAAACAAAATGCAATTAATCAGTAATCAGGGATAACAAACAAACAAAAATCGGGTCTTCTCCTGTCCTGTCTTCTCTTCTCAACGGATTGGAGACAGGAACTAGAATATGCTTGGAAGGCTTCGTATGGCCGGTTGAAAATAGCGAGCAATGCTGATTGTTCTGGAATTACGAGTTGTCTTACGCTGCTGTAAGCTTCTTGTTTTTGTCGAATACGTGGTATGTGTAGTTGTACAAGTCTTTGTTGATATGTCAGGTGCAAAGTAAATTAGTAGACTCGGTAAAAACATCTCCTACTGATCGCATCAGGCCTAACTCCCGGTCCGTTATTATTGCAGTCGGGCTGACAATATCCAATAACATATCTCGCAACTTCTCCAACACTCACCGGTAACTAGACTCGGTCTCATCCATCATAATTGCATGGCCGACGTGAAATTTCATGTTTGTTGGAGTCACCTCAACCATCTCGAACAAAGTCATCTTGTACTTGTTCGTTTTATACGTTGAATCCATGCAGATTATGAAAAGGTATGTGCGCAACAACCAAACTAACGTCGGATGTGCCAAAAATGTGTGAGTGGTGACATTAGTTTCTTCATCCGCCATAATCCAATGTAAGTACTGATACTCTGCACTGCCTTATTCAGAAACTGCTGAGCGGGATTCCTATCTTCAAATTTCGTCCTCCTCATGTACTCTCTGAAGTTATAAATGTGTCTCTGATTGAGATTATCATCTGGGAATTTCTCATTTACTGTCAACAAAATGTTACGTGGTCTCGTTTGTGCCTTAGTCATATAACGAACAATTTTCTTGGCCCCAGGACTAAGACCGATGATCTTTCGGTGACCCTCTAGATAAACTGCAAGTCTGTGGTTGTGTTTCCCATGAGTACTATTATAAACTACGACTCATCCATCACGGTCCCGTAGTTCGACCACATTTATCAAAAAATGACAACCGCAACCCTTTCTTTTTGTGTTCTTCCGTAGTGCAATATCTATATCACGGGAACTCATTTCATTTCTGCGATCTCATCTCAGATAACAATCCATCAGATTATCTGCTTTTGATTTGTATGATGATATTACCAAAAAAAATCCAACTCTGATGACAACTTGTTTTACCCATTTACACGCATCATCGATTGTTGAAAATACTTATTTACTATCAAAAAGTTCATTGTAATCTACTTATAGAGGCGCCGCCCCCTAGGATGAGGCGTCTCGCTAGCACACCTCCTCCAAGGAGAGGGCATCCTAGCAGAATGCCCGAGATGGAAATTAAAGTTCCCCAGACTTACCTCACCAGATCTAGACGCTTCGTCAGACATTTTCATGATGTTAGTATTGGTAAAGTGAGGAAAACTGAGGCATAAGCTTTAGTTTAAAAGACAAGACGAAATGAGAATTAAATGGATTATGAATGATAAAATGTTAATTGTCAGGACGATTTAAGTAGTTTTTGTTGGAATTGGTTTATAGAATTGTTAAGTACAGGAAATCAGGGAGAATCGGTCGACCGAATAACTCCAGGAGCCATTGGGTCGGATCGGATCAAGATTCAGTCGACCAGTTCTGGGGGCACGGTCGACCGAAAAACGCCAGGAGATTTAGGACTCATGATTGATCGAGATCGGTCGACCGGTGTTGGACACGCGGTCGACCGAAAAAGTCCAGGGGCTTCAGGCGCTGTACAGAAACGTGGAACGGTCGAATGGCTCGGGGTGAGCGTTCGACCGAATAATGGCAGTTATGCAAACTAACCGAAAACCGGTCGACCGATGGAGAATTCCGGTCGACCGTTTTCCGACGGTTATACACGATCTGAATGATTTATTATACGGTTTTAGCACATTATAAATAGGATTTTTGCCATAATTTTGCAACAGAACATACAATACTTATTTCCTTGAGGGAGATTAGGCTAGAGAGAGATCTAGAGTGCTTTGGGAGATATATTGCTTCCAATCGTTTGTAATCTCGGAGACTTCTCTTGTTGGAGAAGAGCTTCAAGGAAAGGAAACTCGCAGGAAACCCCCCAAGGACGTAGGCATCTTGCCGAACCATGTAAAATCGTGTGTGTCGTGGTTTGTTTCAGGTGTGTTATGTAATTGTTTGTTATTTCCATCTTATTCGTGTTTACTTGTTGCATTAAGATTGGGAGAGGATCCAAAGTTATTTTTCCGCAATCAATATTCTATTTTTGTGGTGCGTTTAATCCGTAGTCGTGTTAGTGCATCTTAGATCTGAAAGGAATGTGTTCTAAAAGTTTTACTTTTATATGTCAATTATTATGAATTGAATGTGCAAGCATTGTTTTCCTTGATTATGGTATTCGTCTTTTGGAAGTGTTAAGGAAGATGCGTTTTGTCCTTAACCATAGAGATCTAAAAGATAATGGTTTACATAAATCAAAAGTTATTCACAATCATGGTAATTAACATGGAACATTAATTACCGAGATAAGGTTGTCGTGTTGGTCATCGATTGTTGTAGCTCTTTAAATAATTGACGACACGAGTATATAAAAGAAGAAAATATTACTTTTATATATTGAATAGACCTAACAAGTAAAACATTATGGAATTGTGTTTCGTGTCATTAATGTTTTTACTGTGTCTTGGATCCTAAGATATGAAACTTATATCTTTTCACTCAAGAAGTGCTTAATTTGATTATTGTCAAAAGCTATCAATGAGTATAGTGATAGTTGGTTAAGCATGACTTGTGCTGGAAAAGATAGCTAGTCAAACGATTATCATTGTCCCTCTTAATTGAGTGATGATATTAGTGGTCCCATTGATAAAGTAAATTATAATGTGCACAATGTAACTTGAGTTAAGTTACATAGTTATAATTAGCTTAAAGAGATCAAGAAATGAATATAATACAAAGATGACACATTTCTACTTTGTATATATTCTTAATATCATGAGGCAAGGGACGGACACAAGTGATGCACTTACATCACTAAATGGATCGTGTTTTGGTTCGGGTGGAACAAAGACATCTATGCTAATTGGGTAACTATAATGTGTAGCTAGATACCGCTTATAGTTTATGATATTAAGTGTTTAATATCGCGACCAATTTGGCTTAGATCCTCCTATAGGTCACACCACAAAACTGGAAAACAAGAGGTTGATTTTAAGTTCATATGATGTGTCGGGTTTCATGTGAAAATAGGACACATGTGATGAATCAATTAAAATCAATATGTCATGAGAATTGATATAATTAGAATCATAATAAATTCATATGAGGTAGGGGTGAGCAAAATTCGGTCCGGTCCGGGCACCCGGACCGAACCGAATTTTTCGGTCCGGACCGAACCGGACCGAATTTTTTCGGTCCGGTCTTCGGTCCACAAAATTTTGGAAATTCGGTCTTCGGTCCGGACCGGACCGAAAATTTAAGGAGAAAATTTGGGTTTTGGACCGACCCGGACCGGACCGGACCGGACCGAACCTATTCGGTCCGGTCTTCGGTCCGGACTTCCCGAAAATTCGGGTTTCGGTCCGGTTCGGTCCGGTCCTGGACCGAAGCTCACCCCTAATATGAGGTATATATTATGGGGTGTAATAATTTAATATTACATATGATGATATATATAGGATGTGAATTGCTAAAAACCCCATGAGATCAAATTTTGTTGGAAATAAATCCAAAATTTGACAAAGGCAAAATCATGGTCAAACACGGTGAACCGTTCATGGTTCGGTCGACCGGGGTATCTTCGGATCGGTTAACCGAATAGGGAACAGGTAAGCGCAATTGGTTGACCGAAATTGTCTGGAGTGCCTGGACAATCGGGTTCGGTTAACCGAGTGTGCACGGTCAACCGAGAAGTAGTATTTTCGGTAGACCGAAGGTGACCCGGTCATCCGATGACTATGTCCCAGGAACGATTTTGGTGGGACAACGGTAGACCGAGTAAAAGACGTGGTTCGTCCGAATTCTTCCATGGAATTTTTCTCTAACGGATTCGGTCGACCGTCTAGCACACGGTACACCGAACACGTGTTATAACTGAATGGTTCGGTTGACCGAATAATACTCGGTGTACCGAACAAGAACGATTCTGCCTGAATTATTAAAAGATTTATTAATCATGGGTGGATTAATTCCGGATTTAATTAAAACGTTTTTTGTGGGTGATTATGTGGAAATTAGAGATTAATTTTAGGAGAGAATAAGCAAGAAATCATGGCTAAATAATAGCTCTTGATAAGGATGTTTTGAGATACTATAAAAGGACTCATACTCCTACTTGTTTAACAACTAATGCAAAAATCTTTTTCTCATTAATCTCTCCCTAATCACCACAAAAATCTCTTAGTAAATTTAAGTTTTAGAGATAAGAATCTCAGAAGCTTAAAGATGGGTTGTTAGTTAGACTCTAAACCTTGTTAGAGATTGATTGACTAGCTCCTTTCTCTCTAATCTTGTTTAAAGTTTGGTGAAAACTCGAAGGTAAATCCGTGGACGATTTAACGGGCAACGCGACTCCGAATCTGCTAAAAGGTTTTATAGAACCTTTAGGTATGATTCTACATTTGTGATTTATTTTAATAAATGTAGGATTGCATGTTATTAGAATAATCACAAAACTACGTACATAAAAATTGTTGAAAATATGAAAATCGATTTTGTATGTTATATTAAAATTTTAAAATATATACATATATAGGGACACGAAATCCTTCAAGATCCCCTCCCAACAGTTTTGGGGTGACGAATAGTAATTCCCTAAAATTATTTCTATTAAGCCCACTCTTGATTCCTTTGTTGGATCCACCGGCAAGTGAATACCACAGTTTTGGTAATATAGTTTTCAAACACACAGTTTCGAGAATTAACGTTCAAGGTATTTGGTTGACTTTTAGAAATATGACCCAAAATCTTATTATTACCTAGAAATACATTTTCGGGAAAAAGAAGTTGGAGTTCATAAATACCCTTCAAATGAACTTCAATAACACACACTTATACTTTCTAATTTGAAGTCTTTTTTTTGCTGTTACCATCAATGTAATCTTAAGTTAAGTCGTCTCTTATGTTTAAATTTACATAGTATTACTTCTTATAAACTTCAAATATAAAAAAAAAATCAAATAAAAGAGGAAAAAAGTAATGTGAGAAAACAAAATGCGATGAAAAGAGTCAAATAAGAAAGAGCTGAAACAATTTATTTGTCGTGGAATTCAAGTAGTAAGAGTTAAGTGAAGAAAATTTTATGTTAGAAAATAATAGAAATGTATTGGTAAAGGAAAATGAGAATTGAAAATTGAGATATCTTTTTAATCCAAACAAAATGAAATTAATTAGTAATTAGGTATAACAAACAAACAAACAAAAATCGGGTCTTCTCGGCCTCTCCTCTCCTGTCCTTTCCTATCCTGTCCTGTCCTGTCTTCTCTTCTCAACAGATTGGAGAAGGATGTCTTTGTCAAAATGTTTGTGGAATTCAGTAAGTGATTTCTGTATCTGATTTTCAGTTTTGGGTGGAAAGAAGGAAGGGGACGACGTCGGTTAGGGTTAGGATTTGGAGGTTGGATAAACGATATACATTATATAGTCGATCGAACTCAACATCTCTGAAATGATGGATTTTATACTTGTAGAAAACAATGGATCGAGTTTGAAGAAGAAGAAAGATGTTTATTGACTGTTTTGATTCTTACAGAAAACTTATTTTTCATTTCAATTGCTTGTGTATATATATGTTGTGTTCTTTCCGTTGTATTTCGTGGTATGTCGTGGGATGCATAATGAATGTTGTTTGGTGTCCGAGGAGGTGCGTAGTAAATGTTGTTCTAGCCGTTTGTTGTTGCCATTGTAATCTTCAATACTCCCCCTCAAGTTGGGTCCTGAAATAGGTTGAAGATACCCAACTTGAAAAGGATGAATTTTGCTTGTGGTTGATCGAGGGCCTTGGTGAAGATATCGGCGAATTGATCTTTGCTGGGAACGTAGGGAACTTCGATTTCGTGGGCCTGAATTTTCTCACAGATGAAGTGACAGTCAACTTCAATGTGCTTGGTTCTTTCATGAAATACTGGATTTTGAGCTATGTGTCGAGCTGCATTGTTATCACAGAACATTTTCATGGGGAGATGGTACGGTTGTCCCATGTCGAGAAGTAGTTGTCTAAGCCAGATGAGTTCACTAGTAGTGGATGTCATGACTCGATATTCAGCCTCGGCACTGGATCGGGCAACCACATTTTGCTTTTTGCTTCGCCAAGTTACCAGGTTTCCTCCAACAAACGTGCAGAAGCCTGTGGTTGATTTCCGATCGTGGCTTTCAGCCCAATCTGCATCAGAAAAACCAGTTATTGAGTTAGAATTGTTGTTTTTCATCCATATCCCTTGCCCTGGAGTTTTCTTAATATATCTAAGTATCCTAGTGATTATATCTAAGTGAGGAGTCCGAGGTGAATGCATGAATTGGCTGATGATGCTAACAGCATAGGTTATGTCGGGTCTTGTTACAGTGAGGTATATGAGTTTCCCGACAAGCCTTTGATATTGTTGAATATCTTTTATGGGTTCTCCTTCAGTAGTGTTTATTTTTAGTGTAGTTTCGATGGGTGTATTTGCTGGTTTAGCTCCAAGTTTTCCTGTTTCTTTTAAGAGGTCGAGGGCATATTTTCTTTGTGAGAGAAAGAGTCCCTTTTTTGAATTCGCAATTTCTATTCCTAGAAAATATTTTAAACGGCCTAGGTCTTTAATATCAAATTTTGCTTGTAAGTATTGTTTTATTTTGGTGATTTCATACCTATTGTTTCCAGTGATTATGATATCATCTACATATACTAGGATTATGGTAGTGGTGGTCTGATGATGTTTGGTAAACATAGATGCATCAGCGGAAGATTTTTTGAACCCATAAGAAATAAGGCAATGACTGAGTTTGGCATACCAGGCGCGAGGAGATTGTTTTAACCCGTAGATTGCTTTGTTGAGTTTGCAAACCTGGTTTGTAGAGGTGTACCCCGGTGGAGGAGTCATATATACTTCTTCTTCCAGGTTGCCCTGAAGAAAAGCATTTTTTACATCCATTTGATATAGTTCCCAATTTCTATTTACGGCGATAGAGAGTAAAACACGAACTGTGTTCATTTTGGCTACTGGGGCAAAGGTTTCTAGGTAGTCTAGACCATAGGTTTGTGTATATCCTTTTGCTACTAGTCTTGTTTTATATCTCTCTATTGTTCCATCACTATTGTATTTGATTTTATATACCCATTTGCATCCTACGGTTTTAAGCCCTTTTGGGATTGAGGTTAAGATCTAGGTGTTATTTGTCTCTAAGGCTTGGATTTCTTCTCTCATGGCGTTGCACCATCTTGTATCTCTTATAGCCTCATTGTAGTTTGTTGGTTCTACGTGAGTATCTATAGTCCCTAGAAATGCTTGGTGATGTGATTTTAATTGTTGATATGATAGGTAGTCCTGGATAGGGTAGGTGACGTGAGAGGTGATATAGTTGTGTAAGTATTTTGGTGGACGGGTCGGTCGGGTTGATCTCCTTAAAAAGTTTTCTTCTTCGCCGTTAGTTGGTGCTTCATTGTTTTCTTCTTGAAGAGCGGGTGTCCTCATTAGGGGTGAGCTTCGGTCCAAGATCGAACCGGACCGGACCCAAACCCGAATTTTCGGGAAGTCTGGACCGAAGGCCGGACCGAATAGGTTCGGTCCGGTCCGGTCCGGGTCGGTCCAAAACCCGGATTTTCCCCTTAAATTTTTGGTCCGGTCCGGACCGAAGACCGAATTTCCAAAATTTTGTGGACCGAAGACCGGACCGAAAAATTCGGTTTGGTCCGGGTGCCCGAACCGGACCGAATTTTGCTCACCCCTAGTCCTCATGGTGATTTCTGGATCGCAGTTGATGGGTATCGGAGTGTCGTCGGAGTTTGGTGATGCTGGATGTCCGTTGTCTTCAGTTTCAGAGCCGAAAAAGAGCTATTTTCTACAAACTGTACATCCCGAGAAATATACAACTTACAATCTTTGGGGTTATAACATTTGTACCCTTTTTTTTAAAAGAATAGCCTAAGAAAATACATTTATTTGAATTGGAATCAAACTTGTCGTCTCTTTTCCTGTGGACAAAAACAATACATCCAAAAATTCGTAAGTGATCCAATTGACTTTTTCGACCAGTCAGAATTTCTAAAGGTTGTTTGTTTTGGAGACGAGGACTTGGTAGTCGATTAATAAAATACGCGGCGGATAGCATCGGACCAAAATATTTTTGGAACGTGATTTTGAAAGAGTAGGGAGTGTGTTATGTTTAAGAGGTGACGATTTTTCCTTTCTACTACACCATTTTGTTGTGGTGTGTTAACACACGTAGTTTGATGAAAGATGCCTTTTAGTTTTAGAAATTTTTGAAAAACCTTCCTGGTGTACTCAGATCCGTTGTCGGACCTTAAGATTTTAATTTTGAAATCATACATGTTTTCCACAAATCTTGTAAAAGTACAAAAAATATCAAAAACTTCAGATTTTGATTTTAATAAGTAAATTCATGTAGTACGGGAAAATCGTCAATAAAAGTGATAAAAAAATTGAAGTCGTTATAAGATTCGGTTGGGGCTGGTCCCCAGATATCAGAGTGTATTAGTTCTAATGGGTGTTTGGTTTTGATAGATGATAACTAAAATGGCGATTGAGTTTGTTTTGAAAATCTGCATACATCACACAAAAAATCTGTTCTAATAGACGAAAAAAACGATTTTAAAACTGAATGTGATGGATGTCCCATTCTTTTATGCCATAATTCATGTTTGGATAAATTTCCAACATGTAATGCATGTATGTTTTGATGTAGAATATACAGATTATTAACGAGACGACCGCTACCAATCGTCTTCCCGGAGATACGATCCTGAAATACAACATCAACTGGTGAGAAGATAATATTACAATTAAGTTCTTTCGTGATTTTGGTGACAGATAACAAATTTGATTCAAACGAAGGTACATACAAGACATGTTTTGCAATTTTATCAAGTAATTTTATATTCCCTTCTCCTTTTATTTCTACTTGATTTCCATTAGCCACGCTAACAAACTTATTTAGTAGGGATAAGTTTCTTTTAAGATCTAGTAATAAGTTTGGATTGCTAGTCATGTGATCGGTGGCGCCAGAAACAATAATCCATACATTGTTTTCATTTTTCCTAGATTGAAGTGCTGAAAAATAATTTTCCAGAGGGTTTATCATACCCGCGGAATTACCTGAAGTGGAGGGTTGATTGTGCAAAACTTCATTTAGTTTGTTTATAAGGAGGTGGATATTCTCGGAGCCCATTGGGCCTGTGTTTGCTGGATCTGTGCGAGGAGAAGAGGAGAAAAGATTTCTGTTGATCGGGTTCGGAGCCGACCCGATAACGTTATCCGGATTCGTCGATGTATTTATTCCACCAGATCCGACTGCTGACATTCCAAATGTTTCCTGCGAGAAAAAATTAGGGTTAGGGTTGGGTTGGTGGCTGCCGCCGCAGCCGCCGGCGGTGGCGAAGTAGCCGCTGCCCCCCGATGATCCCCCGTGCGATGAGTTTCTCCCATCGCCTCCTCTTCTGTCATTGTCTTTTGGTGGTCGGAGATGCAGATGGAGAAACCAGGAGTTGTTTTTGTTGTCTCCGATTTTTTTGCAGTTTTCATAGTGCTCATCCTTCTGATTTCCATACCGTTTTTTGTTGTTTTGATGCTGTCTTTGTGATTTTCCAGTAAAGAATGCGTGATTTTCGGCTTCTGTTGTTGATTGGTTTTGCAAAGGAGCGATGGTCATTCGTCGTGATTCTTCGCGAAGGATCATCGCGATGACTGAGGCAAGTGACGGTAGTTCTGGGGCCATGAGCACTTGGCTTCTGATGTTTTCGAAAGATGGGTCTAGACCTCCCAGGAACTGGTAGATCCGGTCTTGTTCCATCCTTTTTCCGAGTGTCCGTTCGTCGGTTGTTGGTGGTTCATAGATCCCCAACTCGTCTCATGCCTTTCTGAGAGTATCGAGGTACTCAGTGATGCTTTTGTGGTTCTGACGGGACTGCGCAATATCTTGTTTGAGTATGAAGATGTGCGCGAAGTCTTGCGCCTTCCCGAAGTGCTCTTGGACCGCATCCCAGAGTTCCTTTGCGTTGTCTTTGTAGAGGAAGATCTCCCCTATCTGTGGTTGCATGAACGCGATTATCCACGACATGACCAGGTGGTCGGAGGTCTGCCATTCTTCCTGCTTTGCCTCCGTTTCTGATTCCTCCGGTTTCTTTGCAGTTCCAGTGATGTGGCCGACTTTCCCCCTGCCGCTGAGGGAGAGGGAAACCGCCCGCGCCCAGGACATGTAATTTGTCCCGTTGAGTACTGTTGATACGAGACGGGAGGGATTTTCGTGGTGGTTTCCCGACATGGTTTTGGTAGTTTTGTGTGAATATTTTTTGAGAGTTTGGATGTGGGTTTTGTGCCTTCAACCCCCTCAGTGAGGTGAAGATCGGTGATGATTATTTTGGGGATCTGAGATCGAGTCAATGCTCTGATACCATGTAGAAAATAATGGATCGAGTTTGAGGAAGAAGAAAGATGTTTATTGACTGTTTTGATTCTTACAGAAAACTTATTTTTCATTTCAATTGCTTGTGTATATATATGTTGTGTTCTTTCCGTTGTATTTCGTTGTATGCGATGAGATGCATAATGAATGTTGTTTGGTGTCCGAGGAGGTGCGTAGTAAATGTTGTTCTAGACGTTTGTTGTTGCCGTTGTAATCTTCAATAATACTAATGTTGTGTGAAATATAGTTATGCTTGTCGTCGATATGAACCCTTGCAAGCATATTCTTCTTCCAACAAAGATTTAAAAGCGTCGCCAAATGGAAAGCATATCCAGGTTTAATTTTTTTGCCTTCATCCACATTTATATTTCTTGCTGTTTCACATGTTGTTTTTGCTGCGGGTCGTAACATCTGTTTCCGCCTCCATTCGTCGGCGCAAAGTAAAAACAGTGAACAAATAGAAGTGGCCATTGCACTTGGTAGTAATGTGGGTAATAGACTCAATAATTTCAATGAAGCGCTTCGTATGATGAAAACATCCGGCATAGACGTGACTAGGTATGGTTGTTTGTACGAGACCGCTCCCGCCTACGTCACCGATCAACCTTCATTTTTCTAAATTCTGCCGTCTAATTGCTGCTTGGCATTCTTTCCGTTTGGAATATGGAGACGTGTGTAAAGATGTTGCTTGTGAACTCCTGGAAAGAATTAAACAAGCGGAACTATTAGGAATACCTGTGTGGAAAATCATGATCGACCCTGGTATTGGTTTTTCTAAGAATTGTGACCTTAATTAACTTGGATATCCTTATGGGCTTGCCATCCATCCGTCCGAAGAGTACTTGGTTCGGAGTGCATCGCTGCGTCTCATGCACCAATATTGATTTTGGACCCTCTAGGAAGAGGTTCTTGGGTGAAGAAGTCTGTGATAGAGCCGATCCAATTGAGAGATGAAAGCTATCAACTTCTGTAACTCTTTAAATTTGATGTTTGCAGCTCTTTCTGTTCTTCACCTTATTCAGCATCCTTAATTGTTCTACCATTTTTTCGGAGGAAAAAAAAAAGGTCAAATACAACGCAATTTTGATTTCCTTGTTGGCTTTATATACTCGGATGGAAATTTCAGGTTGGATTTGAGTTATTAGCTTAAAACATTAAAGAACGAAACTCGAGCATGAATTTGCAGTTGGATGTTTTGCTGAGCTCTTGCGTAAATATTGAGCTGATCTTCGTAAATTCGGCGAGTTTTACTGGAAACTTTTTTTTTTCTCTTGTCTATTTGGAATCTCTTTTGTTGCAGATTATCTCTTTGGAATCTTTGAGATTAACTTAATCTAACATAAGACAAAATATGCACAAACACACTACCAACCGAACAACAAAAACTTGGCTTCTCGCCCTTATCTGCAATATTATTTCACAGGCAAACTGACTTTTTCACCTCAACCTTAAAATATTGTTCAATCAACTTATGACACCACATGAGTAAATATAAATGTTCTCCATATATTTAAGAAACATCATTATGGACGAACGTGTACGTATGCCATGATGTCATCATCCTCATATCCAGAGCTTGTATATTTTGAGGGTCGTGAGTATTGATGTCAATTTGATGTGTTTGGCTCTCTTTTTTGTTTATTTTATGTTCTTGATTTTGATGGTTGTGAATTAATTCAATTTTTATTATGCATATCATGTTTGCATTATCTTATTTAATTTTCGTTAGTCAAGACAAAAACCAAATCAAGAATAACGTTAGGTTCACAGAATGTTGTAGAAATCAATACAATTTTTTAATATAAATTGCACGAAATAATATACAAAAATAGCAGGACTTAAAAACCACCTTCTTTACAAATTGGCTCATGATTTTAACAATATTGAAATCTCTTAACTTTCTCACAAGTCTCAACTACTAAAAAGAGAACTTCCTCACGAACGTCTGATTAAACAAAGATACTAATAAGAAAAGGAAATTATATTAAAAAGTCAAAGTTGTCAATAATACTTCAAAAAAAAACCTCAAAACAGGAGGCTGTGAGCAGCAGCACCTAGATTTTGCACGAAGCAAACAGCTGAAAAACACAAGTTGCAAAAGAAGCCCACTGGATTGCTCGAGAAACAAGTGTGAAATGCCAAATATTATCTGTCAAACTCTGAACTCTAAAAATCCATGTTGACTTTAACTCTGCACTTTTCCTTCTCCTCTCACCACCTTTACTGTATATAAACCTACACAAGACATCTGCCTGTTCCCCATGCAAAGACCAACTTAGCAATCAGACTTCCTACCTTCCTTCTCATCTATCTTTGCTTTCCAAACAATTCAGCAGTTAGTTGTTGTTCTGCCAAAATGGGAAAATGGGTTAGACCTGAGGTTAGTTGTTTACATGGGTTATGTTATATAGTAGGTTGGAGGCACTTGTAATTAAGTGCTAATACAAATCTTAATCTTGTTTAGGTGTATCCTTTGGTGGCTGCCATGGCTTTTGTTGGAGGGGCCTGCGTTTTCAGCCTCACAAGACATGTCTTCATGAATCCAGATGTTAGGTATATATAATCATCAAAAACATACATATAAGTGCTTCAGTTTTTGTTTTTCATCAAGCTTCGTCTCTAAGAAACAAAGAAATTTCAGGTTCTTAATTAATAACATGTGTTGGTATACTGCTTCCTAATTAATACAATTCGCAGGATTAACAAGGCTAAACGGACCACCGCAATCCTTGATAATGCAGAAGAAGGGGAGAGATACGCAAAACACGGGTTTCGCGAGTACCTCAGCCACCGCCACCCAGGGATCTTTCCGACGCCAATCGACTACTCTAAAGACAGGCAGTGACTACAAGTTTTCATTCATGCTTATTACAAGTCCTACTGTACTTAATGTGGGTTTGTGAAAATTCCGTATTATTTCGATATGCCATGATTTGGCTAGCTGGTTATTCAGCAATGTTCAGTACTTAAATTTTGATTGAATCATATTTATCTGTGTACATTTTCCCTTACCAACAAATATTCATGGAATATCTGAAATGGCAAATATCATATCAATTATCTTTTTTGACGATTCATTGTAGGAAAAGAATGCCTAAAATTAACAAATAAACAGAAGACAAAAGAAACCTAGCAAAGTTCAACTACCAATCTGACATCACCCATCAAAAAAAGTCAGTTTTGATCAACATACTTACGATCATAGAGGGTATTTCAGCTCCATGTTTTCCACTGTCAAACATGATGAGCATGATAAACATAAGAATGATGACAATATAGATAAAGGTGTCTGATCGGGTTTAAGTGTTTTAACCCCAGACACCAAGACAAGATCAAACACATAGAATGATACAGGTCTAATAGAGTCACACCTTTTCGGTGCAGATAATAGGATACGAACGCCCAATACAAGTTTGCATTCACATGATTAAATAAAAGTCACCAACACGAAATGTCTGAAATTCGTCGATTCAGGGCATGACAAATTCATCCATCCAAAGGTGTCAGTAGTGATAAATTCAGAGACCTGCAAAACAGAGGGCTGGACTGAAAGTTGCACCAGTTACAGAATAATCATAGAAAATGCGAACATGATATCAGCCAAATTGAATGCACATCCCTCAGTGGCTAAAGATTTGTGGCGTGGGTCGTCACAGTTTAAATAGTTTGTCAAATTGGGCTAATAATAAGGTAGCACCCTATGAAACCTCTATAAAGTAGTTGTTTCGATTTCAGGTCTTAGTCAAAAGGTATTGTTCCATGACAATACGTTGACAATCAATTAAGGTATGTTAAAGAAAGCAACCAGGAGAAAAACAAGATATAAAAATGAACGTAAGCAATTCAAAAGATCAGAAATTACCGCAGGTGGTCCGTTTGTCGCTCCAGTTTGGCAATGGAAGCAAGCCGAAGTGCGTACCGTCCTGCTTCACCTGCACAGATGATCTCGGTTCGGAACTCATAAATGGAGATGACAATTGAAGCACACCCGCAGTATCCCCCCGAACATTGCACAAAACATTTCCAGAAGCAACTTGTGCAGGAACAGCACTGTTGTATTGGTCTTCCATATTAAAGGTTGTAGCAACGCTGGCGCCAAAATCAGGAAGTCCAACATGCTCACTTGCCATTGCTTTGAAACCCGGCGAACAAAGTGCATTTGAAGCCACATTAGACAAACCGTGTGATTCATATCCTCCCATTCTGTGATAAACAGGGGCCTCGCTGTGCTGCGGGTGGCCACTCAGGAATGGAAGGTGCTGAACCGCTGGGGTTTCGGAGGGACATGTGGAAGATCCCTCCAAATGATTTGACAGAAGATAGAGAGCACAACCAGAGCTAGAAGTACCAGGGAAACCATGACGCCTGGGCACACCATGAGAAAGGGAATTGTGACTTGCGAACCTCGGCTCGCGTTGGTTTCCATATGGATGACATGTATCCTCAGATACCAGCTTGGTTGCACTTGTGGAGACATACGGCCTCTCCACAACACGAGTAACATTAACACATTTCCGAGCATCATCTTTGATTGGATGTTGCCCTAATTTTGCATCTCCAGTCCAGTTCATGTTCAAGTATTTTTCATTGTGTGGAGGAGAGTCAAAAGGGAAAGCATTCCGGCAAAAAAAAGACATTCTGGTTGGTAATGTAGTTGTACCATGAAATTTGCCACCTAAAAATGAAAACAATAATCAGCAAGCAATTATTGGAAACAATGAAAAGGAAACAAAAAACTTAAACCACATAGAAGCTGAAATAAAATGAAAAAAACCCATCAAGCGAGGTGATGGCAAGCCAAAAGTTACAGAGTGAGTGCAAATTGAATTCATTCTAGCTCATATGAATCATGATTGACTTGAACTTTTTAATTCCTTTATGGATAGTTGGAAAATGGTTTCTACTAGAGCGTGCTTCAACAAAGTTGAAATAGATCTCTGTCAGATAATTGATGAAAATAAATAAAATGGCAGTGATTAAAAACTTGCATTTACAAGATAATCATAATCACTATTACAACAATGCAGATAACAAAAGGACAAGAAGCACAATTTAAATCTGTGCTCAATATTGGTGACTGTCTCTTACCCAAGTAGTGCTGATTCATCAGCCCGAGGCTTCGAGAACGAATATCCACATGTGGCTTCCTGCGGCGTTCATTGTGAGCGGCAAGTCGTCTTCTACAACTTCGCTTGGTGCCATCAAATTCTTTGAGCATGTGGAATCTAAAAAGAACGATTGATATATGATACATAGGGTAGTTTTAAGGCATTTCTGCCTATCAGTAAATATTGAGCAGAGAAAATATCGATGACGAAAAATAAAAGAATGGTTCTCCGAGTGGTATTCACTTTAGTGTTCATTTTATACAGTGAGATGGGCATATATCATTTGGACAATGGCAGCCTGTAAATGCAAAAATATCAAGGTTAAATTTGATCTTTTGCTGCATGACTCGGACATGACATTTTGCACCTTTGTCGCCAATTATAAGTTCACAAAAACTCTTTGAAATATTATCCATTGCAGACTTCTTTTTTTGATCGGTGATTGCAGACTTCTTTAGAGTTCTCCTAAATCAAATATGCTTCTTTTTTCTATTGATAAATCATTTTTGCTCCTTTAAAGTCCAAAATCAGCTAAAAATAAAAGGATGATAAAAGTTATTGGGATTCAAAAATGCCGATGTCAATTCTCTGATGATAAAGGAATTGGATGGGGAAAAACCTGCTGCACTGCTGACAAAACCTCTGTGTTTTGCCATTCACAACAACATTTGCAGTTTTGCAGTGAGCGTCACAGACTTTGTGCTTCTTGTGATAATCCTTTGCAGCAGTAAGATCAGCATTGCAGCCATGGACCTGACAGACTAAATTGTGGCTACTCGAGCTGGTTCGCGCCCTCTTTGTTCGAATTCGCGGGGCAGGTGAAGGAAATGCCTTCTCTTTCATAGTATTACTTCTGGCTTCTTCAGGATCAGAAAACATTCCAAGTTTTAGATCAATGAATGATGATTCCTGAACATTAGTGTCAATGATGGAGCTCGAGTCCTTAGAACTTGATTCTTCTTTGGATAGTTTCTGACTAACTCCGTGACTATGGGCATCCATACCATCTAGCAGTTTGCCAACGTAGTCGTCAGAAATGGCCTTCTCATATGCATATGAAAAGTCTGATCTCATGGACAATTGATTTCGAAACACACTTTGGCTTTTAGTAAGGATGTGACTTCCATGATTACTTGTGTTTTCCAGTTCCAACACCGCTTCTGCCGTATTAGAGGGTTGAAGAATTCCAAAGGGTAAATCAAAATCACTCTCTTCGGAATCACACGTCCACGATTCCATTGTCTACAGTAACAAGTTCGTGGTCCTAAATGTGTAGATTCCGCTTCCAGAACTAGCAAGGACCATCTTTCCTGTGATTCAACCACTTAACCGATTCAACATCTTCTAACTTCAAATGACAACATTATTAAAAGCAAGGTGACTAAAATTGAACTTCATGGAACACATGAAAAATCTTGGAATGCACATTGGTCAGCATGAAATACCATATATTTTCAGGTGTAAACATCTAAATGACTAAAGCGTTACCACAATCATAAGTGCTGGGTGTCAATAACATATTTTAAGGAAGAAAGCTGTAAAGAAAAACATGTTATTGCCCTAATGATTTTTTGGTAGCATTGAATATTGAACTTAGAACTTATTAACTTAAAGGTTATGTGGGTGAAGGTGCAGGTATGCATCCTCGTAAAATGATTGGTCAATTATGCAACAATAGAAGGGTAAGGATTCAGCTAGTTGCTTTTGCAAATAATTCACACTGGAAGTTTTTTGGGGGAGCAAAATGTAAAGGCTTCGTTAAAATATCATCATCATGAACTAGAAGTGCAAGATAGGAGCAGGAAAGTGGAAAAATGGGCTACTCAGAGAACTCAGCTAATTCAAAGCTTGCTTAAAAATAAAGTTTAAGTTACATAGCATGTTGAAAGCTAAGATAAAGGATGAGGGTTGCGATAGGCATGGTAAGCCAACATAAAAACTTCAACCTCTCCCACAACAACAACAACAAAGTCTTTAATCCCAAACTAGTTGGGGTGGGCTAGAAATAAAACTCAAATAGGAATCATGGTTCAGGGCTTTTAGGCACGTGAATCGCCATCTTCCATACCCTACAAATTTGAACCACTCCCACGGAAATGAAACTCAAAGGACTTTTATTTTTATCGGTGAAACTCAAAGGAATTTTGCTGTTGTAATGTGACAGATTAGCCTAGAATCAAAGTTTAACATTAACAGGTAATGGAAATGTTGGTTGCAAAAGCCAAGTTGAACTTTCGACAACCAGAATTCCTTTGATTGTGGAGGTGTCAGTGAAATAGGAGTGTGATTTGCACGTAGACCAACACATACAAGTGCATGTTATGAAGGAAAAGGAAACTTGAAAACAATGCGTAGAACAAACAGACCAACCTCATATTCAGCAAAAAAGGCAAGTAGTAACATCCAAACTATAAGGATTAAAGAAACTCTATTGCTTGCAAAAGGGCACATGACTTCAACATGAGATGGAGGGATTTTAGATGATGCGTAATTAACTAAACCTGCAGTACAAGATACGGAGGCATGAAATCGGAAATCCAAATCTTTTGACTTCAGAATAACTAAACCTACTGTCAGCTAGGAGTTTTGGTTCAGGTCTTACCCCAGCCCCACATTTTTGCATGTACTTCAAAGGCATGATTCATGTAAATGTAAGTATAAAATATACCAAAAAAAATGCAAAACAAAACATAAAAACTAATTGTAGCCATAAGAAGTACAATATATCTGTTATCTATCACCAAGACCTCACTTCTAAAATAATGGGTCACACTAAGAATGTGCCTCCTCCCAACCCAAGATTGAGTGCAAACCTTTAAGCTCCCGGACTTAATATAGAAGAAGAAGAGAGAGAAAAGTGAAAACGAAATACATGTACACACCAAGATCGAGAAATAAAAGATAAAGGTAACAAAATGCATGGTTATCCTACCTATGTAGTAAAAAAGAACAGAAGACCCAAGGTACATAAAAAGAACAAAAATAGATTGCAAAGCTTATATGACATCCCTTGATACCTTTGATCCACCTAAAATCTAAAAAGCTACAAAAACATGTGAATACGTTGTACCATACCAAACAAAGACTGGACAAAACAAATAGAAATACATGTCATCTAGCAAGTGCCATGCAATGTGCTCTATGCATAAACACCTCCAAGGATAAAGAAAAAGAAAAGAGCAGACCTTTAGTCTAATCCCAACATCACCATGCAAAGAAAGCAGATATGCCCATTTGAGATCAAGACCAAAAAAAAGGAGAATAAGAAGACAAACTGCTCCTTTTCTATGTGGATCTCCAATGTAGAGTGAATACACTACATAATCAAACACTCTTAACAAAAAAAAAACAAATTAAATAGATTGCCATTTGACAAAGTCACATATAATGGCATATCCTTTTATCTAATATTCAGATAAATCTTTAGAACCCTAAAACCATGTTAAACACCCACAAAATTTGACACATGTCATATCAAAGCCATAGTAGAAATGTGTCACTGTTCCTAATCACAAACAAAAAAGATAAAAGGCAAAACTCCAGCACCACCACACCAACAAATGGAAACAGAAAAGCCACCTCGACCCAGGCAAAAACCGGTGGTACCCATTTGAGACAATAAGAAAAGTTATTTTCAACACCTATCCTGAATGTCTCTTCAATTCACCCAAACAAAACAAAAAAAAAAAAACTCCACATTTGTTTACTAACAACAAACACCAAAATAGATTACCAAACTCGTATGACATCTATTACTGCAAATCCAACGAACCCCATAAAAAACTCCAAAACATGAGCAAATTCAACTAAAAAGAAGGAATCAGGAACAGCAACATGAGCAAAAGCAAAAAAGGCACGATCTTTAACGGCTTCGAACCTCGCAAAGAAACACGACCAAACCAATCCGTGCATGAAACGGAAAAACAAGCGTTACCCATTTGAGATTAGGGGCTGAAAAAGAAGAAAGACGGTGCTTTTCTCACATGGAGAATCGAAACAGCAAGCAAGATCCACCAAAACTGGGTTTCTTGGTGTTTTGGAAGGAAGAGAGAGAGAGAGAGAGAGAGAGAGAGAGAGAGAGAGAGAGAGAGAGCGAAGAAAGGCGAATGCGTTGGAGGGATTGATTACATTACATGGTTTGGTTTGGTTTGGTTGTTTTGGGGAAAAGATCGGAAGAAGCAGCAGAACAGAACAGAAACAGAACAGAACAGAACAGAACAGAAGAAAGTGATTGGATGGAAAACAAAGTTCGTCCCCAAATAGAATAGTTTACTCTTCTTCTTGTGTAGTGTTGTGTCGAACTGTCATCGATGCAATGCAACTGTTTCTTTCTTTCTTTCTTTCTTTGTAGTTTAATTGTACCTTCACTGTAGAATCTTTCATTTTTTCCTGTATTTATTAGACAGTCTAACTGTCTAATGGTTGTTATTTACTTTTTAAGTAATTTGCAATGAGGTCAAGCCAAGGTCCGTGATATCAAATGTTGAGTTCCCTTATAATCTTTTACTTTTTTGTGAATTTCTTTGGAATACGTAATTAATTATCATTGATTGTTAAATTTGTGTGGAAAATTAATCATGCAAACTTAATTGTTGAAGTAGTCATCAATGGTTTTGTGTTGATGTTGAGCTTTAAAATTGTATATAAGCTCATCCTCAATTTCTAACTTCAGGTATGTTTTATTGTCCACCATATTTTGGGACAAAATAATAAAGACACTCATTGTCGGTTGTTGTTTTCTTTTAGAGGATAATAACTTTGGATTGAATTTTACTCAAAACCATAATGTACCCTGTCATGTTTTGAAGTTTGCATGAAAATACAAAATAATGATTTGAAACAATAGAAGCATTACCTTGCATGTGTGTTGTTATTGAGTGGGCAAGTTTGTTATCCCAAATAACATTTGATCATAGAATCCATACTATTTACACGAAATTCAATAATCATTCATGAGAAAAACACAAATGTTCGTCTCAACCATGAGACGCAAAATCTATGGAAAACACAATAGATGATGAATAAAAATCTATTATAAAAGCATTTTACAATATCTTTAACAACAAATAACCCAAGATAAAGAGTGTTCATTTGAGTTAGGTGGATGATTGAATTCTTTCAAACAAATTTTTCTTCTTTTTGTTACCCCAACCAATCATGTATCTACGTCGTTTTCCCATTTTTCCAAAAACATATGGTCACAAGTGAAAGAGAAACATCGTGATGTGAAATATGTCATTGTCTTCTTTTCCACAGTAATCAGATGGTGGCATGACATCGTTCTCGCCTTTTTTTTTGTAACTTTGCATGTTTCCTTACATTACATTGCTCAGCTGTTGTGCTTTCTGAATAAAAAAGTGGATGACAAGCATTTGATATTGTGATTCTCATCTTTCCTTTTCCTTTTAGCCCATCATATATATCAACGACTGGTTAGCCCGTACTTGCATAATTCAATGATAATGATTGATTGTTGTAGTTTTAAATTTTCACGATATCAATAAATTTTACATGCAAGAAAGTAAATTTTCACAATGAGACCATGAAATGAATCAAGGCTTGCAAACAATACTGTGTTACTAGGAAATACCTTGTTTTTTCATTATTCAGCCCAAAACATTTTATCTCAAGGGGAAAAAACCCGGTAGACTTTTGATAGGATTGGTAAAAAATACATTCATGCTTACGTATATCAATTCATTCTCTTGTCTTTGTCAAGTAAGGTGTTTTGCACATCAAATCCGTGTCCTTTTTATTACAAAATAGTAATCTAACCACTACTCCCCGAGTCAGACTCAGACCTCAATATCTCAAAGAATAAATAAATAAATTGATAAGACAATGAAATTGATTCCTGCCTAGTGCCAACAGCCTTTTGAAAATGGATTCTGAGAATCAAGTACAAAGCACGCAACTTATCAAAAAAAAAAAAAAAAGTACAAAGCACAACCTTAAATTTAATATCCATGAACCAAGGACAATAATCATGAAGAACAATCATAACGAAAATGAACAGGAGAGTTTACAGTTTTTTTTTGTTGCATATCAGCAATATTTTTTTTAGCAATTAGGTAAACTTTAATTAAACCGAAAATCTTGCTATGAGCCACAGCCACAGCAATGCCCTGTCAAAAAGATCAGAAACAAACAACTCATATGTTCATCTTTGCACCAATGTTACAGAAAAAACTCAAGAATATGATCCTATTTATATTCTTTTTTTAAAATCGAGCACAATGATGTAGAACATCAAGTTATTTCTGCAATGATTTGAATAAGACGATTGTCACATATTTTGCCAGAAACCTGTGAGTGTGGCCAAGTGCAACCACAGGCTGACCACTCTTAGGCTTCTGGATGTAGAGGTGGTTGAGCACCACATGTCGCGGCTTTGAGAGTGCGGCCGGGTTGCCTGGAGAGGGAGCTGAGTTCAGAAGTGTTAGGTTTAAGTGTGAAGGTGCTGTAGGAGGTTCTTTTGCAAAATCCTCTGGGTCAAGAGGACAATTTTCATAGCTTGATTCCGGTGATTTTGGCGGCTCGAAGCCCACTATGCTTTCAATGTCGTCCGGGATGTAGTCCTACAACAATTAATGCGCCATGACGAATCAATAGTTTTTTTCCAAGTAAAAGGGAGGTCGGACCTCCAATTTGTATTACTATGTGTAAAGCTGTAAAAACATGTTGTATACAACTAGCAAGTAAAGCAGAATATGCTATACGCTGACAAAGGATAGAACAAACAAAACTTCAGGCTTGAAAGCCAACCTAACATAACGCATCCGAGCCACTAGCAGCTTGAATTAGACATTTGCAGGTCATTTTACAATAATATTCAGCGTTTGGTCTAGAGCTAGAATATATAATTAGGAAAATAGAGAACCTTCGACTGAGACGTAGACTGAAAGATTTCGGCTCTATGGAGCTCATTTACCTGCAAGTCTAAGATGTTATAAGCATTCCCCGCTTCATCTTGAATCCACGGTAGATCAAGAGAATACCTCCACTGCCCATCAACAATAAACCTGTACTGGTAGAACCCCGATGGAAGCACTTGCATGATGCTAAAATCCTTACCCGATCTCTGTAACCATTTCCTGTCATGATAAGTTCCCCCAAGGTTACTTACTGTGTGTCGACCATAGTCGCAAATATGCGTCAATAATTGCAGTCAAGTCCAAAAAATTTAACATGGTAAAAAATAGATTACTTTGCATAAACCACATATATATTTGTAAAGTTTGATGGCATCAAAGAGATACCAAGGATGGGACTAATTGAGCTATTTCCAGTATCAATTGGTAATACAAAAACATCAGGGGATATTTCAAGATGCCCACTTTTGCATAAATAATTGAAGCATTTGAAGAAACCCAAAAGGGAACTTTTGGCTTTTAAAAAAAACGGGTTCCTTGAGAAATTCTAGTTCTAGCAAAAGCTGATGCACCATTGATGTTACTTTAGGCTTGGATTTATATTCTTGTTGCCTTTCCTCTCTTAATGGATTCTCCTTTATGGTTGGAAATGTATTGGCAAATTTGCCTCTTTAAGAAAAGTATACATTAACAATAAAAGAATGGGAACAAGAAAAGGCAGTGACAAGGGTGGCGATTTTAGCTTGGCTTTGCAAGGTGACACGGGTTCAACTTGTGACTCAAGTTGGTTTGAAGCCAAATAAGCCAAGCTCGGGAATCCAAGTATTTTAATCAAAAGATTAGGCTTGTATTGCTAAATACTATATCTACACGTTAATTTCTAAGAGTCAGCATGTGGAAAATAAAAATATGTATATCATATCATGTTTTAAAAATGCAAGAAGTATCTAACTATTCATCTATTAATCGCGTTTGATGACAAGAGTGTGTTAACATATGTTAGCCGTGTCAAAAGTTTGGCCCTAGACTTAATCTTGGTGCAAAACAAACCAAGCTCAACTCCAAATTTAGACTTGTTAAGCTTAATGAACTGACTTAAGTAAACACAACTAGCACTAAGAAGATAGAAATAAAGTTGTTAGGATGATGCTTACTTGGATTTCCAGTTGTCCCAAGAACCTTCCACAGCAACTTGTTTTCCACCATGGCTCCAAGTAATCATGGTTGGTATTCTTTGTTCATTAAAAACTTCTTCGCCCTCAGATTGGTTTTCTATCCATGCATAGTCTTGTGGAAGCAGTTCATCGGGTCTCTGCAGTGGAGGCATAGGCGTCTGAAAATTAAAAGCAGTAGAAACTTTAGTGCCCCGTTATTGTATATTTGTATTATGAAGATGCCAAAAACTAACCATAATATCTAAACAAAAGTATCATCAGTTTCCTAACAAGCAGAGATGGAATATCTAAGATCGTTTCTCAAGAAAATCAACTCACATGTATGAGAAAGGAGAGTATCTGTTTTTTTTCCAGGGGCGAGTATAATGTTTGGTTTAATCGAAGACAAAACTTTTTGTAGAATAAGGAACCATCCACTGATCTAAGAGTTTGTTGAAATTGTAAATTGAGCTATTAGCCTGACATTGACCATGACATTCCAATTTTTGGTTTCACATTTCATTGGGCCTACAAAATTAAAATGACACGGAAAAAGTAATTTCACATCTAAATGTTTTTCAACCCAAAATATATGGTCAAGTGACAGATAACTTATTGATCTTTGTTGAGAATAAGTCCCACACTGGAAGCTTAACAATATAGTTAGATCTCACTCCACAACTCAGCGCCATACTGGAAATTTTGGCGATTCCAAGATCTTGTGAATTAGACATCTTAAGTTCCGAAGAATAAATGGCTTATCATTTTTTGTTACAATCAACACTACAATCAATATCTAAATGCAGTCAAACATCTATATGCCAGGTATTATAGCAACAGAGCTGTGAAAAGACTTCGGATAGCCAAAGATGAACCAGGAGAACTTTTGTATTAATAATGCATTACTTCTTGGATCCTAATAAACTTGACTTACATTTGGGTGCTTGTTCAGACTGATCCAACTCAAGGAATTAATCCTTGACATTTCAAGTTGAAAAAGAACTCCATAACTTAAAGCATCAAACACGTGGAAGCTTAACAATATAGTTAGACCTCACCCACTTCTCTGAGCCCCCATGCTTAGAGAAAAGTCCATATGTACTATTTTACCCATTTTTAAATACAGACATGCAACCATTGATGTGTGAAATTTCTGGAACTAGTTATTTCACTGGTTACACCATTGGTCTAAGGTATTATGACCTTTGCTTTTGTACTTGTTAGAATGGATTGGTCATTTTCCCTTTTGTACTTGTAACAACATGTGTGCTATTTCCTGTTGGCTCTAAATCTAGCAAATTTATAATGTCGTAATCTTCAACGCTTTTTAAGCTTTTCACGTCTTCAATCCTAAATTTGAGAAAAAATCACCACTTAAGAGTTACAAAACTAATCATGCATTGTATAGATTGTGCACATGAATTGAAAACCTTACGAATTTGGATTTTCGGGTGAAACTCATCGGTCCTACGTTTATCAGTTTCAGAATGATTTACAAGTTTCAACTAGCTCGGTAAAAAACCTCTACATCAATTTCTTTGTCCGAAGTTCCAACCGAAATGAATAGAATGGGCAAAATTTGTACAGACCTAGAAGAGTAACAATTGAACAAAAACAACCCAATTAGGAACCACAAAACCTTGTAGAACATACTATGTCTGCAACATCTCATAGGTCTGAAAGGACAAACCATAAGTAGACTGTACCAAAATGGTTTCATATATGAACCAAAATCCATCTCCATGATCACAGGAACAAGTCAGAATGGGCCACAGAATTAAAGCAGGTGATCTTTATGATATGTCAAACAAGAAAAGTGAGGGATGGAAGAAGATTAATTAACCTGCGGAGTGAAGAGTAGAGGCGTTTCCATCACGCCTCGGGGACTCTGAGGAGGACTTTGGCCCATCAGATCCTGTGATTCTCCTTGTCTATCATAAACACCCTCTTCCACCTCTCTCATATTGTGTTGTTGCTGCGGCTGCCACTCGCCTCCGCCCTCTCTGACACTACTGGCATTGCCCATCACGCCACAAAATCAACAACAACGGGACACAACCCGCTACAATCTTATCGAATCATGATCGCCTGTCCTAAGATAGTTACCCTGCCAAAACAACAACAGAACCACCCACACAAAACACATCAACAATCAACATAAATTCATGGCAAGATCCACATGAACCAACACAGCACCAGGAGAAGGAAAAAAATTAGGTAACACCCCACCAACAAAATTCAGAATCAAATTCCACCACACACATCCAACAATGACCCTTAAAATAGTTCTAGCTAAAACACCCCCAAAAAAATCACATCTTTATGGGGGAAAAACAAATCTTCAAAGTACCAAATCCCAAAGCCAGTTTGAGATTTGGAGCAACCAACAGTAGACACCAAACCATGTCTGCAACAATGCTGCAAAATAGAAAAGACCAACATCTCGAAGCCACAATACAAACCAACAATGGCGGATGAATCAAAGAAAGGGTTGGTTGTTGGTTGCACCCTAACAACCAGCAACACTTTACAACATATTAAGTTACTAACAAGTAACAACAACAAATTAAAAACTGACTACAAAATAAAAATGCTATTGTTAGGGATCTTTGGAACAAATTAGATGTGTTTCCAAAGTGTGTGGAAGTGATCTCATCACCTACTAATCTAATCTAGTTTTCTCTCTAACTCACCTCAAGAAGTGGTTCCAGACATGTCTCGTGTCTGTTTCTTTTGGAATTTCCAGACATAAAATATGGAATAAAGGTAGAAAAAGTTAAAAACGATGGGCACTTTATCTTCTTCCTTTTTTGCAAAATAGCCCTCTTTCAATTTCTATTTGCATTTTTTCAATCCAAAATAAGTTTGCAAACCCAAGTTATCTGCGAGGATCATAAACTCCACGATGACAAACCAGAACCACAACAACAAATCGTGGGATATGTACATTAGTATGAGATTCCTTGTCTTGAAGCATCACAATGTGTCCTATTGAACATTTTTGTATTTACATGCTCTTTTTGCATAAGTGCACCACACCTTTTTTTTGAATCTTCCATTGCTCTTTTCTTGTGGTATTTTTTAAGCTTATCAATTAGTACCTTCATGCTCATACGATGTGGTGATGCACCGAATTTAGTTTCTCTCATGTTTAAAAGTTTTCATCAATTAACATAATGTATTGATGTCATTTTATTGACATCTTGGTGACTCAAATAAAGATAAAGGGCTAAGCATTTTATTTGTGTTGAATTGTCCAAATAAAGATAAAGATAAAGTTTAAAATCATTACGAGCCATGTCATCATCTCTCATTAAAAAAAAGATAAACAGAGTAATAAACTTGTGATAATTAAAATATAATGTGATGATAGCAATATAACTGAGCATCATATAAAATATCAATTTGCTAGAATCTAGCACGATAAAATATAGAAAATAGGAGTAAAATGCAAGTTGAAAAGAGCATTAAATCTAGATGTAAATACGATTCACCACGGGAAGGTTTGTGCAAAAAGACTTATTCTATTCTAAATGGTTGTGGTGTAAATGTGGACCGTCCATCTAACTAAAATCCAACGGTTGGATGTCTGTTCGGGTCCACCGTGAAGGTCGCGATCGTGGCTTACGTATTGGTGATGGGGACTGACACGTGTGTGCGAGTGGAGAAGAGAGACACATATAATATAATAATATAATATAATCAAGCAGGTCCAAAATCGATTTTTTATTATTATTAAAAATCATTCGAAAAAAAAATTCCATGGAGAAATTTATCTAAGTCCGTACTTATCAATCCAATACATTAGCTTAAGTAGAAGTATTTGAAGTGTTATTACCAAATGTAACCTTTGAATTATCTTATCAGCGTATAATTCATGTCGTATCGTAACAAGACACCAATGGTGGTACTGCTACTGCTAGTCTGCTGCTAACTACTGATATGGTTGGTGTAAACAAGTCAAGACACGTAGATAGTTGGGTCGTAGGATTTTATGTTTATATATATGTGTATATTTTAAAATTTTAATACATACATATATGATCAATTTTCATATTTTTAACAATTTCATGTACATCGGTTTATATTTTTTTAATATAATATAATCACTATATGTTACAACAAATATAAGAAGATCATGCTCAAAGGTTCTCTAAAATCTTTTTAAAAATCTGGAGTTGCGCCGCTCGTCGAATCGTTCGCCGATTCGCCTCTAAGTGTTCACCAAACTCGAAACAAAATTAGAGAGAAATGAACTAGTCAATTCAATATCTAAATTAAGATTAGAATCTAGCTAATAACCATTTTATGCTCCCTGAGAATTTATTCTGCAAAAGTTTGAAATAATCAAGGAATTTTCAGATGGATTGATATGGTGGTTAGGGAGAGAGATAATTTTTTGTATTAATTAAAATAAAGATGAAGAGAATACTTGTTTATAGGGTCTCCCAACACTCATAATTAAGCTAATCACTAACTCATGATCTCTTGTTTTTCTCTTCCTAAAATCAATCACAATTTGACACATAGTCATCTACATCTACATTTAACCGTAATTGGAATAATTCCAATATATGATTACTATTAATTCCTTATTAATTCGGGCAAAACCGTATTTAACCTTTTTTTACTTTTACCAATTTTTGGATTTATATCCAACAAAATTTGATCTTTGAGGTTTTTAGCAAATTAATATATCATGTAATATATTATCACATGTAATGTCAACCATTACACCACATAATACATACATCTTATATGAACTTATAAATGATTCTAACTATGTCATTTTCATGACACATTTATTTTATCGATTCACCACATATATACTATTTCACACGAATTTCGATACATCATACGAATATAAAATCAATCTTTTTGTTCCATGTTTTGTGGTGTGACATATAAGAGAATTCAAGTCAATTGACAATGATATTAAACACTTAATATCATAAACTATAAGTGATATCTAGCTACACATTATAGTTACCCAATTAGCATAGATGTCTTGTTCCACTCGAACCAAACACAATCCATTTAGTGATGTAAGTGCATCACTTGTGGTTGTCTCTTACCTCATGATATTAAGAATATATATAAAGTAGAAATGTGTCACATTTGTATTATATACATTTCTTAATCTCTTTAAGCTAATTATATCTATGTAACTTAACTCAAGTTACATTGTGCACATTTTATTTTTGCTTTATCAAGGGGTCCAATAATGACATCACTCAAGTAAGAGATGAGCAATGATATTTTTGACGAACTATTTTTTCCAGCATAAGTCATGTTTAACCAACTATTATTTTTACCACTATACTTATTGATAGTTTTTGACAATAATCAAATTGAACATTTCTTATGTGAAAAAATATAAGTCTCATATCTTAGGATCCAAGACACAGTAAACCATTAATGATACAAAACACAATTTCATAATGTTTTACTTGTTAGGTTTATTCAATATATAAAAGTAATATTTTCATCTTTTATATACTCGTGTCGTTAAATATTTGTAGAAGTACAATAATCGATTACCAACCCGACAATCTTATATCGGTAATTAATGTTCAATGTTAATTACCATGATTGTGAATAAAATTTGATATACGTAAACTATTATTTTTTAGATCTCTACGGTTAGGGACATTATTTTTAGATATCTACGAAACGATTTTAGCTTGTTTAGGTTAAATGTACTTGAATACCGTAAAATTCTGAACTTGTTTGTATTAAATATATAAAAAATTAAAATTTTTGTCGGGCTTGCAGAAAGCTCTTTTATTACACACCACTTTTAGTGATAAAAAAAGTCTTTTTTTTTTCTTCTTTTTCTTGGGGCGTCCTCAGTGAGTCAGAGGTGCGAACGATTTGTCAAAATCTTTCATTTTTTCGTTTAATCGCTTCTCCTATTGCTGTTTCATCTTTGCCTATGTTTGCAACATCTAATTTGTTCAGGGTTTATTGTTCTTTCAAGCTTTATCGTTTTGTTTACTTCACAAAACCCTAAAATCTAAGATGGAAGTAGTTGGTTGTTTGGCACTTCACATCATCACAACTTTGCGTTTGGTGTTGTTCCTATTACTAAATCAACATCCCTTAGTGGGTTGATGTTGATTCCTGGTTTTGGTAGTGTGAAGTTGAGGTGGTGTGGTGGGTGAGTGAAGGGGATTAGGGTTTTCCTTTTTTCCCTTTTCAGCTTAAATACGGTTTTGGGTCGGAACGATTTTAGCTTGTTTAGGTTAGGTGTATTCAGACTTTTGAAGTTTGGATAGCATGTCTTCAAAATAAAAATGAGTTAGTGAGTAGTGACTATAATTTGGAAACAAAACATCTGTAGACTTTTAGATTATTTTCTGACCGGTGCCGACCGAAGACATTTAATCAAATTAGATTTGTGCACAGTTTGAAGTATTGGGATAGATTTCTGATCCGTATGGGTTGTATGAAAAGCCAAAAAAACACTCATTTAAGTTGAGTGAAGATTACTAATAAAAAACAAAAAAGTTGTGTGAAGAAAATTTGCTTGCAGTTCGACAAACAAGTATCGGCAATGGACTTGAGAAATGTAATGATCTTAATATGCCATGGTCACAGCTATCGAAGCATAAGGTCTAACTCCACTAGTGTTGGCTTCGATGGTCTCATGCATATTGCTGTACATAAAACAAATGAATTTGGTTACATATTTTACAGTTCAGTCTCTCTTGATGAATTTGAGCTCAACATTGTATCTTCTAGACCAACTATAATGATGTACGACTTGGTCGATGCTTTTGAGGTTGGAAATTTGTTCAGTTTTGAAAATGGTCCCAAGAAGCTAACTTTATTTATTGTGCTGAAGCATAATTTGATTGAGACAAGCAACCAGATATGTCACGCAACATTGTTTTGCCTCCTTTCTCACAATCAAATAAGTGCAGGTATATCTATAACCATCTGTCACCGGTTTTTTGAACACTTTGTGCTCACGATCGCATTCATTTCAGTTGCTAAACACGGTGAATCTAATAAATGGCAATCCACAAACCGCAAGTCCTTCACATCTTGACATCTTCTTCTTTTGCCATCTATTAATCACATCAATTTATTATTATTATTATTATTATTATTTATATACTCATATATGGTTATGCAAAAATGCATAATATGAAGGATTACGAAGGGAATGACACCATTTATATATTTATCCTGTATGTCAAAATCGAAGAGTATCTTATGAGTCACTTTTCTTATGTTGTACTTTATTTATTTCTTCAGGATACTTAAGCCATCATGCAACAAATTAGATCTGCTATACTGAAGCATGTTCGAATCAACAATAACCTCGTGGGAAGTGGGAGACTACTGCTGGGATCAGCTCAATACATGTGTTCGTCATCGATATCGGCTGAGAGTGATCACATCTTGTCTAGGGTAATCGATCTTGTCAAGAGATATGACAAAATAGATGCCAACAAGGTTGTTTCCTTTTTCCTTCTCTTTTCTTCATCTGAGATGAGGTCTTCATACATTTTTCTACATTAGGCTATTCAAATGTTTATTGCATGGTTGAACTTTGAATCACCAATTTGAGTGTGAGAATATCATGTTTGTCCTTATAACTACGAAATTTTGACCCTGCATTAGAAGTTAAGCACATTGAGGTGGGTGGTAAATATGATGCCTGTGTTTCTCATCAATATCGAGCTTAAACGAGACAAAGTTGCGACACATTGAACTCATGGAATTTTTTTGGGCATTGTGTCGCAGGTGACAGAAACTGCAGATTTTCAGAAAGACCTGAGCTTGGACAGCTTGGATAGGGTTGAGCTTGTGATGGCCATCGAGCAAGAATTCTCGATTGAGATCCCTGACGAGAAAGCCGATAAATTTTCCTGTTGTGGGGATGTTGTTAAATACATAAAAACCGAATCCAATCGAGACAAAGCACCGGTCTCCTAACTTAGTGGAGGGAATTGCACATTCAGGCATCACTGGCTCTTACGTGGACTTGTATTTACGCAACATGATCTTAAAATGCTTGATTAATTTTTAGTTCTTCCCGTGAATATAATTTTGCCTAACATTGATGCAGCGTACAAGTTCTTGAAATTTGAACATTATATTGATTTGTAGGTTTATTTGTTTTTGCTTTCAACATGTTTAGCGTTTGCAGGTTGCAGCTCTAAAAGATTCGCGTTTATGCGTTTAATTTAGGAAGTTACTATTCGTCGTCGGAAAATAACTTAAATCGTTCCAAAAATTAACTTTTTGCCCTTAACAAATCAATTAATACTCATTTTGTCTTGTGTCTTTAGGCAAGGTATTTGACTCAATTTTACTCACATTCCTAGTAGCAACACCACGAAAATGTCTGACGAAACACTTGGATCCGGTTAGGTAACGGAGGTGGATTTTTTTTCCCGACTCAGACGTCTGGTTAAGGGTGGAGGCGTCTGGATACGACGCCTACACCATGGTGGAGGCGTCTGGTTAAGACGCCTCCACATAGGTGGAGGCGTGTTTGCCAAACGCCTCCACGTTGGTGGAGGCGTGTTAGTCAGACGTCTGTATTTTTTTAATAATAAAAATTTAAAATTTAAATATAAATAAATTCTTAAAATTATACGGTGTGTTATCTCAAATTATTTGAGGTTCTGTTGCAAGATTTTCGGTGGTAACGATGTCAGATTACAATGAGTTTTTTTGCAAGTGATTAATATTCAAAAATTTCAAGATGTCGTTCGGGGGTCATTGAAATTGTTGGATGTGGAAATTGTTGAATGTTCATCACTTGCAAAAACTCATTGTAAGGTGAAATGTCAGACGGTCGACTGTTTGCTTCTCGGTCTACCGAACATGTTTTATGCGGATGACCGAGTTTCCATCGGTCCACCGTGATCGTAAAGACAGTAAGTTTTTTATCTTCCTACAATCATTGGGTCGGTTTACCGTTCTCTACCCGGTCATCCGAATATTTATTCTCAGTAGCTTCGACATTTCTCTGGAAATCTCTATTCGGTGTACCGAAAGGGTATCGATCATCTGAATATAGTAATTATTAACTTATTAATTAATTAATTTAGTAATTATCTAAATTTATAATCAATTATCTTTTTAATAAAAAATATAAAAATTACGGACGTCTGAAGGAGCCGCCCCGCGTAGGAGAGTGGCGTCTGGCTAAGACGCCCGTCCTATGGGCGGGGCGTCTGGGTAAAACGCCCCCCATGGGGGAGGCGTCTTACCCAGACGCCCCTCTCCTACGCGGGGCGGCTCAGTTAGATGCTCGCAATATTTTTTAATTTTTTTTAAATGATGTTGGATATTTTACCAGATTCGAGTACACCGAGGCGTCCGTTGGCTCATTAGTGACCTCCAAAATATTATTTTTTTATGATTATAAGAGGATGATGAAGAGAGATGTGTGGTAGGAGGGTAAAATGTCGCGTTATAGCAGTAGAAATGAGAGAATGACAAAATAATAATTTGTTGGGGGCGATTTAAGTAGTTTTAGGGCGATGAATAGCAGTTCAGTTAATTTATAACTTCAAATGAAGATTTACCCTGACATTATTTATTCGGAGTTTGTTTGTTTTTCTAATGCCTCCTTAGATTGCAATTACTTGAAAGTTTGAAACCATGATGTCTTACTACTTTTTTTATTAATTTAATCATTTCTTTTATTATTTAATGGAGTGAATGTAACCACTAAAGATGCATTACCATTGTTATATGAGCTGAAAAGGTAATCTAATCCATATCAATCCGACCCGATCGATTCTGTGCACTTACTTAATAAAGGGCCTACGACACAATTCATTAACCGTCTAAACTAACCTAACCTTTGTGTATGAAATAATAACAAATGGTATGTGAATCACGTAAGTCAAACTAAAATCGATACCATTTAGCTTTTTAGAGGATCAACCGTATCTCAGGCGTAATCTGAACCATCTGTTTATATCTATTTATCTATCTATCTATCAATCTGTGTTGGGTTTAAAAAATGTCAACCAAACCATGATGCCAACACCACTCATCAAATCCATAAACATATGTTTAGGATCCCAATCACATGAAATGGATCAATCTTTAATTAATTACGTAGTAGAAAAGTACACACAAATGAAACAAAACTTAACTTAATTAAGATTGGCATCCGAACACGACACTTGTGAAAACCCTCTTTTACCCTTTTTGGGAACCAAAAAAGAAGAAGAAAAACAAACCCCTTTCGATCGCTCCAACTCCAACTCCAATCGCTTCCATCTCTACTCGATTCGGCTACCACTGCCCTGTAAGCATCGTTTCTCTTCATCTTTTCCTGGTTTTCGGCCGAAATTACGAGCTTCTTCTGTTCGCTACTTTGTTTTTTGCCTTTTATTTGGAAAAGTTTCGCCTTTTCGTTAGGGTTCTTGTTGGTTCTTCTTAAAGTTGACGTTTTTTTTTTGTTTGGTGTCATTTTGGCCAATTCTTAAAGAGCTACTCAACGCTTCTTCTTTTTTGTTGGATTCTCGTGTTTTCTTCTTCTCCTGATGAACCTGAAGGTGTAGTTATGTTGCTGTTTTTATTATTATGAAATCAAGTTCACTATGCCAAAGCAGCTGTTTTGACGCAATTACATGTTGGTTAGATCTTAGTTGTGGGGGGGAATTGTAGGACTATAGGATGGTATAGTTGAGAATTCTACTTGTATGAATTTCTTTTAGCGCATCACGTCACATCTCAGGGTTATAGAGTAGCTTAATTTGCATCAGAAGAGCAACCACGATAGCGATAGTATATGATGCGTCATTTAATTGTTTAATTCATTTGTAGTTGTTTGTCTACTCCCATGGCTCTTCTATCTAACTTTTTTGTATTATTTATTCATTTGCATTTTTGTTTGTCTCGATCATGCTAAATTCTACTTCAAAGTAATTCATCACAGTATTTTTTTTCTTGAATTTCAATATGTTGACATTGTGAGTCTCGATTTTAAGATCATACTCTCTACTTTCATCGCTGCTGAAATGGAGGCTGAGATTTGAGTTTTACATTCTCTATGTTTGGCAGGTGCATCATACTGGCGAAATGTCAGATACTGATCCAAAATCCGAGGTCGAGGTAGTGAACACAAGTAATGGAACAAAAAGTAGTGAGAACGAAGCTGTTGATGTAAAAGGCGATAAAAATGAAAATGGTGATGTGGTATCAGCAAAAGAAAAAGGAGATGCTGCAGAAATAAAGAAAATGGAGGATGTGATGGATAGCTCAACCAAGGAAGAGCGCAAGGAGCAAGATGATTTAGAAAACAAGGAAAATAAGCAAAAAGAGGAGGCAAAGCGGGAAGCTGAGAGTGTGAAACATGAGGATATTGGGACAAATGTACAGGAAAACAAAGGACAAAAAGTCGAAGATGTGGATGAAGTGAAAGATGGTGAAAGTAAAAATCTCCAAGAAAATGCATTGAAGGATAAACCTACCGAGTCTGAGTGTAAGGTAGATGGAAATAAAGAAGGTAAAGTAGAGGAAGCTGAAAAATCAAACGAAGTTAAGAGTCTCAAATCTCTAGACAATAAGGAAAAGTTAAACACAGATCAAGGAGCAAAAAAACTTGAAGAAGGGGATGTGAAAGATGGTGAGTCTGAGGGAATCAAGGATCATGACAATAACAAAGAGAAGGCAAAAAAGGAGGAAATCAACGTTGAACAAGAAGACAGAGGAAAGGAGGTTAAAGAAGTGAATGGAAATGATGGTAAAGCCAAAACAGTGAAGGAACATGAGGGCAACGGCAAGCAAGTGAAGGGAAAAGTTAGAATTCAAGATGAACACAAAGACAAAGGAGAAAAATGTCTTAATGAGAAGGGTGGGGCAGATGAGGAAATGGAAGAACATGGAGGAAAAGACTACAACAAGAAGGAAGAGGAGGAATTGGAAGAAGACAAGGAAGATGATGAAAATGAGAAAGTAGAGGGAAAGGAAGAGCTGGAAAAGAAGAAAGAAAATGAAACGGATGGAAGAAAAAGGAAGAGATCAAGGCAAGAAGCCGAAAAGAAAGGAGAGTCAAAGGGCAAGAAAGGAAGAAAAAAGGTTAAAGATGTGGTTCAGATTCGTTCACCTTCTTCCATTGATCGTCCTCAACGTGAGAGGAAAACTGTTCAGAGATTGGTTGAAGTTGTTGAGAAAGAACCATCTAAGAAATTCATCATTGAAAAGGTGATCTTCCTTGGCCACTTGTTTACCTTTTCTGTACTCCCTGTCTTTTCATCTGAGTGTCATTTTTCTTTCCATTGTTTCAGGGTCAGGGAACACCACTGAAGGACATCCCTAATGGTATTTCTTCAATGTCCCATGTTCTTTTGAATTTTGTGGTGGCAGTTTAGCAACTTTAGCTTATACGATATGACACATCCTATGGTCTAGTTCTGATTGCTTCTGTTACCTTGGATTATGTTGTCTTTTTTGGGACTGGCATTACCATCTAGTTATGCCACGTTGCTGATCTATTTTTCTCAAGCACACCATCTTCATGTTTCCTTATACTGAGTGTGAATCAAATACACTAATTGTAATTTGTACCACCAATGAAAGTAGTGAAGTTTTGACAAAGGTCGTTGCTCTTCATTCTTGTTATACGTATAACCATTTTATGATCAAGTTACAATTGACAATTATGTTACTATCTGAGTGATTGCATGTTCATTTAAAATGAATTCTTTGATGAAAGGAAATTCTTTATAAAATTAACATAAATGCAAGGGTTTACCATCAAAAGGGGTGTTAAATTGAATCCATGGCCTCTAAACATAAAACCTCAGAATTCCCATTTACCGTATAGAGAAACATGTTGTTTACATGCTTCATGGATGATATGTACATTGAAGAATATCTTGATGGTAAGAACATTCGAATAAGTTGATTTACAATAGTACAAGAGCCTTTATTTTACAACATAGCATTACGTGTATATGTTCAATTATCTTGTTTTGTTTCTCTGTGCAAACATTATGTCTAATTATGTTTTGCACCATTTGTCATTTTCAGTGGCCTATAAATTATCAAAGTGGAGGACTGATGATGTTAAATTTCTGCATCTGATCCTTTTTGGGAAAAAAGGGAAGGTAATCTCACTGCTTCAACTGGCTTACTTCTTTTTTCAAAGAAACTCTGGTCCCTGTTTGAAAAGATTTTCCACCATTTGCTTATGTTCTATTTTCCTGCCTCTTCTCTGTTATATGTCACGCACTTTCAAATTTCTTTGTAAAACCTCTGTATGCCTCTCATAAAATGGTTGATCATCAATGTCTATTATGTCTTCTTATTGTACGTTTTGTAGAAAGCTTCCTTAAGTTGATGATACATATTAAAAGAGTAGTGATACATGGTAGGAGAAGGGGTATGAGGAACGTGCCCACGAAACATTAGCCTATTAAAATGATATTAAAACTATGTGAGACTGCAATCTTATCTGTTGTGTACTTAATTCAATTTTTTGAAATATAGACTTATAGTCAAATTCATTTTTGCCCTATTTTTTGATTGAGTAAATTTGAGTTGGTTTCAAATACTATTACTATCAATTTAGGCATCTGTAGACTTAGTGCTGGATTTTTTGATCGACTCTAATCCCCTAGTTAGTTCCTGAGAGATCAGACTAGTTACAGAGCAACTAAGCACTTCTATTTAAGTGACTACACAATACAGTCATGTGTTCTAACTACTAAGGTCCTTTACTCCTTTTCTTATGTTCCAATCTATATTTCTATTAGTATCTCTCTCTAATTGGAACACTTTTTGATAATTTTTGGCCATTTTGTTTTTTGGAAATGGTAGATTGATCTTAACTTCTCTTGTTGTCATGCTCCTACTTCCAATCAGAGGTTGTAGTGATTTGAACATCAGTTGCTTTTGATTCTAAAGTTAGCCCCTATTCCCCTCTTTTATGATGACTGCAAAGCTACTTCTATGTATATTATGCTGCAAGTACCACAATGATTTCGTCATTTCCAGGATAGCATTTGAAACTTTTGTTTCCACTTTGTAGGCTATTGATTTCAAGAATCACATCTCACAGTTCTCTGGTTTTGTGTGGCACGGAGATGAGGCAAGTTTTCTTATATACACTTTTTGACAATTGGTATCTATACATATACACAAGACAGGTTATGCATAATTAGTTTTTGTAAGTGAAAGTATCTTGGAATTAAGAAGTCATTTTTTTCCTTTTCATTTCTTGGAAAAACACATGTTGCATCACACTAACTCCGAGTTCTCAATCTGCTTCAGGGTAAGCAAAGAGCAAGGGTAAAGGAAAAGCTTGACAAGTGTGTTAAAGACAAATTATTGGATCTCTGTGATGTTTTTGACATGCATGTCTCAAGGACTACCACAAAGAAGGTTTGTTTGCGCAGTATCATATATTCATAACAGAAATATCTTTAGAATTCTTGAAAACATGTTACCGATGATATATTGTTTTGTCTACAGGAAGATTTGGTTACACAATTGTTGGATTTTTTGGTTGCTCCCCGTCCTTTAACAGATGTTTTGCTGGAAGAAAAAGAGCAGGTTTATCCCTAGTACATGGTGTTTCATTATTTGCTTCTTCTGCCACCCGTTGTCTAGGATACGTGTAAAGAGAGAGACAAATTAAAAGCACACTGTGCTAGTATGTGTACCTATACATGCTCTTATCTGGTGATTTTGCATCTTGGTAGATGTGTGGATGATATAAATAGAAATTTGACTCATACATGCAGCTTTTTTTATACAGACGATGCATGTAGTGTTTTTTATATTCACTACTCTTTTTTTTGTAGCATTCTTCAAGATCCAGGAAGCGCAAGGGGTCATCAGGGGGAAGGGCATCAAAGTCCCTGGGCTCCTCAGCAAAACGGCCAAGAAAGGTGCATATCGACGACGTATCGTTGGAACTGCTGTTTTGCTGTTTTACGCACCTTTTGACCATGTTAGATATTTGTATTACCTAGTTACATGTTTTTTTCATTCCACTGCGTACATATTAAAAACAATCCTCTTTCCTGAAGATTTTTTTTTGGTTTATTGCCTGCATAATCTGATGATAAAGATATTTGAACTGCTTATATTTCATGGAGAGTATATCATTAGCTTTTCAAACATCTTAACTTTCTGCCGAACTTCTTCCATGCTTCAGAGGCAGGCTAAAGATGAAAGTACATCAAAATCAAAAGAGAGAAATATATCGGCTAGTGAAAGTGACGGTGATGATGAACAGGAAGAACCAACTCAGAAGGATCATCTGCATGAGCATGAAGATGCAAAAGTGTCTGATAAAGAGAACGGAAATGAATCAGAGAAAGATGAGGAACACGACGAGCATGACGAAAATTCAGATAGTAGTAGTGATGAAACCAAGAAGTCAACAAAGAGAAAGAGCTCAGCAGGAAGAAAGCAATCCAAAGGGACACCACGTACAAAGTCTGCCACCCCTTCATCATCAAAAAGTGTAGGTAAAACAACTTCGTCAAAGCGTTCCAAGGCAGAGGATACTACTGGCTCAAAAGGGAAGGTCTTTTCTAGGAAAAAGAAGGTTGACGAGACACCCCGGAAAAAATCACCATCTAATAAAGTCGACCCCAAGGCAAAAGGTTCTGGTAAGTTTTGGATGTTCCATGCTATTATAAGCTGACCCTCTTTCTTTGCAGGCACCTGTAATTCTTCTTCGGAGTAGTGCGCAAGGCTGTTTTAAGCTTGAAGTAGTGTCAGTTAAAGGACTCATTGCATATTGTTTGTGCATGAAGCATGGCTTTGGTTTTATGCTAGTTTCGAAGTTGCTTACCTGCATGCAATCCAGGACATTTTATACTGCAATACAAAATTATGTTTCTGCATTCTACTCTTTTTAACTGAGACATTTAGTTAATACGGTTACTTAGATACATTGCATGTGCTTTTTTTTAAACATTGAAATTTCATCTGAGACTATTATCCCTTAAATTTATCTAAAGAATTAAAAGTAGTAATTTGCTGTTGTACCCTACTACCCTGACATATTTGACATCACAGCTGTTTTCAAAAATTAAAGACTTCTATATATATATAGAAGTACTGCTAGATTTATTTCACCTATAGTTTGTCCGACGAAATGTGATCATCTCAACCGATGTGCGATTGTCGATGCATTTTTTATTTGATTAAATTTTAACTGCATTTTTATTAATATTTTGAAGCATTGCATTTCTAGGTAAAAAAGTTGGAAAAGGGAAAGGAAAATTTGCAAATACAAATGACGGGATGCCAAGCAAGGAACAACTAAGGAAGAAGATTTGTGAGATTTTGAAGGAAGTTGACTTCAACACGGTACCCATAGTTGCTTTATGCTTTTGTAGATGGTTATCCTTTCACGTTTGTTTTGTTTTTGCTGTGAATGACTACTTATTCCTTGGCTATTCATGCTATTGGAATTATAAATTCCCCCACCGAAATGTCTACTGTCTTTTTTCTAGGAGTTACAAAAATAATTGAGGTTCCCTAGAGTTACTTGTTTACCAACTGCCACGTGATCGCCCACCAAGTTTTTCAAGTTTTTACAACAGGTTTAAACTTTATATTAGCATTGACCTATTTCTATGGGAGTACTGTATTTAGCTTGGCTGTTGGCAACTGTTATTATGCTTGTAGTTGTTTGGTTTTAATATTAGCATCTCTTAAATTTGTATATTGGTGGATCACAGTGTACAATTCTTTTGCATACATCTACTTGTAAGTATTCTACTCATTTTTCATTGGTTCAATACTGAAAGTGAAAGATTTTGGCTTGTTTATCATGAGTTCCAAGATGTTACATTGACTCTTTATGCCCAAAAACACTGTGGATCGTAACAAGTTTATATTCATATTTGCATCTCAGGCTACCTTTACCGACATCCTCAAGCAACTTGGTATGTTAGCAATCTCATTTGTAATTATAATGTTTCTTCTCAAGCGTTAAAATAGAAAAATGCTGACAATAGTGCATTTATAGCCGACCACTTCTATACCGATCTCACGCCGAAAAAGGTAGCAATAAAACTCATGATCCAAGAAGAGCTGACCAAGCTAGCAGAAGCAGATGATATTGAAGAGGACGGAGACAATGAAGATGGTGCTGAAAATGAGGGTGACGATAAAAAAGTTGACAACAAGGTGAAAGCTTGAGTGGTTTTCATCAATGTAGTTTATTTAACCTAAACTAAACCTTTATTTGTTTTTTGACCCCATACTTATTTTCTGACAAACTGTGAATTTTACTGTATCCTATGTAAAATACAGCCCAAGTGGCCGGTAGACTAACAGTGGAATCACATGGACTAATAGGCATATCCCACCTGCCTTGGGTCGAGAGTAGCAGCATTGTAATGATCTAATGTATTCGCTTGCTTAGTTTACAAGTTATTTACCTTGTTTATTTCACATAAAGTTCTCATTGACTTTTCTTTATGGGCTTCTTACATTTTGAATCAGTTGGGTTTGTTGTTGAAGTTTGAGTAATTTGCACTTAAAATTCTCTCACCATTCAGATGGTGGTTCACAAATCAATTTGAAGTTTACGATGGTAGGATTTTGTGTCATTATTGAGGAGCTACCATAGATTATGTGGTGGTGTGGTGTGGCCTTCGAAGATGGTTCTTACACAGTTTTATGATTGATGCATTCAGTAAAACCTTTTATTCTCAGCATGTTACTGGATAATTGCCTTGAAAGAATAGGAGTGGGTGCACGCAAGGGCTGTGAAGTTGCCAATATCAAGATGGCAAATCCTGTAGTGAAGTTGGTCTTTTGCTTAGCGAACGGTTAAAATGAGTGTATATAGTTTTGAGTTTTAAGCAAAGTTGTTGAGATCATTCTTAAGCTCATATCACAGGATCCATACGCGGGTCATTTGGTTCTCAAGTTCAAGTCATTTTAAATCACCAGGGCTTCGGCATTATTTGACACAGAGACATTGACCTTCTCTTGTCTCGTGTGTGTGCTTTATATAAAAATCTTCTCCAAAGTTTCGGACGTAGTTTAAAGAATTGTAGTTGTTCAAAATGGCGATGACAACATTTTTACGTCTGCTAAAAGAAATTATGCATTCATGGTTTGACGCCTCCCTTCCCAATGAGGAGCTTGCAGGTTGCAATTTTAATCAATTTTGGATGGAAGTTCGCCAAGTACATGCAAACATACATACCTATCGAGCATTTAATGTTGAAAGTAGGGAGACCTTAAACTCCATTATCTATTTATTTTTGATAATTTACTTTTGAAAGACTTGCTGACGACAACACATTGTAATATATAACAGAAAGGACGTTCTAAAACACTTATTTGGAAAATTGTACTAGTTTGAAGCGACATAAAAGTATAAATGCTGCCAGCCACCTTGTATTCTCAATATTCGAAGATCACCCTAAAAGAGAGATGACGAAGAGAGTCATTTGACGTATAACATATCTCCATCCATGTCTCGATCTTGGATTACTAATCGGACTCCCTTTATGGTTGAAAAAAGAAACCCTTAAGGACTTGGCAACTGATGCGTCAACAATTCAAAGTGGTATATCAACCATTTTCCTTGCACATGTCCGCAAACTTTGATCTCTCTGCAGCTATAACTCCCTGCCCATAAACAAAAGATACAGATGATATTCCATTCAGTACAAGATTCCACAAACTCGTTGGTATCTACCAATACATCTCAATTTCTGGGATTAATGATCATGATTGATATAAAAAACGGAAAGAAACTGACCTTCAAAATCATTATAGCAGCTTTCTTGTCCAAGACTTCATTGTACTCATTACAAGATGGAACCTATGACAGGTAAGTTGTTGAAAGCTTTAACACTGAAAAGGATAAGAACGATAAGTGTGTGACAGAACTTGCCTGTATGCAATTAGGACAACCAGCATCACTTAAACAGGAGCATGTAGTAACAAGTTCCAAGGCAGCAACTAGGAGTTCATTGAAAAGATGTTGTACCTGTCAAATCATTTTAAATTTACACTTATATCCAGCCAGAGCACATTTTCTTGTTTAAACTTTCACATTAAGATAGTTCGTTCACAATCCACAGTATGTTTTAATCTACGTTATGTTGAACTATAATGATGATCATCATCACCGATGCATAAAAATCAACAAGACATTGGTAAACATACACTCAAAAATCAACAAGACATTGGTAAACATACACTCAAAACATTTTTCTTGCAAACCAAAAAGCTATGAACAAACGATCCAAAATGCATTTATATCACAAAGAAAGGAAACAAGAAGATCTGAGTTCACGGAGAAATACTCTTAAATTCCCAAGCTATGAAGCAAAAATTGAGATTCAAGAGGTTAAACATGAGAGCAATTTCTTTAGAAGAGATTGAGATACAATCAACACAAATATAGGGGAAAGGAATTGAAAGAGGAAATGTCAGAGATTACGACAATATTTTCAAAGTAAAGGTTAGAATCAAATAATCTAAACAAACAGCACCTGAAAATTGACTAACAAATTACTTCCATTTAATCTTAGTCAACAAATAAAAAGTCATGGACAGAAAATTATGATGCTCGTTGAAGGTAGCCAAGTTATCACCTGACAGGAAATACCAATGCCTCCTCGGTGCTGATCATACAACAAAATTCTTTCTGGAATATCACGTGTTTCATGAGGATTCACACATTCAGAGCTCAGGTCAGAAGAATTGCACATTAAGTACCTACTCATGAAACATATCTCGAGTTCAAACAACAGAGAACACAAGCTAGACAAAATAGGCAAAAGAGACTAAAGAACAATCCTAGGTTCATGGAGGTGCTTACAAGGGCACTACATTGACAAGAGCATGAGAAGCAGCATGTTGGCCTGCACGAAATGAATGTTTGTCGGCCTCCACTTCTATTTTTGTTGACAGGGGAATATGAATCCAAACAGCCTATTGAATACTTTTGATATTAACAATAACAAAAATGGCAAAACACAAAGACAAAACTAAATTGTGCAAACCTGTGAATCATATGAATAAGTAGGAAGCGAAAGATCAACACTGTCAAATATTTGATTACTCCCTCGCCAGATACGATAAAAACCAAACCAACATGTTGTTACTGTGCATTTTTTCACTTGGGCACTTGTCTTCATGTGTTTCAGCTGAGAATAATTCAATGTTGGGTAGGCCTGCAAAAAAGTGACAAGACAAATTATAGAAGATGCAATAGTATTGAGTTATATACATAACTGTGTCCTAATTATACTTTGAACGGATGTGGCACTTCTGTTTACAGGATAAACACAACAGTACTATAAGAAATTCCAAACTTATTCCCCATATATACTGATACAGGGTCACTCGAAAAAAAGTGCATCTTATGTTTATACACCATAATGATTTTGAAAAGTAATGAAGTAGACCAACATCGCTGATCAATCAAAGAATGTCTATACGGTTCAACCATATGAATAAAGTAAAAGGACACAATAGAAAACAAAAAAAACTTGACAATTGAAAATAAAAAAAACTTTAAGTTATAAGCAAAAGGTATACATACAATATCTCCTCCAACAACATGTACATCTGTGTAATCACGTGTCTTTGTGTAGTATTTTAGATCAGCTTTCTGACAGAAAGCAAATTTGTTGGCCAAATCGAGAGATTTTACAAGATATGTAATTCCTTGATTCATGTATACTGCACCCTCATAAACCTGCAAGATAAGAGTGTTAAATATTCGTTCATTTGTAAAACATAAGAAGACATGTACAAGTATAACAATAGTGCTTGTATGCTTGAAGAGAGAGAAACTGAGAAAATCTTCATATTGATGGGCTCTAACACTGCAAAGAAGCAGTTCACAAAAAAATGTTTGAACTTGAGATTTAGAGGCAACAAGTACTTGGCTTACGCATAACTCCAGTAAATCTTCTATATTGAGACGATCATTTTCAATCATAGTCGCATTGGTGGGGAAGAGAGGAGTACACTACATAGATCCTTAGGTAGCTTTGGTCTCCCCTCTTTACTTTTATGAGTGACTTTTATGCTATTTGGTTGTTAGAAGCTGAATCTAGGGAATTGACTGATCCATCACAACTGCTTAAAAAATTAAGTATAAAAATGACCAGAAGCAACTGGTAAAAATCCAATTTCATGAAATACCTGGAAAAAGGCTTTGCTTTCCTCAATTTCCTCGATAACATCATTGATAAGGATGTCCATAACTTTGTATCTGGAAGTCTCAATAGCTCGAATGCTTATGGTATGTGAAGGATTTTTCTGGGAAGGAAAGTCTTGGATCAATAAAGGTTAAAGTTGATCTACATAAAACAACAAAGGATACAACATGTACAACCTCAGGTCCAATATAGTTCAAGAAAAGTTTGGAAGATAAATTGCCACGTGGATCGCCACACAAGTACCCTTTATTGACAAGCGCAGGTACTGCAATATTTATACCAGAACCAAAGAACTTCTCATCATGAATCACACTTAGTGGGTGTTCAAGAGCAGCACATGCAAGGTGTTGTTCTAGCAACTGCCGCCATTTAGAACATCAGTTGATAAAAAATAAACAACCTACACATGGATGTGGCTATCTTTTATTAAGGGTTAACTTTTAGAAACCTGTTGGTTATGTGGATCAACTTGGCTGCACTCCATTTTACTCCCGAAAAGCCTCTGTGGAAATTTCATGAAGTATTGGTCAAGTGGTCCCTCGAATGCAACATATATTGCTAATGATGGCTTCGCTCTTCTTCCCGATCGCCCAGCTTGCTGCCACAAGCTTAGGTTTGAAATGAAAATTTTGTCTACATTACTACACATGGCCTTCCAATGCATAAAAATCATGAAACAACTGCAAAATCACAACAAAAATCCAACACTACCTTGCAATGCTACCTGGAAAGCCAAGATGTAATGTAGCATCAATAGATCCCACATCAATACCCAGCTCCAGTGCATTGGTTGCAGCAACACCTCGAAGCTCTCCATTAAAAAGTCTGGTCTCTATATGTCTCCTGTCCTGTTTCATCACAAAGGGTCAACAAATAATGAGCAGTAAGGCAAAATCTGACAACACAACAAACATAGACATTAACGGGAAAAATGCTTAACCACAGATAATATTAGATAGCACAATTTACAAAAAAAAATGATGGAAAAGGCTGATTCCTTCAATGCTTGGTCAGATGAAGCTACAAGCACCAGTTGAAACAAATCCAGTTACCTCGACAGTGTATCCACCACGATAAGAAGAAACAGAATCAATAAGTTCAGAAGCAGTTTCTTGAAGGATTTCACGCCTACAATCGGGATAAAAAATTGTCACACATCCAACTAAGTGAACATATACAGTTTACAACAGATTCACATTAAAAAAACATGTAAGTCATACTAGGCTCAGCAAAGTGGATCGTCCATTAAAGTCATGTGATGACATAACATAACGTACAACATTTATAAACAAACCAGATGGTGTAAACTGTAAATATGATAAAATGTCAAAATTAGCTCTTACATAAAAGCAACAAAGTAGACATTCTTCTGATTCTTTCTTGTGCAGCAGCTTCTATTTTAGTTTTTATTAAAATTGTGGAAATTCAAATAAATGCAATTACTAAAAACTTATGGTACAAGATGGATGGGTACTGATTAGATGTTTGGTGGTGACAGCAGTATGCAATAATGAAATTCCAACTTCATGCAGTCACTGGAAACAAGAAAAAAAGTCTTGGATATTCATCTGGGAAGCATGTCCTTCTAAAGTTAAACTGAATTAATGTCTTCTCACTTTTGATAAATGTTGTATCTCTATTTATATTAACTAATTTTTCTGCCACCTCACAAAGCAAAGATTAGGAAGTTCATGTTTGCTTAGCTTGGGTAATTCCTACAATTTTGTTAACAGAATATGGTTTGCTTAGTCTCATAAATTCAATCAAGACGGGAAGAAGGATGTCAAGAGTGACTGCCTGACTGGTGATATCTGGCCAAAGTATCAATATGATATCCAAGACTCCAAGTAATGAGTAATGAATGATGTGTGTGACATTTCTTTCCTTATTTCAGTACCTTGTGAATATACAACTAAGTCTAATGTTCTAATGTGCATAAAAGGCAATCTTGATACAAAAGGCTAGCTCTTGGGAATATTAACGAATACAGTAGAGAAGGCTGAGGGACCAATAGGGTGAGAACAAGGCCTAATGTTGAGGGCAAAGGGATCATAATTCATGATTCAATAATTTGTCTGAGTGGTGGTTGGCGAAAGGACGATGGAAATTTAAAAAAATAGTACTTCAAATAACAACTAGAAAGTAGGTGACACAGATATGAGAGGTTATAAACATAAGTTCCTAAAATGAACTTCAAATTTCATACGACAAGAAGTACCGTATATAGCAGTGTATCAATTATTCTGGGAAAAATTGCCAAAAAAATAAATCAACAAGGGTTAGGTGACGTACGTATAACATAACACGAGTTCACAAAGTTTCCGTGTCTTACAGAATGCTATGCACCTCAACCCATGCTGGACAATTTCAGCAAACAGACAAGCTGTCTCAAGGATTGGACTGCAGGAGGAAAGTAAAATACATAATAACGATATAACTAGTTAAGGCCCCACTGTGAATTGGGTGAATAAAAATTTATTGTCTGTGATAATTTATGCACATAGCAAGTAGTACATGTTAGAGAGGAGATTGCAGAACCTGGCAAATACTATACTTCTCATGATATAAGCAATTATAAAAAGACCAACTACTAAATAAATGAGATTGATCACCTTGAACGTCTAGCAAATTCCCCCATGATTTTTTGATACTTCTTTTCATATTGAGTCTTCAATCCCTAAATTTGGCAATTGGCAAAAGGTCAGAATGAAAGGTAGGTGGCACCTGTACTAAATTAGGTAATATCACAAACTGCACTAGAAGACCAGAGACCAACATTTTTCGAGCAAACTGGAGGATTCCACATAAGAAAATATTTAGAAGCACGAGGACTACCATCGTTCTGAAAAAGCTCAATACTCTCCAACTTTGCAAGTTCCTGGAAAACCACTTTGATCATATAAATTTGGGAGAGAAGACATTGCCAGTATATAATCAATAGAGTTATTTTAAAACGAGAAAATTTTCAGTTTATATCTAATGTTTCTTGAAAATTTTCAGTTTATATCTAATGTTTATGACAGGCATACCATTGTCATAATCAATAAATTCATCTTAAAGCTAGAAACATTTCAGTTTTATAGCTGATGAATTTTTAAAACTACAATTGCAAATAATCTAGCTCTCTGATGAGCATACCATTGCATGTTCACGAGGATTTGCAGAGGTTGCACTGCAAAATATGAAGGAAGGATCACTACCATAAACTGCACATTGAAGTATGTAACTGCTTTAATTCTAGCAACACATACAAAGGAAAATGCAAATATGTTTTTTTGTCATTTGAAAATGAAAATATGCTAACGTCTGTGAAATACATATATAACTACCATGAGCACAAATTCGACGAAGGCGCCTCAAGATAAGAGCAGTGTGGCATCCAAATGCTCCATTGTACATATGGGCCTCATCGATGACTATGAACCTGATCAGAATGCACATAAGACAGCATCATTGAAATCAACAAAATCACGTTTGATTTATAGGAGGAGCCTTGTTTTGGGTGAATAAAGGAACTATATGTCTCTAAATTTCAATTGAATAAAACCATTGCTCCTCCCAAGAAACACTTCATTTTAGAATTCCAGCAGAATCAGAACCAAACCAGAGTAGCTTACCTGAGATTGGATAAAAGTCGGTTAAATTGTTTATGGAAAGGCAAAATTGACACGTGCAACATGTCTGGATTGGTAATAAGCTGCATCGATTACAATTTTAGTTATGGTTGCTTGATAGAACAGTAATTGATATACCTTACATGAAGATGATATACAAGATAAAACATAATTTTTTTTATTGAAGTCATGTACCAGTCTAGCATTATCTCGGAGCCAAGCTCTATTTTCCTTAGGAGTGTCTCCATCATAAATACCAATATTTAAGTTAAGATCCAATCCCTCGCTCATTTCCAATAAAGACCTTAACTGATCTTGGGCTAAAGCCTGCACAGATATCATATGGTAGCAAAACCTTTTTAACAGTGACTCAAAGTTCAGAGTGAACGTTTCAGAATAACTTGGTTTGATTTCCATCGCCACCATGTTACTAATGTTTAGCACAACTTAGGGTTAAAAGACCACGTGCACGTCTAATTTAGAGAACTATGTACAGCTTCATGACATCAGTGATGGTTCCAATATTAATAAAGAAACAAAAGAAACACACCCACACTGCTGATGGGGTAACAGTTTGGACACAAATACTGAAGCAACTAGGTCATCATCCCAAAAAACAACACAAAGTAGTCTTTAGATGAATATAAAAAATAATTGTGGTTGCAAACATAAAAAGAGAGTTTCATAAGGGCCAGTGATGTCAAATATGAGCTTAACAAAGCATTTGATGGACTTTTTCAGTACCTTTGTGGGAAATAAATAAAGAGCGCATGAAGAGGAATTTTGGGACATTTCTTCAATAACAGGCAAGTTATAACAAAGAGACTTCCCACTGGATGTTGATGTTGAAACAACAACATTCTTCCTGGACAAAGATGCTTCGATGGCGTCAGCCTGCATTTCATGAGAAGAGGTTAGAATAAGAACTGTACTTTTTTTACTTACATGGATACCTTCCTTACTTGATGTTTGTAGAGATTGGATATTCCAACTCCTTCAAGTGCTAATTTAACAGTTTTTGAAAGATCACTAGGAATTTCTGCAAAGACTGGAAGTCTGGCATTCATTTCTTTCATATGAACTATCTGAAAACAGGACAATATTTAGTACAAACTACTATGAATCAATCACAACCATTTTTGGATATTTAAAGCATATACCTGCCCATGACTTCCAAAGCCGGTCTTCAGATGTTCAACCATTTCAATTGGTTGAAAAGGAATTGTACTCTGTTAATTTAAAGTGAATCAGATAATGACCACAAATAAAAGAAAGATAAAGTTCAACAGTGAAGAATATCACAGCAGATACAGGAAAAGAATAAACGACATAAAAGGACAGGTAGAATAACTTTAGGGATAGGAGGCAACACATAAAAATGTTTAAAGTTAAGGTCAGAACAAAATTTACTGAAATCCAAAGTAGGACGAAGTTAAAGGAAAGGAAAGAGGAAATTAATTACGTTACGGTCAAAATATTTCATTTGAGAAGAAATAGAACTAAGAAGGGAACACCTACACAGCATCGACTTTCTAGACAAGAAGGCCCAGTTTTCCTTGAGTTTGACTTGGGTTCCAGCATATGCTGCTTCATGGCTACAAAGTCACTTAAAGAAAACCAGCTGTCCTGAGGTGCTTTATCCTGCATGATCACAGTCTATTACTAAGCTGCCTCAACTTTAGCAAGGGTCTCATAATGTAAATTGAATAGCTGAAATAAATAAATGCTTTCAGAAACAATATCTTAAGTGAGATGCACACATATATACCCTGGTAGAGGAAGAGCAAAATAGATATCGTCAAATGCCAATTTATATCAACTGACACATGGCTATATGTGTAATATCCGTGTCTGTTATGTGTTCTAAAGGTGCATCTACATGTCCAAAGAGAAAAAAGTGTGATAAATATAAGTTTCTCAGATACTCCATATTGATCTAATAACCCCTGATGCATTGCATACATTGCATCATATGTCTTTCATTTAGATTACTTTTACATCAATAAATGCTACTAAGGTATGTGTTTAGTCTTATTTACAGAATACAGGGACCTGAATGCAATTTACCCACATCCCGAGCATAAACGCGTGCAAAAGACTCATTTCTATCATAAAGACCAAGTTCAAGATTATCGGGTTACGAATGGAAATGTATCCAAGCATAAAAGCATTCAAGTCCTAATTGCAAAAAGAACAAGGACTTAAGCACAAAAGTAGCCGGGGACTTAACTGCAAAAAGTCAAGGACCTAAGTGCAAATCACGAGTAGCTTTTATTCTCTTGGAGAAAATATATAGAAAAATCAATGTATATCTCCAAATATGTGAAAGAATTAATCCGGAGTTCAAAAGAATGGAAAGAATCAATCCAGACGCGTAAAGGAGGATCAAATCATACCATAAACATTCAACCAAAATCCGGATTAAATCTGAGGAGATCATGCGGCGAAATCGCCGCACATTACATGCATCAGGCAAAAACGCCGCCCCCTAGTCGATCCGTGTGCTCCAATTTTGACCAGTCGTGTCTGGACACGTGTACTCTCCAATTCTATACTTAGGTCTCTTGTAACAACTATAAATAGACCCGAGAACGATGTTAGAAGGGTCCTTGGTCCTTAGTCTTAGGTTTTTATTTTTAGTCTTTGTCTTGTAATCTTCTTTTTAGCAATAAAATTCTGTTCTTTTAATTCTTGTTTTAGTTTTCTTTTAATGTCTCTAGGATCCCTTCTTCTTCCTCCCTCCATGAGTTTCTAACTCCTTCCAAAGGGTGGAGGTGACGATTTAGGGTGAAGAGAAGATGAATGGATGTTATTATTTTAATTTCGTGTTAGTATATTTTGATTACTTGAGTTTATGTTAAATCATTTATCATGTAATGCTTTATAACTAATATGATTTATTATAAGTTTCTGAATTCTCTAATCTAAACCTTAAATCTAAACCTCCACCCAACGGAATTCACTTCTTTGTTCTTGCTTTAGTTTTAATTGTTTTTGTTTCTTGCTTTAAATAACTAAAACCCAAAAATCTCAAAACCCATTTATTTCTTCTCTCTTTCTTTTCTCCAATCGAAATCACACTAAAAACAGAATCTCTCCCTCCTTGTGTTCGACCCGTATTTGTCACGTCTTCATTGACACCGTGCACTTGCGGTATAAATTTAATTCTCATCAACCCCCATACTAAAAAAACTCTTAGAATATGTTGAGGATTCCTGAGTTTCAGAGTTTTAAAGGATTTGATCAACTTTCGAAAAAAATCCTACATGTTCCCAATTCTAAAAGTCCAGTGCAGACCTGCTTGCATGCTATCCAAGCATAATGCATCCAATGAGTGCTTAAACCTAGATCCTTCGATGAAATGATAAGTGGATCATGTATGAGAGGATTTTATCTACCACCAAATGAAAAATATAAATTTGGGGGTCAACAATGATGTAAACCTTTCTTTGTCAAAGAAATTGGATTCTCCTAATGAAAATACAGACAAAGTAAAGCATTAACTGCATCAAGACTCGCTAGAAGAATTTTGATAGTGTTCCTTATATCACTTCGAAACTTGTACTCCCGTCTCTCTGCGGCATTAACTATTGACAAACAAGACATCTGTTTTTTACCTGCAAAACCAAATGAATATGCTGTAGAAAGATAACTGAAACCACCTTGCTTGCATACTAAAATTCAAATTTAGAAATTATATAAAGAAGCAGCATCCTTACGCTTAAGCTCCAGTTGAAACTTCTGCAATGTGGTCAGGACATCGAATACAATGATAGCATCACGAGATTTAGGAAAAGCTGATTCTTCTTTAACAAGTGTAACTACCTGAAAGGAAAGAAAAACAACCTCAGTAAAACGTAAGAAACTCAAGACACTTCACAAGTTGGCACACTCCAGAAAAGCAGTAAAATAATGAACAAAAGAGTGGCATAAGCATCTTGTTACTAGAAAATGAATAAAAGAATAGGGATCTAACTAGTGGATGTCATTTGTAAAGTAATAGGAAAAAAACCCAACCTAAATATGGATTCAATCAAACACTTAACTTGAAACAGTAACAAAGGAGTAGTCACACCCTCTTTGAAACCGTATCTATGTAACATGACCATAAATAGACTCGCTGGATGATCTTCCGATGCATAATGAATATTTACATGTAGTTTTTACGCTAAAGGTTGTTGAGTTATAACTTATAAATGTAAGGAATATCTCAATGGGAAAACTCCTATACCTCAAGTACTCCTTACTATTGGTAACCTAGAGTAATTTCATTATCAAGTAAGAAATAATACTAACAGTATTCAGTGATGGCAAAGATAATGGGTAAACTATGTAAATTTCAAAACAAAAAAAATCAATTGAAAATTTCAAAAAAGATAACGAAAACAACAAAAATGTGATATATTCGACAAGTAGCATATGATGACTCAGATTTCTGAAGTCCTGAAACATTACCGCCAAACACATAAAAGAAAACTCCTAAGTTTTAACACGTTAACCGACAGAGCCATACCCTTCTCAGGACAACACTGCACATAAATTCCCACTCTTGTATTCTAGAAAAATCACCTTTGGGCAAATCAGTGAAAGGTGCTCCAAATCCAAGAGCCCAACATCCTCAACACCAAAAGCATCATGTAAGTGCAGCATCTCCTCCAAATCACTCCAAATAATCATTTTTTGGTGCTTTTGCCGAATCCCGTAGAGAGTGCTAACCAAGCAGAACAACTTCAATAACCTCTTCAGCCAGGATGGGCATGCACAACACTCCATTTTGTCTCTATTTTGCCGGGACATTTTGAACAGAAAGCATTCAGCGGTCACCTCGTCAGTCAAGCAACTCGCAGAATCTACAGTGTGACGAATCTTCTCTCTTATCACAGGATCAAGAGCATCATCTCCTTCAGAGTTGAAAATGTCTTCAAGGATATGACATCTTCGGATATGACTCGGTGAGATCCTTTGAGTTGCATTATTCAATCCAATACAGCTACTGGTCGAAGGATCGCTTGGAGGCCGATCCATTAGAGAGGAGACATCTTCTAGTATATCCCTCCATGTTGAATCAGAAAAATCAGTTCCCACGTCAGGTGTTACAATGGGCTCAGGGATATTTCTTTTGGCTTCCACACGTCGTATTCTCTTTGCATAAGGTATTAAAACCAAAAACTCTCCATCCTGAAGTGAGACACCACAAATTCTTCTGTCTTCAACCAGTTTTGCTCCCTTTTGCGTACGAAGAACAACAACAAAGCCTTCAATCCCTTTAGGGTACGGAGAAGAAAGAATTGTGTGTGCAAGAAAGATTACATCTTGTATATAAATTTATGTTATAAATCAAATAGTCCTTTTAACTGATAGATTTTGTCTGGATGACTCATTTATAATTTTTCAAAGAATTATCAAACACTTAGGTTTGAAAACTCAATGTCTGTAAACAACATGATAATCATTCTCTCTGTGTCTAGACATGTTGTTCTTCAGATCATGAGAGTCATATGTGGTATTTGCAAATCCAATGTCCATAGTAGGATATTACTTAATATGATAATATTCCCTACGAAGCGTTGCAGAGTTCTTACATGTAATACTCCAAACAAGTTACTTGCAATGACACAAACCCAAACTCCATTGTACCCCAAGTTCTATGTATGAAATGCAAAAGAACCCTTAGCCCTGAAGCACTATGATTTTTATATGGTAGTGTGGAAAAGGTCGAAAAACACAATATTTTAGGAATGTTTAATATGAAAAGAAAAAAAACTTACAAATGTTAAATCAAACATTCAACATGCTAGTGCAAAAATGAGTTTGTTTGGCTTTACAGTTCAGTTGTTGTTAGTGTGAGAACCCAAACCTTATTAAGAAATCAATTAAGATTATTTGATGTTTGTGTGGTTTTAGGAGAAGATTAAGAGAATTGAAGGAGTTCAGAGAGAGGTTGAGTGAAGGATGTGAGGTTTTTCTAGTGCAAGACATAAAAAAGAAATAGATGGAGATTTTGAGGCAAGTATTGATTTGTTATTCTTCAGTTTCATGTCATGTATGTCTCTCTTGATATCCGTAGTTGCATGTATGCTGAGTATCGATATTGAATTCATTGATATGCATATGATTGCATGGTGATGTTCGGTCGACATGTTCTGTGACTCTATGTATGTTTCTAGCTGAACTACTTAGGAAAGAGCTACCTAACAGACAACGTGGAGCCACCCGATAGAGGAAATGACTGTCTGTCGTTAGTGTGGAGCTACCAGGTGTGCGTCTGACTGATTGATAGAGTTCAGAAACACAGGATGTGGTCGAATCCAAATGGGAGTTCCAGATTGTTATGCATGCATATTATTTGTGATGCATGTCTTTTGATTGTGCTCATTGACGGAATGTCATATTATGTATTATTTTTCACACGATTATGATTATGTTTGATTGATGGTTGGTACTTGCGGGTTGTCGAACTTACAAATTGTTGATTATATTTTTCAGATTATTATGGACATATCATATTGATTAAAAATCAGAATGCACAGCGGTCAGGGTCGTGGATCGTACTAACGCACCGGGTTCGGGCGGGTAAGCACTTGTCCGGGCTCGGGGCGTTACAGTTAGGGTCCGTTGGATCTCACTTTGCCAAAATGGGAGAATCCAGGAAAGGTCCGTACACTACAGAAAGTAGTACATTTTCAAGATCTTAGTGATAACAATGATTGGCCTCTCGTAATTTCCAGTGCAAAAATTGTCAACTTATTTGGGTGTTTTGGGTGTTCAAGAGAGTATCAAAATTTGTTAAGTTCTGTTAGAACCATTGACACTAAAAGATGGTATTTTAGACGTATTGGTGTCAAAAACAAAGGTTGGTAGAAAAGGTAGTAATTTTTCGGAATAATGATGTGAAGAACAATTAACCTCTCCAAACTTGTAGTGCAAAAACTGTTAAATTTTTGGGTTCCAAGAGGGTATCAAATTTAGTTCAGTTTTATGAGTAAACTACAAAATCATTAACACCAAAAGATGGCATTTTGGACATGTAAGTGCCAAAAGCTATAAATTTCAGTTTTATGGGTTCACAGATAATTAAAAAAAAACAGTTTTATAAGTTCAATAAAATGCCAAAAACATCAAATTTGGGCAATGGTTAGTGCCCAGACAAGTAAAGATCGGAACTTTATGGTATAAATTAGGGTTTAGGATTAACCTTGAAAAAGAGGTGGAAGTTGGGGGATTCCGCCGCGGGAGGAAACGATTCTTTGAGGCGTGACTTGAGATTGGAAATGGTGGCGTCGGGAGAGATGGAGAGTGCGGTTTTGGAGCCGTCGAGAGTTCGGATCTCGATCTCGACGGTCTCCATTAGGGTTCGGTCGTCGTCGGAACTTTCGAAACCCTAATATTGTTTTGTTTGGCGGGGAAGAGAGAGAGAGAGAGAGAGAGAGAGAGAGAGAAAGAGAGGGTTTGGGTTTTGGATCGAAAGGTCGGGATTGTTCTGAGTTAATTTCTATAACACGACACGATTATGTCTTTTGATTAGTAGTCACCTACTTTGTTTGTTGTTCATTTTCATTTCCAAGTGGCCTACCAACTTTAGTCTTTAGTAAAGTAATCCTGACATGTGGCAAATTAAAACATGGATTTGGTTTTGTAATTATATCCAGAGTGGGAGGAATTAGTGAATTGTGGGACCCAAATTGATTCTATTAAAGACTAATCCTACTTATGTATTGATTAGTGTATGGTCACGCCTTTGTTAATCAGGCGTTACACTATATTAATTATTTAAGACAGTATGAGTCAGAAAATGTCGCGTGTGTGTGTATGTGTTTGTTGGCAGAGAGAAGTTACCATATCTAAACTTCTAGTAACTGCAACATATGATTATGTTTTTTTAGTTAATCTTAAGATGGTTTTAAGAAATAGTTTGTGGTATAGGTAAATCATGCGAATCCTGCACGAGTCAATTAGGTTGACCTTAAAAAAATGGAGTTGGGTTAAAACTCAGATCCACCTAACAAATATTCACTCACTTTAATGCTCTGGTTTGTCAACTTCAATCCACTCAGCATATCAACCTGTCTGCTCATAATCAACTAAACTCGTACATGATTGACATTACAAATGACCTGTGTGTGACTAATCAACATATTAGAGTCCTCGGTTTGTCTTTCCTAAAATAGTTAACATATATTTTACAAGAAGATAGTAATATTGTGTTGAGTGAAATGTATATAAGAAACAACTCCATTTTTCTTCTTCTTTATATTTGACGTTGACTCCTTAAAGAAATTTGACTGCTGAGAATGTTAACGTACTGAATGACTTTGACTGTTTTTGCGAGTCATGAGTCATGAGCTCCTACCGTATTTTGTTTAACTTCACTCGTCGTTAATGTGTTTTGAGATGGATATAATTACAGACTTACAAAATTCTACTTGGGCAATTATAGTCCACTGTGGATTTGGAAAGAGCGCTGAAACATAATCTCTATTAAATGATTGTATGCTCAGAAACCAACTCTTAAGTGGTTGTCCAAAATTTTCTTCATAAATAGATTCTTCTGCTTCCATATGGTATTGGGTATTTTTATTTTTATTTTTATTTTTTGGAGGATCATATTGAGTTGATTTTGGGAAAAATATAACAAGTGTTCTAAAATATTCAAGAGCGAATAAAAAAAGGTAAACCACCAATCCCAACTTGAGGTATATAAATAGAGAGAGAAGAGAGGAATAGAGAGAGAGAGAGAAAGACAGTGGAATCTTTCTGTAGTACTGTAGCAGGTGGAAGTGTTTGAGGTCTTCAAGTTTAAGCACAACTCCGCCTGCCGTTTACTGTAGTGGTGCCTTTTTTTCATCTCCAGATGTTTGCCTTTTTTTTGCTCCTTCTGTTGTTAAAAATCCTTGTTTTGTTGGCTTCTACTTTTTTTTTCCTTCTGGTTTTCTTTGGTTTGTTTTTGTGGGTTTGGTGGATGGAAGAAGCAATCTTGCTTTGTTTTTTTTGTAGCTTCTCTTCAATTGATTTTGTGAGGTTCTCTTTTTCTCATCAGGTGTGCTCTTTCTTCTCATTTCATTTGTTTTTTTTTGTGTTTAAATGTGAATATTATGACTGTATCTAAGATTTTAAGGGCACTGTCAGTCAGTATACAGATTTGGACTTTGGTTTGTAAGGGAATAACTTTTAGATTTGTGAATTTTTAGTGTGTTGGGTATTTTCTAGGATTCACTTGTTCAAGTTTGGTGGAATAACTATATATCTATGGCAATAATTTCTTCTTATGTCTTTCTGGGTTTTGATTCTAATTGTGTAATGGGAATTTGTTTTGTGCTTTCCAGTACTGGTTTAAATTCATGGGTATTTGGGAAGTCTGACGAAGGATTTGTGCTTAGAATTTCAAAGAAAACACCTTTTAATGTTGACGGATGTTTTTCTTGGACTTTTCAAAGAGTTCTTATTTCGATGAATTTGCATTTTTTTTTTAAATATTTTCTTCCCTATCTCTTCCTTCCTAAACTCCATTTAGTTCCGTAGGTTTTGGTTATAATTGTGTTAATAATGTTAGTTTTGCTTGCACTAAAGTACTCGTGATTCGTCTATTTATTACAGATGCAGATCTGAGTAACTCATTTAGAGTTACTATGGATATGAACGACGAATATGAGAGATTCATCCGGCGGATGAATCCTCCAAGGTGTGTTGTGTTTGAATCTTATAACCATGATCTTGTTATGCAAGAAGAAAAAATTAACTGAAATTCCATTTTAATTAGAATCTGGTATTAATTTTGTTCACATTCTTATATATTCTGTTTGGTCGTTGGATCTCCACATGTACTGTACCAGGGTTGTAATCGACAATGAAACCTGTGCAAATGCCACAGTTATACAGGTAATTACATCCATCCATTTGAGTTTGCCTTTCAAATTTATAACTTTTTGGCATCAATTACAACAAACAGGTTGATAGCGCAAATAAGCACGGATGTCTTCTTGAGGTTGTTCAAATCCTCACCGATTTGAACCTTGTAATTGGCAAGGCATACATCTCATCTGATGGAGGATGGTTTATGGATGGTACTACTTTTCCTTCTTCTTCTTCTTCTTTTTTCTTTTTAAAAAACACAAACAACATATTTGTTTGTTAAACTTATTCAAGTTTAATTTTATCAGTTTTCAATGTGACGGATCGAGATGGAAAGAAACTGCAAGACGAGACCAAAACCAATGGAATCATGGAATATATCCAAAAGGTGAATCTAAGTTTTACTCCAATTTGATTCTCACCCAACCCAATGGAATAGGAATAGGAATAGGAATACATGTGTTTTCTTACTAATGTCGTACGTTTTCACATTTAAACCGAAAGTCTCTTGGCGACGATCCGTGCTTCACACCGCCATTGCCATTGCCATTGCCATTGCCAATGAAAAGCTCCTCGGTAGGGCTTGCACCATATACGGATTTCATGACATCCATTGAGTTGACAGGAACGGACCGACCGGGTTTGCTTTCCGAAGTCAGTGCAGTACTGACTGACCTTAACTGTAATGTCGTGAGCGCAGAGGTATGGACTCACAACGGGAGGGCTGCATCGATTATGCATGTAACCGACAAGGCCTCGGGTTTGTCAATTAAAGATCCCGACAGGCTCTCCAAGATAAAAGCTCTTCTCTACAATGTACTCAAAGGAAACAATGACACCCAAGTCGCCCGGACCGCGGTTTCCAGGCAAGCCACTCACACCGACCGAAGGCTTCACCAAATGATGTTCCATGCCCGAGACTACGAGAGAGGGGTTCAGGATCTCTCAGACAAAAAACTCAGACCGAACGTGACTGTCGTGAATTGGTACGATAAGGATTACTCGGTGGTTTCTATTCGTTGCAAGGATAGACCAAAGCTCTTGTTCGACACCGTCTGCACTTTAACTGACATGGATTATGTAGTTTACCATGCAAATATCGATGCTGAGAATTCCGAAGCTTGTCAGGTAAATGTTATTAAAGCCAAGCAAAATACATGTATTGCATTTCATGCAGTCTAGCTACGTATTCCTCTTGTTTCGATTTTTTGTTTGTTTGATATTCTAAATATTTGATGTACGTACGTAAAGGAATTCTATATTCGTCATGTGGATGGATTCCCAGTCAATTCCGAAGCCGAGAGGCAACGCGTGATCCAGTGTCTTGAGGCCGCGATAGAGAGGAGAGTTCATGAGGTAAATGGTCTTAAAAATGTATTGTATCCTGTTAAAAAAACGTATAATGAATATTTGTTGGGCCGAGTGTGACGATGAAAATGGCTACTTTGGCACCTTCCTGATGTTAATCTGTTGGTTTTAATTATGTTCTCTTCTTCTATTATACGTTTCGATTTCTTTTTAAGTTTTTAGATTGTTTAAAACCAGAAAGACAGTATGACTACTGTTTTTCCCTTAACCGAGTTACATTTGCTTATCGATTCGTAGGATTTAAAGCTTGAACTCTGCACTAGTGATAGAGTGGGACTGCTATCCGATGTCACACGCATTTTCCGCGAGAACGGTCTGTCAGTAACAAGAGCTGAAGTCTCAACAATAAGTGAGAAAGCCGTAAACACATTTTATGTTCGTGATTCGGCTGGAAATCCAGTGGATTCCAAGACTATTGATTCCATCCGACAGTCCATCGGACTTACGGTTCTGCACGTCAAGGGAAATTCAGAAAACATTAGCAGATCTCTGGAGGAGTCTCCAACAAGATTCCTTTTCGGAGGTCTTTTCAAATCCAAATCCCTTTGTAATTTCAAACATGCTATTAGTCACACATCCCTCTGTGAATTCGGTCTTCCCGACAACACAAAAAAACTGTAAAATATGTACAGAAATCAGCAAAAAAATTGTAAATACAGAATCATGTACAGGAAGCCTTTGTTGAATATGATTTGGTATATAAATTACAGGTATGCATAAATGAATTCCATTTCGTCGACTTGTTTCAATCGTTTACTCAATTTATTACGTAAATGTGTATTCTTTCGAATTATGATCCTGAACTTCAAAATTCATCATTTGAATACCCTCAAATATTATCTCATGCAATGATATGTTCGTGTTAGTAATCTGAATTATTGACAGTTTGTAGTGTCAGCAACATTTTGAGTGTGCAACATAAAATAAATGACAGGCAACTTGTTGGTTCATGTTGGAAGCTTGGAATCTAAGTTAACCACCAAATTTAAAACATGTGAACAATAGGAAGAACAACTTTGTTGTGAAGATGAGGTGAACCTATGGTGATTGATGAGTGTGTTGTCCAATTCTGTTTGTGCTTTTTAGCCACCACTAAAGACTTTATGTGTCTGTGGCCCCTTCAAATGTCATTTTCTCCTCCTTCTCATCTAAATTAATGTTTGTTTAGCCTAGCCCACCACACAAAATTGTTTGTTATTATACAACTATATAACAAACCCCACTTGGAGTTGTTCAACGAATCTGGTTGGTGTTCACACTCAAAATTAGCATACCATGTTTTACTTATAATGCTTAGGAATAAGGTTAGGTTGGGTACATCTTCTAAAGATATAAAGCTAAAGCATGATGTTCTTCTATATATGGAGTATCTTTGAGTTTGGATTTGGATTTGGATTTGGATTTCATCACTACGAATGAAGGTTGATTCGACTAATTCCGCTTGCTTGTCGTAATCGACCCGTGAATTATTAGGTGGTCCTCCCACCGCCTTCTGATGGCTCGAATCGGGTCTTTTTCGAAGATGATATGAATAGAATTCGTCCCGAATCATGATTTGTGTGGTTTAACAAGTTAATTAGTAAAAAATAGAAGATAATTTGAATTGGGTCAACTGTCAAATTTTGATTGGCAATTTGTTTCTACCCACAAATGAGTATTGATAAGATAAGAATGCACCAATAGAATTGTAGAAGAGTCATTGGAGGCCAACCATGTTGGAACCAATGATTGAGAAGGTCAACTTTGAGGAATTAAGTATTTTAATTATTGAGGTCAGCACATTTGCTGTTAATTAGTAGGTGGGGGACGAGGAAGGGGATATGATTATGAATTGAAACTCGCAGCCTCGTGACGATGACAAGATTAATTAATGGACAGTTTATATGTAACTAATAATGCTTCAGTTCAGTTCAATTCAATTCAATTATTGAAGATATTCATAGTAGAAACTTCTTCCAAGCTAAGCTGCGCGCATTCTCAACTAATTTTCACAAATCACAACACCATTAAAAAAAATTAAGCATCGGGTCCTAACATGAATAGCTTCACTTTTATTTTATTCCAAAAGATGGCTACTACATTTACACTTACACTTACACTTACACACACAAGTTCATTATTTCTCATTTAACATAAACAACCATAAGCAACAACAACATAACAACACAAAAACGATCACGGATTGACTTTCTTTGTATCGGCGCGTGGCGGAATCCCAGGGAACAGAGGAGGAAGGGGGAAGAATGGCGGCGGCGGAGAAGGAGGAGGAGTAAGACCAGGGATCGGGGGGAAGATGAAAAAAGGGGGAGGAGACGGTTGGAAAGGATTTGGAGGAAAAAGCGACGGTGGTGGTGACGGTTGAAGTGGATTTGGAGGAAGAAGCGATGGTGGAGGAGACGGTAGGAAAGGATTTGGTGGGAGAAGCGATGGTGGTGGTGACGGTTGGAGAGGATTTGGCGGTGGTTTGAATGGATTTGGAGGGATAATGGACGGCGGTTGGAGAGGGTTTGGAGGTAAAGGTGAGGGCGGTTGGAGCGGATTTGGAGGCAAAACGGATGGCGGTTGGAGTGGGTTGGGCGGTTCAAGTGGATTTGGAGGGAAAAGGGTTGGCGGTTGGAAAGGATTCAAAAAATCACTTTGAGAAAACGACTTTGGATTGCACGATTGTGGTTGTTGGAGTGGTTTGAAGATGAAAATTCCAAGTGAGTAAACATGATGGAGTTTATTGTTTCTTTGGGATTTCAAATTTAGAGTAGCAGTAGCAGTAGCAGTAGCAGTAGCAGTAGAATGAGATATTGAGGAAGTGATTTTGCAAAATGGATTATTGGTTTTGATTAGCTTCATGGAACAAGATTTGATTTGGTTGATGTGATTTGTGGCTTTGTGTGGAAGCTTGATTCTGAAGACCCCATGATTGTTCGTTTTGATCTCCTTTTTGAAGCTACGTACTGAGGAGTAGTTATTGTACTCACATTCTACACCAACCACCGAACCTATTTAAGACCAACAAAAATTTTAGATTAAAACTTGTACCACTTAGGATGTTTCCTTAATTCTTTTTCAACATAAATTTGGATAGCTAAGCGATATTCTGAAGTTTGTGAAGCAAAAAAAATAATAAATAAAAAACCTGCAATCGCATTGCTCGGCTTTAACGACGGTTGTCGTCGAGAACATGTGTCGCAATAAACGGTTCCGACCACCACTACCGACGGATTGCGATGAATTCTAGCTCCATCACCAAGGAAGAAGTGCAAATGAAAGATGAAGAAAATAAGGTAGAAGAAAAGGGAGGTTGTTTTCCTCATCCCGCTTCTTCACACAAATCAATCTACTCCTCCTCCTCTTCTTTTTTATAACTTTGGATTCCAACATTTTGCCAACGTTCATGTGATTTGGAAAACCAAACTAAAAGACAAGATAGTATGGAAAAATAGGTGATTTTCGTGTCCTTTTGCTCTGGAGATCGATAAGACTCCAACTTAACTTTGTCCATCTATGATTTTTTATTTTGCACTAAAAAAATTGGTTTTGGAAAAATAATTGTAAGCTAAATATATAAAAAATAATCGTAATATGTCAGTTGATAAAACTTAATTATTGTCGGTTGATAAAATATGATCTCCACATTTGAGATGGACACCTTAATCTTGACCTACTTTAGATCCAACATTTTTTGGTGAACAGAATTAAATGAAAAATACTACTTTAAATGGTGCATAAATAAAGGAAAAAGACAAAATAAAAAATAATGATGTTTCTTGTTGTGGGCATCAACTAATTTCAGTGATTTTGTTTCCATGTGTGTGGTTGGACCCCCATGAGTTCACGGGTGTCACCAACAAAAATTGAGCTTATTATAACATGTCGGACGCGTGTGTCGGATGCCGATTGAGTGACTAGATTGCAAGATAAATGTCATTAAGAATAAATTAGAAGATAAATTCATGTTGATGTAGCTTGGAATTAGAGTGAACGAAGACGATTCACGTGCTCGAACTGTGATTTCTGATGAGTTTTATTTCTATTCTACTCAACTAATTTTAGATTAAGACTTTTTTTTGTTCTTGTTGATGTGTGGTAATAACATCACCAAACAATTAATTTGAGTTATGTATGATAATGGAAGAGAATGAGTTTAGTATAGGTCGTCTGTCTAAGTAACATTACAGGCTCAGGCCCAATATAGAAATGCAAAGGATCTATACCCAAATAAGGCCCATAAAGCAAACCCAACTTTATAATTTTATTTTACTGATATTGATATTTTCCTATTTATATAGTTAGACAATAAAAAATGTTATTGGTTTGAATTAATACCTGCGAACAAACATCAATGATTACTACTACTAAATTAAGTTGGTAGACACGTTAAAAATAGAAGAGAACAACACTCAAAGACAGACAGACAGACAGACATTAGTGGATTGTTTTGATTGGAGTCGAAGCGTACGAACCCAACTAACTAACCATTACCAAAAACCACGTTAAAAATAGGAAAAAAATTCAAAATAATCAAAAAAAATAAAAAATTGGAAAAATATGAACATCAGAAACTCAATTTGCAAAATATGTACATTGAAAAACAGCACCTGAGATATTGTTTTTATTAAGTGAAAACGGCACTGCAGATGTCATTTTTCAACCAAGTAAAAAACGACACTATTTTAACCTAGGGTCGTTTTTTAACCTAGGGTTAAGAACGACACCAATGCCCCATTTTCTTCAATCTTCCCAAATAATTTTGTATTTTTCCTCTCCCCTCTCATGCGATTTCAGGTATTTTTAGATCAATTTTTGTTAAGATTTTGCCTTATTAGTTTGTATTTATGTGCATTTGATTAGTTTAGTTAAGATTTGTGTGGATTGTTTGATTTGAATTGGATTCAATTAATTGATATTTGGTTGATGAGTTTACCATACTTTGTTTAATTAATCTTGTGTGGATGATGTTATATTGTTATAATTATTAATCTTGTGCGGATTTGATGATTTGAATAATGGATACATTAATCTCCGAAGTCCCAATTTAATAAGTTTACATTGTTTGGTGAGTTTCGCATTGTGTGAATTTGTGTTAAACCAATTAAATTGAATGATGAATGTTGTAGTTGTTGAAATTAGATTGATTGTGGATAATGTATTGAATTTGTTTGGATTGTATTATTTGAACAGAACAGTATGTATTTTATTTTTTGTTAATTATGTTTTACAGTTTCCAAAATGTCGACTTCACACGATTGTCACAGTCATGTTGACCCTTCAGTGTTAGTACTACAGAAAGATCATAGATCATCTTCGATTTTTGAAAATGTAAGTGTTTTGATTTTTAATTTTTAATCTTTGTGTATTGGTATTGGTTTTTATTTGACGTAAAATAATTAAATTTATTTTTCAGGAGCCTTTGACGGATATTAAATGCGTTGAGCACGCCATTCAGTTCAACACGTGGAATGTGCAAGATGAAAGGATGTGAGATTTGTTAGTGATTGCGGGATTTGACACTGTGTCTCGATTCCAACGACCGCAACTGGATTAGAATCTGATTCGTGCTGTTGTGGAGAGGTGGAGACCTGAGACACACACCTTCCATTTAAGACACGGGAAGATGACCATCACGCTACAAGACGTAGCTATGCTTAGTGGTCTTCGTGTTGACGGTTTGACAGTGTGTGCAACATTTGATCACGATTGGACTCAGGTTTACATGAATTTGTTAGGTGTTGAAGAAGAAGAAGCGAGAACTGCAGTGAAAGGTGGATACGTGTCATTGCAGTGGTTGCAACAAAATTTTCAGGTTGTTGAGCAAGATGAGCAGGTTATGCAGCACACGAGAGCGTACATTTTGTTTCAGTTAGGATCCGAGATAGTAGGCGATAAGAGTGTAAACAAAGTCCACCTTAGATATTTATTGTTGTTGGAAAACATATTTGAATGTGGAAACTACAGTTGGGGGGCTGCATCCTTAGTTGTTTTGTATCAATATTTGGATCAAGCATGTCTGAAAAAAGGGAAACAATTAGCTGGTTTCCTTACATTGTTACAGATATGGTGTTAGGAACATCTTCATGTCAGACGACCATCTAGAATTCCCGGTGTGCAACTTCCATTTTGTCCTTTAGGTTCACATTGGCGGACTCCTAGGTCGTGGGCGAACAATGTGAAGACGACTTAGATTGAATTTTACAGAATTTTACAGAAACCTCAACATTGTTGATCGTCGGAGAGAGAGACTAATGGGGAGTGAGAATTTTTTTGGGAGTGAGAGAATGAAGATGGTAACTGACCAGACCACTTAAACCCTAATTTAAAAACGGCATCTCGGATGACGTTTTTATCTAGGATGAAAACGGCACCAGTAGTGTCGTTTTTAACCAAGTGAAAAACATCACTAGTAGTGCTGTTTTTTACTTAGTTGAAAAACGACATCTGTATTGACGTTTTCACTTAATAAAAACGGTATCTCATGTGCCGTTGTTCAATGTGCATATTTTGCCAATTAAATTTCTGAAATGCGTACTTTTATAATTTTATTATTATTATTAGTTTGAAATTTTTTCCTTAAATTTTTTTCCTTTTTTTAAATATATTACACATATTCAATACATACGCAAGCAAATACTAATATCGAAACTACACATATCCTAAATAATATTATGAAATTGACGTTAAAGTTCGACAGATGAAAATTAATTGATTGACATGATTCCACATAAAGCTCAAGTAACCCAACCAGTTAGACAGACAGTTATATAAGTTGTGGGGTAAACAGTAAACTCGGACTAGTTTGATGAATGATGGTTGAAAATGTCAAATCCTGATTAGATTTGAATGCAAAAGACCCATTCCAATTCCAATCCCACATTTTAAGGATTTGATTTGCACGTTAAAAACCAAAACCCTATTAAAAACAAAAGTATAAATTTAAATCCGAATCCAAATCTCTACAAATTACTGTTTAGATACGATGTTTCCGACAAAATCATATCTTGCCCTTCAGATGGTACATTTTTTTCCTTTTTTTATTTCTTTCGTCTCAAGAAAGCAAAGGTTTTTTTTCTTTTTCTTTTTTTGTTCGGTTAAATTGTCGCATGAATGGGTCATGCATGTTAACCACTTTGATGGGTATTTATTGGTTTGGGTTTGGTTTTGTTTTTGTGGGGTTGCTGTAGATGAGAAGACACCAAACTGGGTAAAGGTAGCTTTTTTTTGTGTTCGAGTTTTTTTAATATTTTTTGATTTGATGTTGAGATGTTTGTTGGATTTTTGTCGTTGGGTTAGAAGAAATCGTTCTTCTCATAATCATAATCGGATAGTTTTGATTTTGATTTGGTTTGTGGGGGTAAAGGTGGTATTTTTAATATAGTTTTTTGTGAATTTGGTTTGAGAAAAAGGTTATTCTTGTAATCGGATTTGATGGGTTCTTCGTTCTTAATTTTTTTTGTTTGGTTTGTAGGGTTAATGTGGAAGAGAATGCGGGAAAGAGGATAAAGGTGACTCTTTTTTTATGTTATGGTTTTGGAGTTTTTGCATGTAAATATATGTTGGGTTTTTGTGTTTGGGTTTAAAACAAGACATTCTTGTAGTGATCATCTGATTGTATGGTTTTTTTAAAGTGTTTGAATTAAGAGTTTTGAATTTGCTGTGGGGGTTGTTTTATGTGTAAGAACAATGCTTTCTTCTCTGAATCTGAATCTGATTCTATTCCTTTTTCTTTTGGTTTGATCGTAGAGTTTTTGTTGAGGAGAGTACAAATAAGAGGCCATGCGGTCACTGATCGCATTGAAGATGACATAACTTTCTTACTATAAATCGTGTGTGATGTGTCATTTTCTTTTGAGAATGAGAGGAATTGGATTCTAGTGGCTTTGCTTTGGTTGGTGTTGGAGGTTTTGTAAAAGAGACTGCAAAGTGGTGTTTTGGTCGATATATTTAGATTTGGTGTCAGGAGAGAATTGCTTTGCTTCACATTTCTCCAAAAAGATAAAAGAAGAAACTTTTGAACCAGAATGTGATTCTCCTTCTTTTTGGGTTTTTTGTTTGTTACTTTTAGTTTGGCAAGTGGAGTGAGTCTTTGAGGAGAAGAGGGCTAATCAAGTGGTCATGAATCATTATTAGTTATCACTAATTATATCAAAAATAGCTTCATTTGAGTCTGGTTAGAAGAGGTTTCTTGCGTTTGCATTATATTAGAAATTTCAGTTTTGGCTTTAATACGTAATAAAGTTTGAAATCAAAGATTAGACTCCTGTCCTGTTGCTGTTTTTTTTTTCTCGTCTTCTTAGGCAGGAAACAATAGGTGAAGGGTTTCGGTGCTGAAGCATTTTAGCACTGCTGGGTCAACTCTTTGCCTCTTTATTTTTCATTGTAGAATCCGAAAGGCTTCCCCAGTTCTGGATCAGTCATCAGTGTGTAATCAAATCAAGTTCAACTGAAGACCCGAGGCAGTTGATATCTGTTCACGTTTTCGTGATGGGGGCTGCTTGTTCCTGTTTTTCAGTGAATGACGATGATGATGAGGACCAAAATGCAGATGGTTATGTATTTCGTGGCTGCTTCTGTTTTGGTTTTTTTACCTCAGAATTGCTACATATGGTAATAACCATCTCTTGCTGCTGTCGCCTGTGGATGCTATAATTATATGCTTCGTCTTTTCTACTCATAGTTATCAACATTATTTCAAAATCGCAGATCCAATCTTTGCTTGGTAGAAGGGAAACGCGTGCCATTTTGCCTTCCACTCAAGCGTCAAACACTGCCGTCGTACGAGCTGCAGATGATTCTGAATGTGACACCTACCGTTCTCCTCCAAGGCCTCTGGCTTATGATGACCCCAGATTTTCAAACCTACAACACCAAGGTCTTATTTCGAGGTATGGAAAGATATCAACTCAATGTCATCGTGAACCACCAGATGCACCTGGTAGCAAGGGAACTGGAACATATTCCGTTAGCACCGGAGAGAAGGGGAGTGCATTAGAATGCGACAAAGCAAATATTTCTCAATCTCCTGAATCGTCGTTAAAGAAAGCTTCAGGAAATGTGACGGGTGCTTTTTCATACACTTATACTTCCCATGAAGATGAAGATTCTTGCCCGATATGTCTTGAAGGTATACGTTAGCACAACATTGGACCCTTTTTTCTCTCCATCTATTCTTCTTTTTGTTCTCTAAGTGTAGCTTTCCTTGATGTTTCATGTTTCATTCAAGCAATTATCCCCCTCTTAAACGTTGGACGGGAAGAAAATAAAATGTTACCCATATAACCATTAGGGCGATTGTATATAAGATTCATTGACTGAAGTTTAAGGAAATGGATTCCTATAAAGCATATTAGTTAAGGAAACTATAGTAAATATGTAATGCATTTGTCTTGCTCATTCTTGTGAATGTTAAGCTCCTGCCTCATCCTCATTCTTTAATGCAGAATATACATCTGAAAACCCATCAATAACAATGCAGTGCTCCCACGATTTTCACCTCGGCTGTATATATGAATGGATGGAAAGAAGCAATGTTTGTCCTATCTGCGGCAAGGTAATGAGACATGCAATTTTGTGTACATGTTTTTCCACTTTAGACGGCATGCTTTCCATTTTTGTCGGTGTTCAAAACTTTTTTATTTATTTATGGACTTGACCTCGAACGGGTTTTCCCTCCTTTTTTCAGATAGTGTTTGATTATAATCTCTTTTATTTCTTCATCTACTTCCTTTGTAAGCATCAGTGGGTCAAAATAAAATAAAAACCCTCCAACCCATATTCTCAACTTCTATTGAGGGTTTGGAAAATAGCTACCTATGTGGTACCTTGAAATAATATTCAATTAGGAAGAAAACCTGTCTGGATGCTTTTAATTAATTAAGCCTCTTTTTGTGATTTTTCTGTTTTTTTTTGTTTTGGTAAGAAAAATTCATTTTCTGAATGTTGTCCATTTTGGCTTCTCTTTGCAGATGATGTTATTTGAAGAAACCAAGTGATTTTGGTGCCACTTTCACACTTCAGATCTTAATTGTGTGGGTTATAGAATAGGAACTTGTACAGCCCAGACGAAATGGGTAGGCAAAAATCATAGGAGAGTATAAATTGTCATTTTGATTTATAGCTTATGATATAGATTTGTTTTGGGGTGGTATTTTCAAATGTTGAGGCATTTATCTTTTCAGCCTCCCATTTGGTGAAGCTGAACTCTGAAGATGGAGAAACAATTGCTATGGTAATTTGTTTCATGTTCTTCAACTACCGTGAACACTGTTGGATTAGAGGGAGGCATCGTAGTGTGCTGCTCATTGTATTACTTAAGATAAATGGTGCTGCTAAATTTGCAGAGATGTGAGTTCTTCTGAAAGCAGCTTGTTGTTGGCAAAACGAAACAAGAAAAGTGGGATTTATAAAGAAACATTCATATATTATAAAAATCCCCCCCTTGCACACGCATTAGAAAAACATTCCTGTAAGATAAGAATTTCATTATAACAGACCATCAAGACCTCAAAATTCCAGCAAGACGCAGCAAATTTATTCTAGTCTCCAATCCGAACAAAATCAACAGAACTCAACATAATTTTGCTTCGATGAATCTCACAAACTCGACCCTCAAGCATCCTGCTTGCAATCAGCTTTTATGAATTCCCAAAAGGCCGAAAACAACTCATCGTGATGTACATTGTAACCGTGATCAGCACCAACAACAATATGCAGTTTGTGGTTCGGTATCAGTTCATCGAACTTATGTGCGTCTTCGACTGGAATTATTTCATCAGCCGAGCCATGTACAGTCAGAACTCTGCAATTAGAGTCGATGCTAATGCTTGCTTTGTGCATATCGGTATCCAAACGATCCCTCAAACTCTCCTCAGTCACACGATACATGCAAACCCCTTCGTTGTTCTTAACATCTATATATCCATTTTCCATTATCCTCTCCATGAAGTCTTCTCCTAGTCGCTCTTTGATACCACATCCCATCTCAAAGCGACCAGACAGGTTTATCACAGCAGGAATATCATGATACTTGGACGCATACAAGAGGACTACATCTCCTCCTTTGCTGTGCCCTGCAATGGCTCGTACATGGTACTGCTTCTCAGATAAATAAAGGACCACAGATCGTAAATCCTCTGCCTCTCTTCGGTAGTGGCCATACTGAAATGTACCTTCGCTCTCTCCATTTCCAGAGAAGTCAAAACGGAAAACGGCAACACCTTCCAATGTCAAAGCATCAGCAAGTTTGGATATGGTTTTGCTCTCTTTCGTGGACCGAAAACCATGACATAATATGAGTAGGTCCTTCGAAGCAGGGTTTTGCAGAATCCCTACCAGCTTCTCCCCATGCTGGTTTGTAATTACAACCCTTTGTTCGTCGACTGAAGCTGCTGTCACTGGGGCTTTTTCGGGGTTGACAGCTGAAACAATATCTCCTGAGCCAGATGCCTCCAATTTGGAACAGCAAAGAATAAGCCATTTTGCTATCAAACACTAAAATCAAAATGAAGTGCAGAACAGTTCTGACAAACTAAAATTGCAAACCTAAGATGAGTATGACCAAAACTTGGAAAAAAATATAGGATGATGGTGTTTAACAAGTGGACCAATTTGAACAAAGGTTTTCAAAATCGAACCGGACGTCGAACCGGAATTCTCAAAGGTTCAGAGGTTCAACCGGGGTTGAACCGGTGACGTCATAAATAATTAAATATAATATATATATATATACATATAAGTATCCGGATAAGAAGCTTAGATACATAAAAAGAAGCTCATGATGGTACTTATATATATATAAGTATCCGGATAAGAATCCTTGAATCAACGACCTTTTAGTTGGTATTCATCAACACAAGTAAATTAAATATTAAAAAAAATACAAAATCTGGGCTTGAACCGGACAGTCGAACCTCCGGTTCAGGCCAGTTCAACATCAAATGCGGTTTTAGGGTGTGAACCGGACCGGACAGGCCTCTGGTTCACGGTTGAACCGGCCGGTCCGGTCAGGTTTTCATAACAGTGATTTAAACTAAAGTTTTAATCTATTCTAGACAGAAAATCTGTCATGCCAAATATCATGGGATGCTTGTCGAGGACAGACATACTCTAGTAGCAATACTACACCGTTCTCTTTCCGAGATGTTGGGATAGCAATTGCATAGCAGTACTACCACAACCCAATGGACCAGTAGTTGAATCTTAGCCTACAAATTTTCCATCCAAAATCCACCTATAATATATACTGTCAAGATTTAACCCACCTGAGAACAAGTGTTATTTTTCCAGGAAGAAACACTTGAATTTCTTCAAGGATCTGATGATTCTAACCCATGTAACCTAAAAAACAAACAATCAAAGAATATACCAATCAAGTTAGAATGTACCATCTACCCTGCTTCAAGAAATATCATTCATCATGTCAAACCGAATCCTATAGTAGAGCATCTTGTAGAAATTTCATCTTTTGAGATTTTGTGATCAAATTTTAGACAACATCCCTACTACCCAAATCATCCGAGAATCGAATCCTAGCATTTCAAAAAAAAAGAGAGGAGGCTTTCAATTTCGAATGTCATGATGGTGAATAAAAGGCATTCTTGATTTCTTTCCTACAATCCAAGAATCAATCCTGATTAAAGACCCCTACTTTCATCAATACCACCATAAAACGAACTATGCTACAAAAAATAGGGCAAATTTGCTACCTAGGAAAGTTTTCTTCTTCTGATGCCAAAAAACATGATTTTCTAACCAGAATCAAATACCAACAGGGCAATAGCACATCAGAATCAGAAACATGGAAAATTAACATAAAGTTGCACTCTTTTTTACACAATGGGCTTCAGACCAAGGCAAATTCACTACCTTTTCTGATCCCAGAAAGCATGAAATTTCAAAGTACTCACGGATATAAACAATATGACCACAATCAAACATCAAAAAGCACAATAGCAAATTAGACTCATGAAAATCAACATAAAGATGCAATCTTTTCTACAAAACAGAAAGCAGAAAACAATCAGCATATGTAGCAAAAAAAGTGACTTTTGGGGATATTTTTTAGGAGAATTACCATTCTTGATGGGATTTTGGAAGCGGCAAAGGAGATTTTGGTGGGATTAGGTAAGTGGGTTGTTTTTAGGGTTTGGATTGGAGTGGGTTTGGGATATTTAGGAGTGGATTTGGAGGAGAGGAGACAATAATTGGACAAAACTGGTGCCATGTTTTTGTTATTTGTCTTCTTGTTGAGAAAATTTACATAAAACAGGACAATTTATGTTTAGGTCCAAATATATTTGAGATAACGTGGACGTAAAAATTTGAGAAGCACAATTATATCTTTTGGATGAGCAATCAATAGGAAAACATTCTTTCTGATTTTGTATGTTCAGACGAACTACTATAATTTGATTTTGTAGATGAATTTGAAGATTTTTGATGTAAAAAAGAAATAACATGTGATTATGTAAAGTTTTAAGTAACGTCAATAAAACATTCGAAGTACTCCACTTTGTCATAATGGATAAACTGATTCAATGTTCCAAAAGATACAACTTACACATCGATGATACGATGAAGGTCCAATTGAGAATAAGATAGACATATTTATATATGTTGCCTTTAATTACGATGATAAATAAAGATGCAATAACAAAATATAATATGATAGTCATTGCAAAACAAGAGCATCACAACACGAAGTGCATGCACTCAAATTCATTTACAAACGGTACTAATTAAGTAGTAGTAGTAGTATATATACATTCATTGTGTAAGCAGGAGGAGGAATATGTATAATATAATATTGCTTACATAACACTGCAAGCATTTGGGTTCTCATCGCTGAATATTTGAGGAGTGTAAGCGTAATCAGTGTAATATATTCTAGTGGGCGGCCAATATTCACTCTTCTTCACCTCATCCTTAATAATCTTTTCTTCTTCTTCTTCTTCTTCTTCTTCTTCTTCTTCTTCTTTTTTTGGCGTTTCATCGTTCTTCTTCTTCTTCTTATTATTATTATTATTATTCTCTTCTTCTGCAGGTTTCTCTTCTGGTTTCTTTTCCTCCTCCTCCTTCACGATTGATACTTGTTTCCTTGTTTTTTTATACACATTCTCCACAAGCTTCGATGGATCAATAAAACCTTTCACTGTTACTTGCTCGTTAGGCAAATTAATCGCCACTGACTCCACTCCTACAACAATATATATATACAAAAGGATAAAGTATGCAAACCAGCCCATCAGAATTTGGAGTCATATATATGTATGTTTGTATGTATAATTAACACACAAATTAAATTACATATATACATACCTTCAATTTTCTTTATCCTTTTTTCCAGAGCTTGAGCACAAGCTTCACAATGCATCCTTACTTTCAAAATCACAGTTGATGGACTCGGCTGCCAATAAATTAAATTAAATGATCATTAGAAAAAGGTTCAAAACATTAAGTCATCAAAAGTAATTAGAATATATAGAAAGTGTGACTTAATTATTACCTCTTCTTTGTTTGGTTGTTGTTTTGGTTGTTGTTGAGGGAGTGGAGAGATGAGTTCAATCTTTCTTCCAGTCTTCTTCTGAACTCTTTCAGATATTTGAATGGGATCTAATGTCACTCCTGTTTTTGCCTTCACAACTACTCTCTGACCTCTACTGTCTGCTTTCACTTCCTCCACTCCTGCATGTGCATCCTTAAATATTAATTGCATCCATGCATGCAATAGACTTATATTGATTATATAGGTATACGAAAATCGGACTGGGCTAGACTTTACACTGATTTGGAGACGGTTCTTTACACAAAGTCTGGCTTACATGATAGAAGGGTAATATTTAACCACCAAGTAACCTTGAAATTAATCAAGGGCTAAAAATTTAATATCTATATAGTGGTTACAGATTGAGAAATAGAAAAAAAAATAGAATGACAAACCTTCAAATTTCCTTAGAGATTTCTCAACTTTCTTGGCACAACCTTCACAATGCATGTAAACCTTCAGCACTATCTCCTCTGGTGGTTCTTCCTTCTTCTCTTCCACCTTTTGCTCCTTTTAATCAATAAAAAACCAATTTTAAATGTACTTCTCAATCACTTATTTAATTTCAAAGGAACAATAACAAACACGGAGTTGACAATATATATATACAGTAAATCGATATGTATATTATATATATCACCCAATTAAATACAAGTAGTTAATTGCCACATAAATTTTTCTGGTAAGATCAACAACTTAATTAAGGTCTCACTGATTTATAATTTGAAAAAAGAAGATCTAGTCAATTTCAAAGAATTTTTTAGAGGAAAATAAAAATAACAAATAATTTGAAAATAACAAAAATACATAGTACTTACCTCTCCCATGTTTATCACAAACTTCCAAATGATTGAATGAAAAAAAATATGTGTTGTTTGGTGGGTTTTTTGTTTGCTCTTCGAACTTCTTTGTTTAATATGTGATTACAAACACATCACAAACCTAAGAATGAACATATTTATAGATGGTCTGGAAATATGTAGATGAGTCATTATCATGTGGTGTTCTTGATAGAAGCACTTATTTTTGGTCTAGAAAATTGGATTCCTTTTGCCCCAATAAAATCTAAAATATCTATCTCTTTGATGGGATGCCAAATTACTAATCTCACCTTAAAATATATTTTGGTAATAAGGGACTAAATAGTTAGTGGTTCACATATAAAGGAAAATTAAGTATTATCCTCCTCTAGCTAGTTGGTGCAACAATCATTGCCATTAACTTCACTTGGCATTGTGTGGAAGAAAAGTACACAATTATTGTCCAGGTGACCAACATTAAAAGAGATTTAAATTGACACATCAACTCCTATCATTCAAGTAATTTTTTGTAGATATATTTTAGAAAAACAACTAGAACTAAGTAATATGAGTCATTTAGCTATTGCAGATATTTATGAGCTAGCATTATGTGTATATCATTGAAGTTTGGTTTGCATCATTTCTTCATTGCAGTCAATCTGAAACTAATATATATGAGTCATTTTGCTATTGAAGTGTGTTATTGCAAAACAAATCGAAATCTTGTTTCGTGCATTTGTTGTTGAATTTGATGATGTTGAGTACGTAATCAAGACCAACAAACAATGAAAGGATTCGAAATAATTGAGGGTATGTAATAGGGCTCCACATGTTTGATTCAAAGACTTGCAATGATATGAAGAAGGAAGGAATTCAAGGTTGTGAAGCAAATGCCATCACCAATCCAATTCCATCAAAATCTATCTATCTTGATGTGGGAATCTCTAAAAATTTAGGACCCACACGTGGGTCAATCCGTCTCGCACCACTTGTCCAGATAAACATCTTTATTTAAAGGTCAAACTTTGAAATATGAATGATGCAAGAGATCGAATTAATCATATATGCGTGCTAGTTTACTGTTTGTTAATTAAGTTACTATGGAAGAGGAAGTAGAAAGATTATGAAAATTAATGATGTTGAGTTTTGGACAAAATTGGAAGTTTAGGGAAGTGAAAAGGCTTGAAGAGATAGATATGCATACGTAAGAGGTAACCACAAAGTCAGAAACTTCCTAAACTTTTTTCTGCTGCATGTGGGGTTAATAATGGAAGAATAACAAACAATCTTAACTATTCTAGAGAATATCTCAAAAAAGGAAAATGGAGGAAAGTAATGGAAAGATGATTCACATAGATGCTCTTCACAAAGCCACCGTCCATCTTATCTTTCATCCATTTTGTTGAATCATAAAGTTAATTGGAACTTGTATATATCCTTACGTGCATGCATTGTCAAAAGAAAATTAGGTGGCATAATTACGTATCTTTGATTTTGAGGGTTTGATTCTATTTCTAGCATCTCAAGAAAAGAATTGATATGCTTAAAAATCAAACATAACGAAGTATTCTTACCAACTAAATTGGTTTTAGTTGAATACTTATAAGATCATCCTCAGCAATGATCTTAATTTAAATATCACAACCCATATTTTCTCCTCTACATCAGTTTTTCTATCCTCCAGGGGTACACAGGTATAGATCGCTCATTGAGGGTAGACCTAGGAGTCGGGTCGTGCCGACACGACCATGACCATGTTCCAACGACTCTAACCGTTGGAACGCTGACGTCAGCACCGACGACTATCAGAGCTGTTGGGGTTTTTTATATCCCTAAATTACCTCTCCCCTACCCTATCTTATATAAACCCCCAACCCCTCTCATTATTTTCACACAACACAATTCTCTCCAACTTTCTTCCATTCTTTCAAATTCCAATCTTCTTTAATATTTATCTAATTGTTTTGATTTTGGTGGATACGGGTTGAGTTTGAACTAAAGTGTGAAGCCTAAAGTTACAAACAGAACATTGACCGCTAATTTTGCAACTCCGCTTTTCATTTCCCAGGTTTTTCTAAACTTTTATAGTAGTTAATTTTAGTTAATTAACTGTAATCACGACTTTATCTTTTATGGGGAAAAAATTAAGTTTTTCTTTACATATTTAGCAATTTGCATATTTTCTTCATCCGATTCTGAAGATCAAGATACCGTAAAACCCCTCCATGCTAGACCACCCCGAACAACTACTACCGGTTTTAGAATTATTTTTGGTTTTGATAAGATTTTAACTGTAATGGAGACTAAGTTTAATAAATATTGAAAAATCCTCGTCCACTTAGCTTTTGTTTAGCTTTTCTTATGGATCCTAGATTTAAAATTAATGGTTTACAAGTTTACTTGGAACAAATTTACGAAAACATGTATTATGAAAATTTTCAAAAACCTGTAGATAAATGTAGGTCTTCGTTAAACGATTATTTTGAAAATTGGTTCAAATGTTGCTTCATTATCACAACCACCTCTACCTGCAGTCGATTCAGATGATAACGACCAGTAATGGAATTGGTTAAGTCAAAAAAGGCTAAATTTGTGCGAACTAAGACCCAAAATGAATCAACCGCATATCCAAACATTGAAATTTACTTAACTTCTGCTGAGTTAAAATGTTTTGATGTTTTAGACTGGTGGAGAAAGAACTCAGGTAGGTTCCTACTAATCTCTTTGATGACGCGAGACTTACTATGTCCTCCGGCGTCAACTGTGGCTTTAGTTTTAGTGCAGATAAGCATGTCTTATCCGACAAGAGGCAAAATTTGTCCGACAAGTCTATCAAGATAAGCATATGTTTGAAGGATTTGCTCGACGTTGCGGATAGAATGCAGAACATAGTTATTCACGACAACAACGACGAGGAAGATTGAAGAAAAAATTAACTAAACAACTTTGTTTAAAAAGTATTTTTTCCCCTAATACTCTTTAGGGTTTTTTCATTACTCCTTAGATTTAGTTAGCATTTAGACATTTTTTATATGTAACCAATATATTTTTTCTCAAATTGAGTTAACAATTTCTAAAAAATAAATTGGTTACCTTGGGGAAAAATAAATTTTGTTTGGGTTTTATCTTATTAAATTATGATTGTATACTTAATTCAACACTGAACTAGACAAAAAATTAGAAATCAATCTAACCTCCCAGATCCGTGCAAGATCTGGGCACGGATCCGGCCTGACATTGTTCCCATGTCGAGCCGGTGGAGCCGGCTGTCGTGTCGGCACGACTCCAAGTTCGAATCGAGGGGATCCAATCAGATTGTGCACCACTGCATGATCTGATAGGGCACCCCATTGAGGGTGCCCTAAGAGGCAGTGAGATGCAAATTTTTTGAGCATATATACGATGAGCATGTAACATTTAGGATAAGGAGTGGATCCAAATTGAGAATGAACTGAAAATGGTGACATATAGATTCTAAAAATCTTTTACATAATATATATATTGTGATTCAGTATTTGAATTTACGTGTGTGGTGTAGTGATCGGTGAGGCATCAAAATCTCTAAGATCGATGTGAGGTGATCGGTGTGGTGATATATATATATATACAGGAATTCTCAAGTGAGCCCAGAGCTTAATCAAACTAAATTAAGCCCCCACAATATCCACCACTCATTTCAAATTGTAAGGTAGATTAAGAAAAAAACGGTTATGCTAATGAATGGTGAGATTAACTGTAAATAAGATCCAATGGTGAGATTGTAGGGGGCTTAAACTAAATTTGATAAGCCCTAGGCTCACTAGAGCTTGACCCTATATATATATACATAATATATATAAGAGGCATTCAAGTCCAAAAGTATCCAAAAACATATATATTCGAAAGCATCCAAAATCATGGCTTGAATGTCTCTTGAAGCAAATAGCTATAGACTGAGACATATATATATATATATAGACGTTGAGTTGTGGAGCTGTCACAACCAATCTATCTAAGAGCTTTGTACTTTTTGAAGGATTTCATGTTTAATTATACATATATATTTTTCGAATTTTCATGTATAATAAGGATCTATTACAATTTTCTTCGATTTATTTATGCATGCATCAGTTTGTTTTAACAACTAGTTTCAAAAACTTATTAAAACAAACACAAAGGGACTCCGAAATTCATACCTAGAAGTTCTCAAAAACTTCTTGACGTTTCAGAGACGTTGAGGAAGCCAATCTTCGCTTCTCGTTGCGCCGGATGCCTCCGAGTGTTCACCGAAACCCTAAACAAGGTTGGAGAGAAAGGAGCTAGCCAATCGATCTCCAAACAAGCTTAGAATCTAGCGACAAACCCCTTCCTTAGCCTCTGAGATTTCTCCTTCCAAAGACTTAGAAAACTAAGAGAATTTTCGTGGGTTTTTGTGGTGAATTAAGAGAGAAAATAATTATTGAATTGTGTAACCCAATTAGGGAGAATAAAGACCTATTTATAGGTTCCAATCTTACTCTTAATCATGGCTATTCTTTAGCCACGTTTTTCTTTACATTTTCTCTCATAAATTAATTCCTTCATGTATTACATGCACCTACAAAACATTTGACCAAGTTTGGAGCTAATCCAACCATCAATCAAATTAATCTCTTAATAATCAAAGGCAGAAAATCAATCGTTGTTCGGTTGACCGAGACCCATTCGGTTAACCGAATATGTCACGATTGGTTGACCGAGTACTAGACGGATGACCGATTCTTAAAGAGAAAAATTCTCCTTAACCGATCGGACGAATTCTCGTCTAAGACCGAGTGCCATTCGGTTAACCGAAAATATCGGAACTTAACATTATTCGGTCGACCGATTTTGGTTCGGTACACCGTACCAAAGTTCCAGGCACTTTGGTCAAGTTCGGTCAATCAAATATGACTATCCGTTCCATGTTCGGTTGACCGATCCACAGATCCTTCGGTCGACCGAACCTCAACGGATTACCGAACTTTTACCCGATTTTGTCTTTTTCAAATTTTGGATTTATTTCCAACAAAATTTGAACTTGAGGGGGTTTTAGCAAATTCACAACTTATGCAATATATTATCCTATGCAACAATAAATTATTGCACCCCATAATATATGCATCTCATATGAATTTATCATGATTCTAATTATGTTATATATAACATAATTGATTTTACTTGTTCACCACATGTGTCATATTTTCTATAAGAAACCTGACACATCATATGAACCAAAAATCAAGCTTCTTGTTTCCCGGTTTCTTGCGGTGTGACCTATGGGAGGATCTAGACTAAGTTGGCAGTGATATTAAGAGCTTAATATCACAAGCTATAAGCGGTATCTAACTACACATTATAGCTCCCAATTAGTTAGATGTCTTAATTCCACTCGAACCAAAACCCGGTCCATTTAGTGATGGAGTGCACCACTTGTGTCCATCCCTTGCCTCATGATATTAAGAATACACACAAAGTAGTATTGTGTCATCTTTGTATTAGTATTCATTTCTTGATCTCTTTAAGCTAGTTATAAATATGTGACTTAACTCAAATCACATTGTGCACATTATAACTTTGCTTTATCAAGGGGCTCACTAATATCATCACTCAATTAAGAGGGGCAATGATAATCTTTTGACTAACTATCTTCTCCAACAAAAGTTGTACTTAACCAACCAATGCCTTTACACTACACTGATCGATAGTTCAAGACACTGATCTAATTAAGTATTCCTTAAGTGATTAGATATAAGTCTCATATCAAAGGACCAAAGACACAGTAAAATATTAATGACACAGAAACACATTTCTATAATATTTTACTTATTAGGTCTATTCAGTATACAAAAGTAATATTTTCCTCTTTTGCATACCCGTGTTGTCACTCACTTGTAGAGCTACAATGATCTATGACCAACACGACAATCTTAACTCGGTAATTAATGTTCCATGTTAATTACCATGATTGCGAATATCTTTTGTTTTATGTAAACCAATATCTTTTAGAGCTCTACGGTTAAGGACCAAGAGTCTCTTCCTTAACACTTCTAAAAGACGAATAACATAAACAAGGAACAAAATGATTTCTCATTCAATTCATAATAATTGACATTTAAAAGTAAAACTTTTAGAACACATTCCCTTCAATACCTAAAATTCTAAATCACATGTAAATATATGAAATTGTCCAACACTTTTGTATACTTGTGTAGTGAAATACAAAATGGGAGTTGCTACATTTGTGCGTGTTTGAGAATACACTTGGTTGAGTCATTTCACAAGGCCAATCTTAGGGTTTTGCTAGTAATAACGAGGGTTTTTTGGCTAGAAGCGGATTGAGATTTTGAGCTAGCTCTAAGCAAAAAAAATCCGGTCACTGCCTGGAATCAGAGCGGTTAACTCAGAGTCTGTATGGAGTGTCTGTCACTTTCAGGAAAAAAAGGACGATAGCTTGCAGTTGTGCATAGATACTGCGTGCTGAACAATGTCACCATCAAGAACAAGTATTTGGTGCCACATGTGGAGGACATGTACGATAAACTAGGGCAGGCACAATATTTCTCAAAGATCGACTTGAGGAGAGATTACTACCAAGTTCGAGATCACATGCGGTTTAAACAACAATATCGGGCCCTCCAACTTTAGTGTCACCTCTGTCTTGATTTCGTCCAAGGAGTCCTCAGTCACCTTCGAAACGATCTGGATAGTTGACTCTAAAGTTAACCGCTCTGGTAGTACGAGGGTTTGGTTCAAGCATATTTAGAGGGTCAGGCAGCGTCTTAATCGAGGATGACGAAGAAAATAGGTGGAGGAGACTTGTGACACCCGTAAGGTCGTCATGTTCTGGTGATGTCAATGGTTCCCTGGACAGTCATATAATGGGTTCAAGGGAACGTACTGGGCTACAGGGCTCGTGAGCACAAGTATGAGGCTTAGGCACAAACAGGGTCAAGCAAGATGACTTACTTCAGGCGGATCCTCTTTCGGGTCAAGGACTCAATTGTGTCAGCAAGGTGGTCAAGATTGAAGTCAAGCAAACTTAGAGAACATACATATATATAGGAATTATCCAGTGAGTCCGAGACTTATTTTTTTTATTTTAAGTCCACACCATATTCACATCACATCTGAAATTGTAAGGTAGATTATAAGAAAAACGGTTATGCTAATTAAATGTGAGATTAACCGTAAATGAGCCAATGGTGAGATTGTAGAGAGTTTAAACTAAATAAGATAAGCATTGAGTTCACTAGAACTTGATCATATATATATATATATGTGTGTGTGCACTTTTGGAAGTAAGTTGTTTTGGTTTGGGTAGTATCAGAGAGAAGTCGACGATGAAAATTCTCCTTGGCAGGCTTTTAAATTGAGCTTCTCCCTAATTTTATTTTGACTCATGTTATGTAGCAGTATAGCAAGTCTAACTTCAAGAAGACAATCACATCTCAGTTATGGTAAGCCCATTGGGCCAAGGCCCACGACCATACTAAACACATTCCAGCCCATCACATCACATCACACACGAACCATTCAAAAGTCGAAATAATAGTGCTTAAACAAACAACATTATGAACTATTAATTAAATAGTACTTGAGTTGAGGATCATAGATAGTATAGGGGTTTAGTTGCAAAGAAAATTAAACATAAGAATTCAGATCAATACTTGAGTTGAGTTTTTGAGAGATCTGTTTTCTGTAGTGTTGTGTTCTTGTCTGATAATACGATTGGAACCCAAATCCATCCCATATTCCCATCTATGGATCCTCACCTCCACCAATCCGTGAATCAAGATCAACATGAAGATGATGGAGATTGGGGTATTGTTTGCTCTTTCTTTTTCTTTTCGTGGAAAGTTTTCTTCTTTGATGGAATCTTTTTTGTGTTGAAATTGAAATTGAAATTGAAATTGATGGTGGGTTTTTATATCCAAATTATTGTTGGGTTTTGGAGATTTTTATGGAAAGTTGGTTTCTTTACTGAATTTTCTTTGATTCGTTCTTCTTTTCAAATTGTACTTCCATATTTGGGTATTTTGTTTGTTCGATGGAAATTGTTGATGGACGTTTGCTATGAGTTTGTCATGAAAAATTGTGCTTCAGGATGGATTTTTTGGTGTGACTGAGATAAGTAATTTGCTTTTGGTAAGTAACTCTGTGTTTCGTTGTCCTTCAGTATAGCCTATTTAATCAAAACTTAAACTTGGATTCAAATAATTACTGGGCATTTGGGGTAAGGAAATGTTTGCCTGCAAATAATTTATACTACATTGGGGTTGGGCCCTTTCATCTTAGATATCTGTCGTTAATTTGATGAAATTTGTGGTTCTAGAGTAGTTCATTATTGCATTTTTTTAGGTAAGCCTTTTTTTTTGCAACCAAATAAAACTATCGTACCTACTTCAACTTTCCTTTTGTTACCTCGGCTTTTGTTACTTCGACCTCTTAGTTGCTGTATTGGGTAAGAGATACTTTAATAATATGGATCATGAATAGGTAATGTAGGTGATAGAATGGTCAGAAACCTTCACGAAACATATGATAAGTAGCTTACAATCGAGTTTGTTTGCCCACCAAATTAAACCTGCTTGTGAAAATGATGCCACTTGTATACTTGTTGTTACCGTTGATTTGTGACAATTCCTGCAGACACTGATGGGTTTGTGATTCCTAGCCTGAACATTGGGGATAGCGAGTTAGTTGGCGGTTTAGACGCAGAAGCAAGATCAGATACAAAACCTCCAGAAATGGTAAAAAAAACAGCATTTCAAATTGGTTTCAAGTTTGTCTTCTTGTCTGATTGTTGTGAGTATGTATGTTGTCCTCATCACCACCATCAGGCCATCAAAGAAGAGAAGATATATCTCGGACCACACGGTGGCCCACGTTCCCAAGCGAAACATCAAGATTTGAATCCGAAACAACGGTTCAAGAACAAACTAAAAGAAGCCGATCGAAAATATTCGGGATACGGTAGTGAGAACAAGGTGGAAGCAATTCAAGAACTCGTTGGTGAAAACGTAAGCAGTGGCACCTTGCAGAAAAGCCCTGCTCGAGATTGGCTCGACCCGCACTGTCATGAAAATGAGTTCGAGAAGCGTTGGCGTTCGGATAATCCTCGAGAGCTGAGTTGAGGAGTATTAAGTAATTATGTTATGTTATGTTATGTTATGTTACTACTACGTTAATTGTTACTACCACACTGTCGGTGAGTGCTCTAGTTTCTACAATGCTATTAAGAAAAAATCAATACTATCATATTTCACACTGGCAAATAATCCGTTGGCTTATGGTGGTATTGATGAAAGTAGGGGTCTAAAGAATCAGGATCGATTCCATGTTTCTGATTTTGATATGCTATTGCCCTGTTGGTATTTTATTCTGGTTAGAAAATCATGTTTTTCGGCATCAGAAGAAGAAATGTTTTCTCGGTAGCAAATTTTCCCTATTTTTTTGTAGCATAGTTCGTTTTATGGTGGTATTGATGAAAGTAGGGGTCTTTAATCAGGATTGATTCTTGGATTGTAGGAAAGAAATCAAGAATGCCTTTTATTCACCATCATGACATTTGAAATTGAAAGCCTCCTCTCTTTTTTTGAAACGCTAGGATTCGATTCTCGGATGATTTGGGTAGTAGGGATGTTGTCTAAAATTTGATCACAAAATCTCAAAAGATGAAATTTCTACAAGATGCTCTACTATAGGATTCGGTTTGACATGATGAATGATATTTCTTGAAGCAGGGTAGATGGTACATTCTAACTTGATTGGTATATTCTTTAATTGTTTGTTTTTTAGGTTACATGGGTTAGAATCATCAGATCCTTGAAGAAATTCAAGCGTTTCTTCCTGGAAAAATAACAGTTGTTCTCAGGTGGGTTTAATCTTGACAGTATATATTATAGGTGGATTTTGGATGGAAAATTTGTATGCTAAGATTCAACTACTGGTCCAATGGGTTGTGGTAGTACTGCTATGCAATTGCTATCCCAACATCTTGGAAAGAGAACGGTGTAGTATTGCTACTAGAGTATGTCTGTCCTCCACAAGCATCCCATGATATTTGGCATGACAGATTTTCTGTCTAGAATAGATTAATCGTAAGTTTAAACTTGTTAGATACCATCATCTTATATATTTTTCCAAGTTTTGGTCATACTCATCTTAGGTTTGCAATTTTAGTTTTTTTGTCAGAACTGTTCTGCACTTCATTTTGATTATAGTGTTTGATAGCAAAATGGCTTATTCTTTTGCTGTTCCAAATCTGTCTCAGGAGATATTGTTTCAGCTGTTAACCCCGAAAAAAAACCCAGTAACAGGAGCTTCAGTCGATGAACAAACCCTGCTCGTAGGGATTCTGCAAAACCCTGCTTCGAAGGACCTAGTCATGTTTGTTAGAGAATAAATTTGCTGCGTCTTGATGGTCTGTTATAATGAAATTCTTATCTTACAGGAATGTTTTTCTAATGCGCGTGCAAGTGGGATTTTTATAATATATGCATGTTTCTCATAAATCTCACTTTTCTTGTTTTGTTTTGTTTTGGATTAACCCTCCAACAACAAGCTGATTTCCGGAAGAACTCTCATCTCTACAAATTTAGCAGTGGTTCGCATGTTTTGCACCATTTATTTTTAGTAATACAATGAGCACACTACGATGTCTCCCTCTAATCTCGTCTCCGAGCACGCAATTAGTTTCTTTATCAAAACGAATAAACAAAACATAAGTAGCTAGAGATGAAGCTTGCTGAATAGACTGAACTAACTGATACACAATGAACTCAACAAATAGATAACGCTCTTGGTATCAAAGCCAGAAACTTCATACATATATCAAGCTTAATCTTATTGTACAACACCACAAATCACACCATCTCACTACCAATTGGTACAAAATGAAACTTTCTTTTTGATGGGGATACACAATGGAACTCAAAAATAGACATCGGAAAAATAAATTGTTCAATTATGGAAAATTGAACAGAAAAGACCGATCAGTGGTCATTCCAATGGTGTAAGAATCTAAATATGATTATTTTATGGAACCTTCCGAGATTGATGAAACCTTACAAACACCAGCTGAGGTCGTAAAAGGGATGCCCTTGTAGAGAGCCACAAGCTCACCGTTTGTCGATAGATCCGGTTGTACTGTTTCCCATACCTTTTTCTTTGGGTTCAACACATCGTCGGGATCACCTTCAAACCCAGGGAACATAACCCTCTCTCCTACAGAAGCAGACTCCGGAGGTTCGACTAATTCAACCTGAAATTAGGGTAGAACACATCCAAGATAAGATTAAGGTTGTCAATCAAAATACCACATAGGAGTAACAGTCACTGTCTTCACTTTTTTTAATATTCTTGATTATATCAAGTTTATAAATAATAATAAGAAACTCTAAGAGAACTCTTACATGCAAAAATAAAGTTACGGGTCAATGTGTATAAGAGTGGAGTAGTGTCACACACATGACTCTGCAGATCCATTTAATATTCTCCGCCATATTCTTAAGTAGCTTAATTACTCCAACTTTCTGATGTGAATGTCATCTTATGAAGTTGTCTTGATTAATTTGGGATTATAAGTCACGTGAATCCAGATTAATATGAACATCTGGACATGGAGCAACTATGCAGAAATGTTTTATTATCTACCTGAGCCACCAAAAAACAACCAGAGGTTTTGGATCCTAACATCTGAAGGTGAATCTAAAGCTAGAGAAAAACAAATTATTGGAATCACACAATTAAAACAGCTGCAAAAAAACACTGCTTACTTTGGTGTGGTCAGCATTAGAAGCACATAGAACCATGGCCTGTGATTTTATTCCGCGCATGTTTGCTGGCTTCAAATTACAGAGAACACAAACTCTTCGATCCTGCAATTATAACTAAATTTTAGAATACTGATAAATCTTTCAGGGCAACTACCAACTGCTTGAGGTTAAAAGAAACAAGGAGATGACCTGCATGTTTTCAAGGGAGATGAATTTAACCAGACCACTGACGACAGTCCTATTTGATTCTTCACCAACATCTATTTCTTCTACATACAGAGAATCAGCATCAGGATGTTTCTGAACTTTCTTAATTTGACCCACCCGGATATCAAGTCTTGCAACCGAAATTACAGGTTCAGGAGCCTTTGGCTTCGATTTTGTTGTTTTAGCTTGTTTCTTTCCATCTGTACAGTAATAAGTACCAACATAATTAAATAAGCCTCACCTACAGCCTCCATATGTATGGAGTATAACTTAACAACCATGAGTATGGGAGCAGTTCCTCAATTCATGACGCCATCCCAAGAAGAAAAGATCATAATGTTCTTAAAATAAAGCCATAAAAAGGGTCTCAAAAACTAATTCTTGGTCAATATATGCAATTCACATATACGGATTGTACTGCACATGTTCAAGAGAGTGAAATCAGCCCTGGCGGTTCCAGGAAAATTATCCTAAACTTTTAATGGTTCTTTCATAGATAATAGAAACGGATATTTAAGTTTACTAAATGATTGTAACCTAGATTTATGATTTGTAGACCTCTGCAGGGTGTTAAGCCACTACCTGATATTTTGATTTTTTTTACATCTTCTGCAACTTTTTTTGCTTCAGCTGCAGCTTTCATGGTTCTATCAGCCTGACTTCCAGCAAACTTCTCCCTGAAGAATTCCACTTCTTCATCTTTCTGCAAGCAAGGGCAGAAGGGACCAAATACAGTACTTTGTAAGCCTTCCACAAACAAAACTGACTGCTTAGCTCCCAAAATCCATTGAACTATGAGAGCTAGTTTTTCTTACCAACTCCTTGAACAATGGTGCCGGTGTCCCTATTCTGTGACCAGAAGGAAGAAAAGTCCAGAGTCTTTTTACCGGATCAACCTCTCCCATCTCATCACTAAGTGAAAATTGTGTTCCAGAAGGTAAGTTAAGCTGCCTTGCTACCTTCATAATGAAATCATTTCATATTTTAGTGCATATCTCTATCTCTAAATGAATATAAACGGGAAAAAGAGAAGAAGAAGAAGAAATCACGTGGATAAGAAATTGGATGATACTGGTCATACATTACCTCTCGTGAGAAGGACGGCATAAATGGTTCCAGGACTGAGGCAAGGAGATAAACAAGTCCAACAGAAGTCTTGATCACTATTGAACATGAAGCAGGATCTTCTTTGTAAAGCTTCCAGAATTGGCTTTCCTGTAGTATATCCAGACATCATTAGAGAAAATTAAAGAATCAAGCATGGATTATGAGGGAGTGTCTCTGGTTACAATCTCATACTTGTAAATAAGCATTTCCTTCACTGGAAATGTTCATTGCAGTTTTCAAACCTTGTTTCAGCTTAACCTAAAAACATTAAGACATCCGTTATCAGCAAACTCACTAAAAATGATCAATAAAATCACCCACGCAATAATTAATTCAATAGTCCTACAGGCAGGTTGAAACTTGAAACCTTCAGGGAAACAATAGAATAACAAGAACAACCAAGAATGTCAAACTCACCTTTTCCATAGCATCAATATACTGATCAACATATTTGCTCACTTTTTCTGCTAAAGTTACAGTCAAGGAATGTGATTCTGCATTTTGAGCTTCGGGGACCATTGAGTTATATCCTTGTCCTGCAAGTAGACAAGTACGTCAGAGGCTACGGTAACCGGCGTCACGTTAACATACATAAAGAAGCACAATCTTAAGATGGTTTCACACAGATGAAGCGTTTTGTTATAGTAAATTTTATTAACCACCTTATCAATCAATACATTACGTGATAATTAAGAGTCCAGATAACAGACAATTCGCGTTTCATTGACATTTTCAGTCACCGGTGAATTAACTTAAGATAGCAATTAGCAAACCTTCTGGCTTGGCCACAAAGCTCAAAACACGGTTAATGAAGTTTCCCAAGTTACTCAGCAACTCGCCGTTCAACTTTGCTTGCAAATCTGCCCAAGTAAACAATGTGTCTGAAACCTGTTTCACATTGATAACGACTTAGGTAGTTAGGCTTGAGTGCACGTGTGCCAGCTCATATATTGAATGAAGATAGAAAAACTACTCACTTCCGGTCTGTTAGTCAGCAAATAATAACGCCACACTTCAGAAGGGATCTTTGTATCCTTTGCATCATTTCCAAAAACTCCAATGCCTTTACTTTTAGAAAATTTACCTGTAGATTACCAAGTCCATGGCAAATGTGTAAAAGGAAACAATACTTATGAACATAAAATATGTGGTCAAAGCATATGAACAGAAGAATAGAAGATAGTGAGCATCACAACCTGAAATAAATTTAAATTAAGAAATAGAAGTCAGAACCACCCAATGAAATGGGTGTGCACACCTGCTTCATAGTTCAAGTACTCTGTCACACTAATTGTCTTCATCAGGGTCCAATTCTGACCAGTACCAAGAAGAGTAGACGGGAACATAACCTTGAAGGCAGAAAAGAGCTCGTCAAAATATAAATTTATAGCCAAACATTTGTGAAGGTAAATAGAAACAAAACAAAAAAAGCCTTTAATCCCAAACTAGTTGGGGTATGCTAGAAATGAAACTCTAAGGAGTCACGGTTCAGGCACGTGAATCGTCTTCTTCCACGCGTTTCTATCCAATGCAAATTCCCGAAGAACATTCCAATCTTTTAGTGATCTAAAAGATTGGAATGTTTCTCGGGAATTTGCATAGAAATTGCATTTTTTTTAAAAGAAAGTGAGATGGTGTGCTTCCTTCTCAGGCTAATCTTGGCAAAACTCTAACCTATACCAGCTAGTTTAGGACTTGGGTTTAGTACACCAACTAATTTGGCATTAAAGGCTATGCTGTTATGGTGAGATAGCACGCAGACTATTTAATGAACTCAGTGATGTGCATTATAATATGATAGCATTTTTTCCCAAACACATCTTGGTGATAAGAACATGAGGTGTATAGATCTGGAAGTAGCATCTTCATTCAGAAGATTTAAATTATTTGCAAAAAAACTGATTTGAAGATATAAAAAACTAAGCAACAGAATATTTGAATCTGTTGGACTGGACGGTTTGACGGCATGCATAACATTGGAGATTTTGATAGATTGGATTCCAGATAGAACTAGAAGTGAAGGAAATAGTATGTTACCGTGTGGAATGGTACATTGTCCTTTCCCATGAATTGATATAGCTCCACATTTTCAGGATCTTTCCACCATTTCTCCCATTCTGGGGTGTAGCTTGCAGTTATCGAGATATATCCAATCGGTGCATCAAACCACACATAAAATACCTAAACAGATCATTTATAAGCAATAAAAGTTCAGCTAGAAAAGTTCAATCTAAGATATGCTGCCTCTTGAAAGTTAATAGTATATTCTGGGAATCTGGGATCCTTTCATGAACATGACATGGGGCATACTTATAATGTAAGATCAAGATGTGATTGATGATTATCAAATATAAACCTTGTCCTTGTACTTCTCATGTGGAACAGGAACCCCCCATTTAAGGTCCCTTGTGATGCAGCGAGATCTGAGCCCTTCTTTCAGCCAAGCATTTGTGGCTTGAATAGCATTTTGACTCCATCCCCCAGCAACTGAAGTGTTATTTATGTAATTTTCTAGTTTTTCTCTCAACAAGGGAAGTTCTAGAAACATGTGGTCTGTATCTCGAATCCTTGGAGTTCTACGACAAACCTGAAATAGCAAAAACAATCCTTCTTGTTTGATCAATCCTGCCCTTTGCAATTCATATTATCCAAATTCATTCTCTTGATAAGCAAAGAGTACCTTACACTTTGGCTCTTTGAGCTCAGTAGGGTTCAACAGCTTCCCACATTTCTCACACTGGTCACCTCGAGCGGAATCATAATCACAACCTGGTGTTGGGCACACACCTTCCACTAGGCGATCAGCTAAGAAACGTTCACATGAATCACAATAAAGCTGTATGTAACCAATAAAGCAAACAGAAGAAAAAAAAAGGTTATAGTTCTACGCAACACAAACAAAATAAAAGAATACTCTCTTAAGCAACAACAAAAAAACCTGGTGCATGGTATTCTCAGAAAGCCAGTTGTTGTCAAGTAGTTTTTGGAAGATGGCCTGGCAGACTTGAGTTTGCTGCGGGGAGGACGTCCGACCGAAATGATCGAAACCGATGTCAAACCAATCATATACTTGTTTGTGGATGGCATGATACCTTCACAAGAAACCTGAAGTTATTCGAGTTCTATATAAAAATTCCATTTTTATTGTAAAAAAAAACTTATTACTTATCACAAATGTCCTTAGGGGAGCAATTCTCCTCCATAGCTTTGGTCTCGGTGGCCGTCCCGTACTCATCCGTCCCACACACGTAGATGGCATTATATCCCCTCAACCTACAGTACCTCGCGAACACATCCGCGCTCAACACGCCTAACAACAAATAACAAAGATGGAATCTTTAACAGTCCTAAGAAACCAACAAAAAAATGGATGTTCTGTTATGTTACATCCGATGATGTTGCCGAGGTGGGGGACGTTGTTGACGTAGGGGAGGGCGCTGGTTATGAGGACGTTGCGCCGCCCGGGGATGGGGAGCTTTGAGGACGACATGCTTCGGACCGGCGGAGAGAGGCGGAGAAGGTGCCGGAGGAGAGCCACGCTACCTAATTATTCCACTTTGGGATTAGGGTTTTTTTGGGGGACGAAAGTGTGGCGGTGGCGGTGACTAATAAAACCCTAATCTCATCTCGAATTAACACACCAATAGTATGTATATCAGACGACGAAAAATTATATTTTATTATTATTGCTAAGGTAATTAATTATTATCTTCAAGATAACCCCTAGATTAAATGATGATGATGATGATGATAAGAAAATAAATCTTTCGATAAAAAATAGATTTTATTATTATTATTGCTAAGGTAATTAAATTTTTTTTCCCCTATTAAACCCAGAGCAAAAAAAATTGCTGACTTTTGAACAAATGTTTTGTAGATGTAAAAATAAAGTTCTAAAAACAGTTTGTTGAGACATTAGTTAGTCACAAATTGAGTGAGATTTTGATGTATAAGTTTGAGACAATAATCACTAACAAAACACGTTTGAATTTTCTAAATATCAATCAACTTCAACGAAGTGTAATAACTAACTAAAAATTGACTTTTGAGAGGAATTATTCAAAAGAAGTCACCCAAGTAGAAAGAATGATAGATGGTTTTACGATATTTTCTACCATTTTCTTAAACCATATTAAAGTTTTTCTTGACTTTGTTCGTCCATATATCTTCATAGGTAACATATGCATCCATGTTGGATGATTAATGCCAATCTGGATAACTAAATTCTTAAAGTCCAATATTGGAAGAAAAAACCATGCATGGATCACATTAATACGGATCTACACACTAGCTAAGTTGCAAATTGCAATAGTATAAATTCCATATCACCCAACACATATGATCTTGAAGGTCCACCACAAACCACATTACAACCAGCAATAGACATATAAAACCACTCCCACCTTAAAAAATATCATTGTCCTTTTCTAAGTATATAATGGGCACTATCTGAATGCCATCCCACTCCCACCTTAAAAATATCATTGTCCTTTTCTAAAGTGAACATGCATCAACATGTATTCTTCTTCTTCTTCTTTTTTCCATTAAATTCCATTCCATGATTCCATCCCATGTTTTCTCAGTTTTGCACGGACAATGATGCAAACGTAACAACCAGCAATGAACATATAAAACCATATCCATATGAAAGAATTTCAGTGGATAGATTCAAATGATTCAATTTCAGTATGTTTAACATGATATGAATATGTTTAACTTTGTTTCTGCTCCACATCAGAACAAAGTAGAAGTTATGAGAGACATGTCAAAAGTGAAAAGCATTTTTAGAACAACCAACAAACACAACTTCTGCCACAAATGTATGTAATCATGCATGATATCTAGAAATGAGAATCCCACTATGGTCTTCTTTCTTCCAGTATCCAAAGTCCAAACCAATACATTCCCATCACTTTACAGATTTCACATTCTAAGTCATAGTTGAGTCCACAAAAGCGAGCTTCTGTAATTATTGGTGTTAGGTAAGGTTTTAACAACTTGGAAACTTACATTTCTACTGCCCATTACTTGTCCCACTAGAAAAGACAATTATCCAACTTAAGTTATGATTATTTGAATGGCCATTTTTTCTTGACATCAAAGTAAAAAAAACAAACAAACAAATAAATAAGTGCAAGTAAGTAAGTGAGGATTCACCAGTAAATTTGTCCTTCATAAATTGACGCCACCAACTAGAGTAATGACCCTTAAATTCCACCTTGCCACCCTTTCTAGATGTCAGCAGAGATCTCTGTTAGAGCCAATGCAGCCATAAATTCACAAACCACAGTGCCTTCAATGCTCCCCTCTCCATAGTTTTTTGGGGTGCATTGGCAAGCAACACCACACACACATGTCCAAATCTCTCGTCCTAACTCGACTTGGCCTATAAATTGTTGACCAACTCTTGCTTTCAGCTTTTAGAACTTTGCATTTAGCCTCTCAGTGCGGTGGGAAACATGAGTTCTTCTTGTGATAGAAAAGTAAAGGTGGTGGAGTTGGTGTTGAGGTGTTTGATTTGTTGTCTGGGAGTTGTTGCCGCTGTTCTTGTGGGAACTGATTCTCAAGTTAGGATTTTCTTTTCCGTTCAGAAGAAGGCAAAGTTCACAGACATGAAGGCTCTTCTGTATGATCCCACTTAATCTACTCGTGTATTTTTTTATGTTTTTTTTCTTACTTGGCTTCTTGCTTCGTTCTAGAAATGTGTTGTTGATCTGCAATTAATATCTCCCACTATCATGTTCTTTTTCCTTTTGTTTTATTATACAACTTGATATATTATTTAATTTGTATTCAAGTTGGTTTCAATTTTTTTTGTTTTTTCTCTCTTGGTTGTTAGAAATTATATATTTCATTTAGGTTAGATATCCTTACTTTTCTTATTATTGGAGAAATAGAAGTTATTTTATGATTCATGTTGGCAGAACTTATCTCACTGCCACTATAGCTCTAGTCTCATTTATAAGTTCAATATTAGTTGGCTTTCCTGAGTGTGACTCATTTGGTCTCTCTTTGATTTGAATTTGTGCTTTTATACTTGGTTGGATTTCTCATGTTTTGCCTTGTTTCCTGATTTAGATTGTTTATGTCGACATTATGGTGATGTTGATGTTGTGTTAATTTGTTGGTAAAAATCGTGAAGGTTTTTGGTTGTAGCAAGTGGCTTAGCTGCTGGTTACTGCCTGCTCCAAGGGGTGCATTGTGTGGTTAACATTGCCAGAGGAACTCTTCTGTTCAACAAACCCTTGGCTTGGGTAATCTTCTCTTTTGATCAGGTAATAATAATACTTGTTAACATATTCATTTACTTCTTAATTATGTTTCATGCATTGCTTGAGTGAACTAGTGACGAACCGTCCCAGCTCATTGATCCACAACGATCTCATAAGTCATAATTGACGACCATTTGAAACAGGCGATGGCTTATGTGATGCTATCTGCGGTGGCGGCATCAATGCAATCAGCAGTGTTCTCGAAGAAGGGCCAAACAGACCTTCAGTGGATGGAGGTCTGCGACATGTATGGCAAATTCTGCATGCAGGTCGGTGAAGGAGTGGCAAGTGCGGTTTTGGTTAGCGTCGGTCTAGTGGTTCTGTCGTCCATGTCGGCGTTCAACCTCTTTCGGTTGTATGGGAATGGTAAAGACAACAGCAATGGTGGTGGATGGTAGACATTGTTTTTTCTTTCTTTCTTTTGGTGTGTGTGTGTGTGTGTGATTTAATTAAGATGTGAGGAAGCCGTAATTTGTTGTTGTATAGTAAGTAGTGGAATGGGTATTATATATAATAAGTAGATGGTTGTGTTTGTTTTGTTCAGTTGCAGGTTTTCTGAACACAAATGGAATTGAATTAAGGATAGACTTTTTCAGATGCGAATCCTTGCAACCTTTTGTTTTGTTGTTGATATCAGAGATATATTAAGAATGGTCATTGTTTTCTCGTGAACAGAACAGATATAAATAAATATAAAACATTAGTTTATACACAAGTAGACATCAAGTTGAGAGAACTCGTGAATGAGAGAACTTTGGAGAAAGCAATCTTATTTGATGGGAAATGTTTGTTGAACGGTCGCGTCACGGACGCTGCTAACCCAGTCAGCACACTGGCTGATGTGGGCAACCCAGTCAGCAGACGCGGCTGAGTGCGCACTCTCCTCAGAAACAATTTCTTTGTTTAGTTTATTCCTCGTTTCGTACAAATTTCTTCATCCCTCATTAATGTGTCTCAAATCACTCACGTAATTTTGGCGCTCCTACACAGACTGAAGACTAGTTACTCAACATTCGTCCTCCTATTTCTTCCCTTCTCTTTGTTAATACATTCAAATTTTTTTCCGGACACACACATCAGTCATTTTCTTTAGTTTCTGGACAAGCGCATAACTTATTCCGGACACAGTTACTATTTATTCCGGACACAGTTACTACTTATTCCGGACAGACGTACTACTTACTCCTGAATTTTTTTGCTGTTGTTTTATTTTCCCGATGCGTCCACCATCGCATTTAATGTTTTTCAAATCAGCACGTCCTCCGTCTTCTTTCTTATTCTTTGGCGCTTCACGGAGATACAAATATGAGTGTCTAGGTTATTCCGATCCTACGAACCATTCCTTCTTCTCTCCTTCCTCCATTTTTGTTGTACTGTAATGGCACTCGTAAATGTGTCCTCACAGCCGGCTCATGCCTCCAACGTCCCTCAAGTGATGATGAATTTTCCTTCCTTCGAAGAAGCCAAAGCATTTTACGTTTCATACGCTGATTCCTGTTGTTTTGGTGTGAAGATAAGGCAATCTCATTACGGTCATGGTGTTGTAATACGGGTCACTCTTACTTGCTCAAAGGAGGGTAATGCTCCCGGAAACCAAGGTGAAGGTAGACCGAAACATAGGTTATCCGGTAGGGTCGAATGCACTGCTCGGATTAGGGTCTCCGGTAATCCATCCAGAGGCTACGTAATTAACTACGTAGATCTTGAACATAATCACGCCATGCTGTCGGAAGACCAGATGTGCTTCCTCCGACAAAAACGATCCGTCCCGGAGTCCGCCAGAGCACGCATTTCGTGCAATGATGTTGCCGGTATATCTACCGCCAAGACCATGCAATCTTTTGTGGTCGAAGCTGGAGGTCACGATAAATTGTCTTTCAACGAGCGGGACCTAAGGTTATTTATTCTCCACTTAACCTGGTTGAAGTTACTCATTTAGCTTTGTCATAAAAATTATGTTTCGCAGGAATGTTGTGAACGAGGTTAGAAACCTCAAAATGGGACCAGGAGATGCGCAAGCTATCCAAGATTATTTCATCAGGATGCAGAAGAATGATTCCCGCTTCTTTTACGTAATGGATATGGACGACGAATGCAGACTACGAAATGTGTTCTGGGCCGACAGTTGTTCTCGAGCTGCTTACTCTTACTTTGGAGATGCAATATGTTTCGACACAACATACATAACAAACAAGTATGAGATGCCTTTTGCCCCATTTGTGGGGGTAAATCACCACTACCAGTCCGTCCTACTCGGTTGCGCACTCCTCTCTTCCGAGACGACACAAAATTACATTTGGTTGTTCCAAACATGGTTGACGTGCATGAACGGTACGTGTTTTATTTTGTCCGGCTTTGTCCGTTTTACGTTATGTGCCTGTCCGGTTACCCTTTACGTCTGTCCGGTTTACGTCTTTTGCTCGTCCGGTTTATCCCTTACGTCTGTCCGGTTTACGTTTTTTGTTCGTCCGGTTTACCCTTGACGTCTGTCCGGTTTACGTTATTTCTGTCCGGATTAACATATGTTTTTATCTTGATCGCGTTGTGTGCAGATACAAGTCCCCCGGCGATCATAACAGACCAATGTGGTGCCATAGCTGCGGCTGTGAGGACTGTGTTCCCTGAAGCGCGGCACAGATTTTGTATATGACACATAATGAATAAGGCCCCTGTGAAGCTGCCCACGAAGTACCGGGAGCATACGTTGTTTGACCTCAACAACTGTGTATTCGATTCCAAGACTCCGGCAGAATTCGAGCGGAATTGGCAGGGCTTTCTAGATGATTTCGAGTTCCACGAGAATAATTGGCTCTGATCCATTTATGCAATTCGAGAGCACTGGGTACCTGCATTTTGGCGGGATTGTTTTTCCGCAGGAATGACATCAACCCAGAGAAGTGAGGGTATGAACGCCTTCTTCGATAAGTACCTCACATCAAGGACGACACTTAAGCAGTTCGTGAAACAATACGAACTCGCAGTACGCCACAAGTATGAGAAGGAAGCTCAGTCTGATTTCGATTGTCAGCATAAGGCTCCGCAATTGATTTCGAAATATCCATTCGAGAGGCAATTGAGCGAGTTGTATACGGTGGGTGTCTTCAAGAAGGTGCAGTTAGAAATTGGGAAGATGATGTACTGCGACATCAAGGATGAGTTCAACGAGGACGACACATTGCACTTCAACGTGACCGAACATGTATTGACACATATCCTCCCATTGTCGAAACGGTTCACAGTGCAAATTAGAGATGAGAAGTGGGTATGCGATTGCAGAATGTTTGATCACGTCGGTATCCTATGTTGTCACGTTTATGTTGTTATTGCCCGAATACGTCCAAACGCGTTGCTCCCCGAGTCTTACATCGTCCACCGATGGAGGAAGGATATCCGAAGGAGCTATGGAGTCAAGTTTCCCCTTCAAAGTGGCATAACGGGGAACGATGCGCTTCGTCGCCACGACGACATAATGGGTCGTGCGGTTTGGATCGCCGAGGCCGCTTTCGACTCAAACGACAGATATCTTCAGGCGGTAGAGGCACTTGAGTTGCTTAAGGAACGTATGTAACGACCTGATCCTGTGTTCGATGGTACATCCGTTCTCAATCCGGATAAGACAAGACGGAAAGGCAGACCGTCGAGCAAACGACAGATTTCTTTGTCTGAGAAAATAATTAAAAGTAACGTTAAGAAAATCATCAGGAAGAAGGTTCTACCCCCGTTACACCCTACAACACCCAAACCGGGGGATCACGATTTCGATGACTGGGACATGAATTTGCATTACGAGGGAGTTCCTCCTTGATTATTGTATTTGTCCTTGGTTGGAATTATTCCTATGTAATTTTGTTGAAAGTCATTGTATGTCTGTCCGTATTATTGCATAAGATTCAACCCTTTCTTTGCTTGTTCGTTTGTGAATTAATTTCTGATGGCGACAAATATATTTAAGTAATTTTGGTTTGTTGTATGTCTGTCCTGATTACGTTATATGTCTGTCTGGATTACGATTCATCAATGTCCGGTTTATGTTTTATTTATGTCCGGATTAAGTGACCAGTATGTCCGGAAGACGTACTTAGGTTGTCCGAATTACATTGTTTGTCTGTCCGGATTACGTTAATTTCTGTCCGGAATAAGTTTTATTTATGTCCGGATTAAGTTTTATTTATGTCCGGATTAAGTGACCAGTATGTCCGGAATACGTAATTAGGCCGTCCGGATTACCTTGCTTGTCTTTCCGGATTACGTTATATGTCCGTCCGGAATAAGTTTTATTTATGTCCGGATTAAGTTACCAGTATGTCCGGATTACGTTATATGTCCGTCCGGATTACGATTCATCAATGTCCGGATTACGTTTTATTTATGTCCGGATTAAGTGATCAGTATGTCCGGAATACGTAATTAGGCTGTCCGGATTACATTGTTTGTCTGTCCGGATTACGTTGTATGTTCGTCCGGAATAAGTTTTATTTATGTCCGGATTAAGTTACCAGTATGTCCGGTTTACGTTTTATTTATGTCCGGATTAAGTGACCAGTATGTCCGGAAGACGTACTTAGGCTGTCCGAATTACATTGTTTGTCTGTCCGGATTACGTTAATTTCTGTCCGGAATAAGTTTTATTTATGTCCGGATTAAGTTACCAGTATGTCTGGATTACGTTATATGTCCGTCCGGATTACGATTCATCAACGTCCGGATTACGTTTTATTTATGTCCGGATTAAGTGACCAGTATGTCCGGAAGACGTACTTAGGCTGTCCGGATTACATTGTTTGTCTGTCCGGATTACGTTAATTTCTGTCCGGAATAAGTTTTATTTATGTCCGGATTAAGTTACCAGTATGTCCGGATTACGTTATATGTCCGTCCGGATTACGATTCATCAATGTCCGGATTACGTTTTATTTATGTCCGGATTAAGTGACCAATATGTCCGGAATACGTAATTATGCTGTACGGATTACATTGTATGTCCGGTTTACGTTTTATTTCTGTCCGGATTACATTGTATGTCTGTCCGGATTACGCTAATGGTCTGTCCGGATTACGTTATATGTCCGTCCGGATTACGTATCATGTATGTCCGGAAACAAGAAAATAATTTTATAAAAACTCAACACCAAATATCCTTGTATTGATAAATCATTCAAATAGTCTATGTAATTTTAACATGTATACATGTATAACTTTGGAAAAAAATTGTTGAGTGCAAAGTAAATTAAAACATTTTCAGGGCGTTTATTGTTGATCGCACATCCCAGAGTCTTCGAGTAAGAAATTGGCCAAATCGCCTCTAAAACGGTGAATAACCTTGCTCTGCTTCGGCTTCGTCGGATCAGCATTCTCCATCAAACGCTTCATCCAGTACAAAACGTATGGCCCGCAGTCGTTACTCCCCGGTAGCTGTCGTTGGCTACCCTTCCTCTCAACTCTCAGCGGCCACTCGACATTCAACAACCCTCGCCAGAATCCCGTTATCTTAGACGCGGTGCATTCATGAGTTCCAACAAAACGGTTAGGATTGTCACCTTTTTTAAGTGTACGGGAGAGGCTGTTGTACTGAATGAACTCTGATCGAGGTCCGTGGGCAACGAACAGAGTCCAGTGGCCGGCCAAACAGCATGGCTGTGCGATGATGACTTCCTCCACATTTAGTCCTTCAATTTTTGGGAGTAAATAATCTTTCCTTATATCTTCTCCCTGTCCCTCCACAATCATTTCCGATTCGAAGGATGATAAGCAGACCACCTTTTGTTGCCCTCCTCTTCTGAGGAGTACCTCAATTAGGCCGTCAAGAGTTTCGTTGGTGAATTCTGTTTTTGGCGAAATTATTTCCTTGAGATCACCCCTGGTGATATTGCTCAGAACCCCCCTCCAGATAATATCTTTTGCTTCTCGTTCGGGAGCCGTTGCATTCAATAAACGACGTACCTCATCATTGGTCAGCGTTCTCAAGGCGGTCGCACCAACATCGGGCCTCGTGGACGAAACATGGGCGGCCAGTTCATTTTTCGTTGTTTCGTCGGCCTCGTATATTTCTTCACTGGCTTCTTCGGCCCCATTTGTTTTTGTGGTGGCTTCTTCGGCCTCCTTTATTTCTTCTTATTTTTCTGCGGCATTCTTCTGTGCCTCATCTTGGCCAGATTTGCTTTGCGCTTCGTCTATATGTTCTGTGCGCAAGCGTGGTTTAATGGTCTGTATTTTTTGAGGGTGCAAAAGCGGTAACGCTACCACACCCTTCCTCTTTCTTTCCTGCTGTCTCCTCATATCTTCCTCCTTCTTCTTCTCATCCTCCTTCCTCTTCTCTCCCTCTCCCTCCTCCATCTTCTTCCTCTTTTCCTCCTCCCTCCTCTTCTTCTCATCCTCCTCCCTCCTCTTCTTCTCTTCCTCCTCCCTCTTATTCCTCTCATCCTCCTCCCTCTTCTTCTTCTCTTGCTCCTCCATCTTCTTCCTCTCTTCCTCCCTCCGTTTTTTTCTCTCTTCCTCCTCCCTCCTCTTCTTCTCATCCTCCTCCCTCCTTTTCCTCGCATCCTCCTCCCTCTTATTCCTCGCATCCTCCTCCCTCTTATTCCTCTCATCCTCCTCCCTCCTCTTCTTCTCATCCTCCTCCCTCTTCTTCTTCTCTTGCTCCTCCCTCTTCTTCCTTTCTTCCTCCTCTCTCTTCTCCCTCTCTTCCTCCTCTCTCTTCTTCCTCTCCTCCGCCTCCCTCTTATTTCTCTCTTCCTCCCTCTTTTCCCTCTCCTCCGCCTCCCTCTTATTTCTCTCTTCCTCCTCCCTCTTTTCCCTCTCTTCCTCCTCCCCACGGACTCTCAGCCTACGACACTCTTCTTGAGAGATCCGGAGTTCTTCCTCCAGGTTGTTAATTTTAACGGTCGCCTCCCTAAGTGCTGCTTCGGCTCGTAGCCAATTCGTCTTCACCTCACTAAGTTCCAACTCTTGTAGCAGTGGGTCACATGGAATGCTGCATTCATTGAGTTGTACCCTTGGTAGAGTGGATGTTGAAGGTGTTTCCTTCGAGGCGACCTTTGCTGCGGGAGTTGCTTCTGCAGGAGGAAATTGATCCTCTGACAACAGTGAATGCTCCCGTTCACTGAGTTTTGGGGTGCCCTTCAACTCAAATTGGCCGGAGTAAATCTGGGACAAGTTGATGCCTCGATCTTCCCATTTTCTAAGGATTTGGCGTCTGCTAAACATTTCCGTCCAACACTTGAACCGTGGAAATGCTGACCGGGGATCCCCCAATTTGAACTTCTCGCAAAGCCACACCTGAAAACATGAATGAGTTAAAAACCAGAAACATAACTTCCCCAGGACAGACAAAACTCTTATTCCGGACAGACGCAACACTATTCCGGACAGACAAAACTCTTATTCCGGACAGACGCAACACTATTCCGGACAGACAAAATACTTATTCCGGACAGACACAATACGTATTCTGGACAAACAGGACAATCATTCCGGACATATACATGACTATTCCGGACAGACAAAATACTTATTCCGGACAGACACAATACGTATTCCGGACAGACAAAACTCTTATTCCGGACAGACGTAACACTATTCCGGACAGACAAAATACTTATTCCGGACAGACACAATACGTATTCCGGACAGACAAAACTCTTATTCCGGACAGACGCAACACTATTCTGGACAGACAAAACTCTTATTCCGGACAGACAAAACTCTTATTCCGGACAGACAAAATACTTATTCCGGACAGACACAATACGTATTCCGGACAGACAAGACAATCATTCCGGACATATACAGGACTATTCCGGACATGCAACACACTTATTCCGAACAGACAAAACACTATTCCGGACATACGTAATACTTTTCCCGGATAACCTCAAGACACTTATTCCGGACAGAGACAACACTATTCCGGACAGACACAAGACTTATCCCGGACAGACAAAACACTTATTCCGGACATAAACCAACACTACTCCGGACTGACACAACACTCATTCCGGACCAAGATGCTTACTTGTAATACGGCAACGCAACCATATGTAGGATCGTGTGGGTTATGGGTCCACTAATCACTATTAATCTAATCCCTAACTAATCAAGCAATAAACGCAGCAGAAACAATTTAAAGACTAGTAGGGAAATAACATGCAAACCACAAGAAGACACGGCGTTTTTATAGAGGTTCGGCACCCCACCCGGGTCCTAGTCCTCTCTTGTAAGCTCCGCTCGACTCCGCGAGCTCCGCCTACGTCTTCACTAACCACTCCCCGTTCCGGGCCGGGAGAGAACGCCTTTACACCACAAGCAACGCGAACAACCCTCGCTTGCTTGAATTCTTCCTCTCACAATCCGAGAGGGACACTTCGGGCTTTCACCGAAGTCCTTGCTTCTTTTGACAATACTTGTAACTGAGTGGGATTCACTCTCTAATTGAGCACACTTTGAGTAGGATGAGTATATGATCAAATGTGTGAAGTTTAGGCTTAAAAAGTGTAGAATTGGGAGCTTTGAGGATTGAGGTTTCTCTCTAATGTATTGGGACAATTGGAGTTGGAGAGTTGTGTTAACAACAAGTCTTGATCCTCTATTTATAAGCTCCTAAGGTATTCTAGCCGTTGGGGATAGATTTGATTGGGTTTTGTGCAAGATACACAAAGCAGAAAATCGGGCTGCAAATCTGTCCAGAACCGGTCGACCGAAACTAGTAAACCGGTCGACCGTTAACTTGATTTCAAAGAGAACGGTCGAACAAAAGAATATTCGGTCGGACAAACGAGCTAGAACTTAACTCTACTTAAGTGAATCGGTCGAACCAAAGTATGGGGCGGTCGACCGATAAGGGGATTCGGTTGAGACAAAGGTCAATCGGTCGAACGAGAAATGTGTCGACCGATAGCAGGGAATTTGGTTTCTGAAAATATGTTCAACCGGTCGACCGAAACAAGGTCTTCGTTCGACCGGTTACCGAATGTATTTTGGGGTTAAGTTTTGTTTTATACGAATACGACCGTTATAGGAATACGACAAGAAAAACGGTCATATTAAAATCCGGGATCGGTCGACCGAAAAGGTAGAACCGGTCGACCGGTAGAGTTCGGTAAAATCACTGTGGAGAGTCTGTTATAAACCGGTCGAACTGAGAACTGGTTCGGTCGACCGGTTCACACAGGAAATCTAGGTTTAAGTTTATAAGTGATTTCCGACTAAGGTTTGGGTGATCTAATGAAGTCCAAATAATGTGAAATTTCGTGTGTGACTTCTATAGGGAACCTATTGTGTATGTGATTGGTTTTTAACTCTTGTATGCTCAATTTACACATGTTCCTAAGACTCAAAATAAATCAAGATTACATGTCTTCGATTTAGCTTTAATTACATGTCTTGACTTCATTTCCTTCTTTCTTGAGTCTTGATCACCTGTAGAGGTTAGCACAATACAATATACATGCAATGAAATATGTGTGCTACTCTACATCATCATAATTAAGATTAGGTTAATTAAATCATCAAAACATAGATTAAGGCCAAAAAGCCAACACCATACACGTAGCCCTGCTTCATAGAGAAGTTCGCCGACAATCTCCTCCTCGAGAGGTCCCGTTGGGCTTCCTCCAGGCCTTCAACCAAGAAAGTGTGAACCGCATTTGCCCACGCATATCTCTTGAGGCGCTTGAGGTTCTTAAGGTGCTTCGTGTACCACGCTTTACTTCGCAGTGATCCATCGAAGAATAAAAAATGATTGAAAATCATAGAAATAAGGAGTTGGAGGTGCTCCTCCTCCTCGCCCATCTTGCTCGTGGCGATAAGATGACCCAATAGTTGGGTGTTGTCGAGGTTAACCCCGTCACGTTTCTCTACGTACATGGCTTCCATATCCACTCTCTGCCCATGTGCTCTTAGTCCAAGTAGAAGGGCGACGTCTTCTACCGTAAATGGGACCACCCCAGTGGCTATTCTCAGACCGACTTCATTGGCGTCGAAGTGTTCGACGAACCAACCCAGTATCTCGTTGTCAGTTGTGACGTGAGGAAAGGAGAGGAAGTGACCGAAAGGCGTCCGTTGGAAGACATTTTTCTCCTCCTCCTTCATCCGGTCGAACTGCTTGTGAAGAGCCGTGAAACCGCACTTGGTTTCGCGGAAGTATTACGTGCTTCCCTTAAACCACCAAATTTTTTTGTTAGAGGCCAATAATGAACCTTAAAATGAACCAGAAAGAACGTGGTTGACACAACACCTGCGCGACTACAATTTCAGGAGCGATGGAGGTTTCAGGTAGAGAAGGATCCATTTTCGCCTGGTTATAATTTTCGTTCGACTAAAACAGGAATGAAGGTTTTGGATGAGCGTATGGAAAGGAAGTCCGGGTGAAATGGGGAATGGAAAAGGAGAAGACTTGGGAGGAAAGTTACTCGATTGCTGTACCGCCGCTACTGATGTACGTGAAGTCTAACCGTCTAATTGTGATTTCGGGAAATGAACCGTCGGACCCAAAAATTCCTAATTTACTTTTCCCCGCGCAGAAGTTTTGGCTGACTGGACGCTGAACTGGCAGCTGACTGGTCCGTCCACGTAGGAAGCGTCACGGACGCGCGCGTCCGTGTATAACGACTCTTTGTTCCACAACAAAACCGTTAGAAGTTGAAATTATACCGACAATGACATACTCTCTTTCTTTACGTATTCGATCCAAATTATCTCCAGAAAAAATTACCCATGTTGATACAAACATATAAATATTCAAACATTTAGTTCTCACTCCCATATTATTATTATTATCTTCTAAATCATTTTTACTAGTCTTAGAGCTCGGCGCCCCTAGCGTTTGAGGCAAGGATCCCAAGTTATGAGGTATAATTTATGTGACATTCAAGCGGAAAATCTAAGGAGTTCAAAAATTCAGTATATTAGGATTTTTTTTTTCAAAACAATCTCAATATTTTTTTGGAAGAATATGCTTTTTGAAAAACTTATTTTACAAAATATGCATTTTGAAAACGATACCAGTGATGTCATTTTTCATTAACTAAAAACGACATCAGCGATAACATTTTTACCTAAGTTAAAAATGAATCCAAGATGTTATGTGTTTAATCTGAAAATGCGTTATAAAAATGAAATTCGAGATGTTATTTTTTTCTAAATAAAAAATACGGGGGTGACAGCCCCCGTGGCATATGACTTTTTTTGTTTTTACACTATTATTGTATTCTAGATGTTGATCTGTTTACCCATTTATAATTCTCAAAGTAGATAAACATATCATCTGAAATACAATAATATAATGTAAAAACAAAAAAAAACATCCCCTGCAGGGGCTACCACCCCCTGTCACCCCATACACCTAATCAAACTCATAAGACTCAACAAATCTCTCGTTATATGTTTTATCCTACAAGAATTAGCACTTAGATATAATAATTTGAGTTGTTCATACAATTTTGATTAAAACACTCGACGTAAGTTACATAATATGTGTATCTTAGTTGCCTTCAAACAGCCACGTTGCCTTCAATTCAAGTTAATGCATCGACTGATGACTTACATATTCTTTAGGAAACGAGAGACCCGACCGACCCGTCATTAGTTCAACATGACTTAGGTAAAAACGACACCAGTGATGTCGTTTTTATATAGGATAAAAACAACACCATTGGTAACGTTTTTTGTTAATGAAAACGACATTACTTTTGTCGTTTTTAATGTGCATAATTTGTCAAATAAGTTTTTCATGTGCATATTGTTCTAATTTTTAATCATTTGAGATTATTTTGAATTTTTTACTATTATATAATTAAATAAGTCTAAAATTCAGAGGAAAAAGTAAAATTCAATTGTCCTATACTATACTTAATAACGTAAAATTCAAAATCCATGGCACCTCGTGTTCCTACTTGACACCACCGCCTTAAAAAAAAGATAAAAGGGAGAAGACAAAACGGATAAATGGATCCAATATGTCGGATTCTTTCTTAAACGGGTCGAAGCAACTGTGTTCTGTTCATCGATATGTTTCCTTTTCCCCAAACACCAACTGAAGTGATCTTTAGTTCAGTTCAGTTCAGTTCAGGGAGAAACGAATCAGTCAGGTCAACCTTCTTCTCCTTCAATCCCTTCCCCTCATGGATCCCAACATGTGGCTCAAAGTTGCGGGTGTCTCTGGTATAACTCCCAAACCCTTTTATTTATGGTGTTTGATTGGTTCATGTGGTTTGGTTAGGATTTTTACTTAAAGTTTGCGACTTTATTGGTTGTTTTGGAGAATTGTTTTGTGGGCAAGTGTTGAATTTTGGATCTGGTTGGTGATTTGTGTGATGCCAATTGCTAACCCTCTTTTTTGCTGGTGTTTGGATTGGTTAATGTGTTTTGGTTAGGATTTTGACTTGAAACTCTCTTTCTTGTTGTTTATTGTTTTGTGGGTAAGTGTTGGATTCTTGACTCTACTTTCTCTAGCATCAGACCCTCTATTTTGCCCAATTAATTAAATTTTGATGGTAATTGCCTGGTGGATGTGTTTATGTAAATAAAGGTTTGAGTTTTCCTTATATTTTTGGCTATGAAGAATACCTTTGTGGTAACTGTTAGGATTTTGGATTCCTATTGACAATCTGTGGGTATTGTTCTGCTTATACTCTTTCAGAATCCTCTTGGACGCAACCAATTTGCTCATGTTTGCTTGGTTTATCTGCCCGTTTCATGATTCAACAAAACCTTCCTTTATATTCCTTTTTTTAACCTTCAGGGATTCCAGTTGAAGTACACTTGTACTACACCATCTTCTGCCAATCGTTTTTTGTGATTTCCTCCTCCGTTCATGTTCCCATGGTGGAATTTCGACATTAAGTCGAAATGTTAGATATTCTTCAATGTATATGTTGACCAATATTTTTGTGGTGACTGTTAGATACTTAGATTTTATGCTTTTGTTGGTACTGGATTGGGTATTAAACCTTTCTTTTGCTGTTAAATACACTTTTGCTGATTAATTTTGTGGATTATGTTTGGGTGATGTGTGATTTTTTTTGTTATGGCGCACTTCAAAAAACGATTATGGGGACAAATGTTAGATTTTGGATTCACATTGGAACTCTTGGTGGTGGTACTTAACCCTCTTCTTTTTGACATAGAGTCTATTTTGTTGGCCATTACTTGGTTATGTGCTAAGATTCCCATCCAAAGTTATGCTTTTATTCTTACTTTCAAATGTTCTCTCTTGGGCACACTTGTGGTGGTTGTGGTTGATGCACCTGTTTATGCACTAGAATCTAACCTAAATCTTCTTCTTGTCCATCTTGAACTATATTCGGAGGGTAAGTCATATTTTGAGTCTCTTTTGGTACTACTGCGGTATTACATCCACTCTTTTCTCTCTCTCTATTTCTCAAATACACCCACATACTTTTGCGCTGGTCTATAAGTGGTTGTTGAATGTGTTAGAACTTATTGCTTTTATTTTTGTGGGTAAGCAATAAATTTTGGTTTCCTGGTCAAATGCTAATTCTTTTAGTGGTTGCGGCGGACAGGAATGGCTGCACTCGGTCTTGGCACATATGGAGCACATGCTTTCAAACCCCAGAATCTGGCATACAAAGAGGTGCAGGATATTTTGCAGGATGACATTTATGTTCAACTCATTCTTTAGATGTTCTCGAGAACTCTCTGATATAAAATTTTCATAGTAGAAACTTCAAAAAAACATGGAAAATATGTGTTGAATTAATTAACTTTTGTCACAGCAGAATTTAGTATGTACGTTAAACTATTGTCCCTAGGTAGTTACAGAGGTTTGATAATTGATAGGCCCGCCCGGCCAGAATAAGTGATACTGAAGTAGATAGAAAGAAAATTATTGTTTTTTGTTTCCATTTGGCTACCATTGAGGGAAAGTCGACCATTAGCAGTTCCAAGGCCAAAAATCAAGCACTTATTTATATCTTCCGAATAAGACACCTTTTTCTTTTCTTTTCTAATCGTCGATCATTTTGTTCTTAACCAAAGGTGTGGCAAACTGCTTCTTTGTACCATTTGGTTCACACAGCTGCATTATTAGCAGCTCCACGCACCAAATATCCCCACATTGTAAGTCTTCAGATGTCAAGTTCTTCTGAAACGAAAATGTGTTGCCCTTTTTCTTAAGAATTCGCTCATGATTTTTACTATGTCTTTTGTAGTTTGGTGGCCTTCTGACTACAGGGATCTTGGCATTTTCTGGAACGTAAGTTTCCTTCCAAACTAGAGGGTGGTTTATGCACGAGGAATAGAAGGGAAACAACGAAATTAAAGTTTCTGCATAAAATCATTTCTCCACTATTTTCCTTGGTCCTAAATGAGAAAGCTAGTTACAATTGTAAATTTGAAATGTCCTGCACATCGACATCCAGTAGTCATTTCGAATTTTTAAATCTCTACTAGAAATTTCCTGCAAACCAATCATAGTTCTATTAACTTGTTTCAGGTGTTATACTGTGGCATATCTTGAAGACAGAAAAATTGCCAGGTTGGCCCCCTTTGGCGGCTTTGCGTTCATTGGTGCTTGGGCAAGCTTGTTGTTTTGATCAAACTTGTGTCCGTTACCTATGGAAGATGTGGTTGCTCTATAATAGTGACTTGTCCGTTGGTCGATCCGCCGCCAGTTGTGATTATAATGACATGTAGAGCCAGTGAAGCTCATAAGAAATGCCTGACATTGTAACCTGTTAAACATTTGAGTTGTACTTTGGTTCATTCACTTTTCTGCATGTACAATTCCTTACATTTATAGGCCTTTCTCAATTATGATGAATAAGAACTGTAAAGATTTGTTTTACGTGGATTCAAATGCTTATATGATGAATAAGAAGTGATTTCTAGTCGACCATCCAAACCAATCAGTCACAACTCAACCAATATCTCTGCATGACCATGTTTAAAGAAAATAGAACATCTAAATAATGACAATTCTTTCGTTGTGGAATGAGTAATGGCTATTAAAATCAACAACATTCAAGGAGAATACATGAATAGATACAAGAGAACGAGGTTGTTAGCTCATCAATACAAACATAACAGAATCGAACTAAGCAACCAAGCCACCATTTTAAGCGACAACTCTTCTACTTTGTTGGACCAAGAGCGCGGCGTTCTGTTGGTTCCTGCCCTTCTGGTTTCGAAGGTGGCGCATAGACATTCTTGAGCAAGTCGTGGATCTTGGACAGAATCACTGTCTGTGAAGAATCGTTGGCTGGTCTACTACTACTGCTACCACAATGAGGTGGTTTTTGGCACTCCTCGAGTTTAATCTTCTCGAACAGATACTGTTTCTCCATTTCAGCTTCCTCAAGCCGTGCTTTGAGGTATCTACTTGCGTAATCCTGCTCAGCTTTCTCGGATTTAGCAAGAGCAATTGCCTGAAGCCTCTCTGCCTCTCGCCTTGCCTCTGTTGCCTTGCACTGGAACATCTCCGCCTCAGCTTGTTTGAGCCTCACAATGCTCTCCAGCTCCTCAATCTGTTGTTTCTTCCTTTGCCTTTCCTTCTTCAGTTCTGCGGCTTCGCGGGCTTTATCCTCTATTTCACGATCACATGCTTCGAGGGCTACACGAGCTCTTTTCAACATGCGCATTTTCTCCTCTGCTACTACATCCATCTTCTTCAGCGCTTCTTGGACTACCTCAGCTATTCGGCTGCATGCTTCATGTGGGGCAATTAGACGTTCCGTGTCTTCTGGCTTTGTGTCCTTTGCTGAATCCAACTCAAGCTCTGCATCTCAAAGAAAAGAAATCAAATTAGAGAAGATAAAGTGACAAATGAGGACACACCTTTCACTTATCGGAAGCACAACAGAGCCATTTAGAAACAAAATTACGAATAACAATGTTCCTTGATGAAGGGAAAAACTGAAGCAGGCTAATGCACCATATCTTTAAATATGATACAATGCGATGACCTAAGCACAAATAAGGTATATATTTATCTACAGGCTATAATAACAACCACATGTCCTGATTACCACACTCCAAGCATGCTCTTCAGCAATTCAGATACATTATTTTGTAAAAATAAAATAATTCGATTAATGTAGCATATATATAGGCATATGGTAATACTCATTATCAATTCATGTCATGCACGAAACCAATTAACATTGTTGCGGCATGGAATTTGCTTCATGGGTTTGAAAGGATTACGCATTATCTTCTGTCCGTTGAAAAAATAATTCTTGCATGGCCATTTCCATACCTTGAAAGAACACCAGCATCATTCTGGAAGCAGTAGCCTCCGAAACACCATTTTTCATCTTCTCCAAAAAGTACTGGCATTTCCAGAAAAGATTCCTACCCCTAGAATCCTCACTTCCACGGAATATTCTACTAACAAAGTCAAGTTCCCTTGCTAGAGCCTCCCGATCCCATCCAGGGGCACAGTGCTGGAAGACATCTTTTACCCATCCGAACAACTCGGAGGTCCTATTACAAGCTTGGCATCTGAAAACCATCTCAGAACTGCCAGAACCACTCTTAGAAGAAGGTCCCATCCCAATCCTACTGGCTCGTATGGCACAATCTGTGTGAGTCCAGTGAGAACACAAATCACAACCGATCCATCGGCATGTGTTCACCTCAAAATCAAACTTATTGCAAATCATGCACATGCATAGATTGCAGAAACCATTCCTGGAGGAGCAAACGTTGCAACTGCAGTCATCGGCTGGGAGAGGATTCTGGCAAGCTATGTTTCTGCACCTCTTATAGACAAAAACCTCGATAAGTTGACTCTGAGGAAGGCTGATGTTCGGGTGCAGGAACGCCTGAATTCCAGTGTTTATGGCAACGAGAATTTCCAACTGCACTCGGTGGGTCCTTAAAAGGGTGTTTGTGGTCAAATCGGATCTTTCCTGAACAAGCCTCTGTAGAAGAAGGAACTCTTCCCTGTGCTGTGATCCCCCAGTCCCTTCGAGGATCACACGGAGCTCGCTCTTCAGTTCTTCCAGGAGCTCGTCCGGCATAACCACCATTCTGTCTGCAATTATTTCAATTCGTTCCCTAGCCACTTCACGCAATGACAACTTATCCACACCGGACACTCTTCGAATAACCCGCTGTTCAGAAGATTGCTGTTCTATCTCTCTAGCAGCATTTCTTCCATTGGTATGGTTGTTCTCTACCGGCCAGGTCTCACGCGAGCTAGCACTCTCCGTTTGAGAATCATTTGGCTGATCGGAGTTAGCACCTGGCTCATGAATGGCAGGAGCTACGCCTTGCCTATCCGGCAAAACAAGGGATAATGTGGGCTGCAGTTGTTGTTGCTGGCGAGGAGGTAACATCTTTGGAGGTGAACTTTGATGGATATTATTTGCACCAGAAGAGGTTCCCATTGTGGATCAAAACCCTTCAGATCAAATAAGCTGCTGCGGCCAAAAGAACAAAAAATAATAAGTGCTACCTTCTGATTTTCTTATCTTATAGTTCTCTAATCTTCCGAAAACTACAAACACATTTTCCTACAAAACTTACAGGTTACATAACGTGGAAACACGATCTTCAGTATACTAAATAGCAAATACAGTATCGTCAAAAGGAAGAAGCAAAAAAAGTCAATGCTAAACAAGTCCTTAGAATAAACTCCAAAAACCATTTTGATTACCAAAAAAATACATAATTCAAAGAGAACCCCCAAAATTTCCAGATTCCAAAGATGGTATTTTTACACGTCTAAGCACCTCCTCAAATCACACCCAAACACAACAAAAAAAACATCTTTTTTTCCGGAAAAACACAACATGGGTCTTTCTAAACATCCCATAAAACCCCAAAAGGGAGCGAAAAAACTAGTTTTTGCATGCCAAAACCCTAACACAACGCCTCAAAACACCACAGAAGCCGGAAATATCCCACCTTTCGACCCGAACCCTAGTCTAGATCGAAAACGGAAGCAATCGGGAGAATGAAACAGACCTGCGGCGAGAATCCGTGGCGTCAACGTCGTGGAATTGGGGTTTTTTAGGGTTCGAAGGGCGTAATTATTGGAGACGTCGTTTTTTTTTTCTTTTTCTGCTTCTTAATTTAATTTAAATGGGACATGGTCGTTGACCGGTCAACGTGGTGGAATGGAGGTCGACTGTTGGTAAAATCGTCATTTCAATCCCTTCTTGCTATTAATATCTATTTTTAATTTCTCACTTTTGGATTGGTTGATATTTAATATCTGTGGATATTTTATATTTAAGCAAATCTCACCGAAATAAATCTGTTGTGTGTTGTTATGTTCTTCTTTTCCACAAAGGCAGCAGCACAAGCGCGCGGGAAAGGAAAGGAAAGAAAAGAAAAACCTTAATGATTTGGAGACTTCTTCGTTATTGGTATGGGGTTGAGATTTATGTGTGATTTCATTGGTTTCCAAGGAAAACCTTAATGATTTGGAGACTTCTTCGTTATTGGTTTGTAGAAATACTTCAAACTTCCACAGATTTCCCCCATTTTCATTCCAAAATCAATGAAAGTTTAATTTTATGTGTTTTCTATACAATTGAATGATTATCCTTCAGTTCAACATTAGATATTCATAAAATTTTATAGATCACTATGAGCTGGTGGAATCTTGGATTTCTACAATTTCCTCCACTTCTTGCAAACCAATCATACACTTGTTATGACACTGTCCATAAGTTTCTTCGACTTTTAGATTTCCCCCTTTTTTATGTTGTTATATGCGTATTTCTCTTATCAGATTCGTGAACTGGCTGATAAAGAATCTGAGAGTGGTGTCTTCAGGATACTTCGTAGTGATGTTAATCGCTTCCTCACAACCATTCTCATTGGCACAACGTATTGGTTTTTATACCATCCTCTATCGTGTGTTCTTTCTTGGAGTGCCGATAATGGAACATGCTTCTGTTTTCCTCTGAGTTGAGTATCATAGGTTTTTTTGGTGTCTTTTGTGCAGCATTGCTAATATAGGTGCAACAGCACTTTTCACTGAGGCAGCAACTACCTTATTTGGTGAAGCCGGTGTTAGTGCCGCTACGGGAGTAATGACGGTGAGCTCCCGTCCTTTCACCTTTGCAATAGCTCAACTGAAAGGCATTTTAATGCAATGACCTTATCTTATGACCTTGAAGAAAGCATTTTCTCAGTTTAGGCTTTTGAGGAAACAATTGGTTTGTAGTATTTGTTCCTTGTTGAACACAAGTTCAAACTTCATAGCTATTACTGTATTGTGGTGCGAGAGACAACTACTAGAACTTTTAAAGGTTCAATCTTGCAATTTCTTTTTACTTATTAAATCACAAATAATGGCCGAGACATTTGTAGTTTGCAAGCATGGTTCGTGATAATGTAATTGATAGAACTGAAGGCAGAATTGATATTTAAATCTTATTTTGTTGATCATTTTTGTTACTGTTGTTTTGCTTTTAGATCATTTTGTAATAATCTTTAGCTAAAATTCATCTGCTGAAATGCACAAAGTTGTTTTGAGATTTCTGTAATGTTGATAAACTGCTTTTGAGTGATCTCAAGTTTATATATATATATATATATATATATATATAATTTTATTTTATTTCCTTCTGGTTTCCAGATTGCTGTATTGCTATTAATCGAAATTACCCCCAAAAAGTATTGCTGTCCACAATGCCACAGAAGTTGCTAGAATTGTCGTCAGGTAAAAGGTTATCTGCATCAAAAATGGCAAATTGATCATTTTCTGTTTCTTCATTTATATTATTATAGTTTTATTTTATTTTAAGACTTACAGTTTTCTCAATGTGATAACACAATTTCAGGCCAATTGCATGGCTTTCTGTGGTGCTATATCCTGTTGGGAAAGTAGCTACATTTCTTTCAATGGGAATCCAGAAGATGCTTGGTCTAAGAGCTAGAAGGTGGCCCATGTTTCTTATAAACACTTAATCTTTTAACAACTATTAGCTGTTCTACGTACACTTAACTTGATTTTATTTTTGACATTTGAAGTATGGCAGTTGAGCCAGGATTTTTTGATATTTTGCAGTTCAGTATGAAATTAGCCCTTGACCATGCATGCTGATTGGTGTTATTCTTGTTCCTATACAGCTAATGTTGTTACATCAGTCTTTCAATAAGTTGTTTTGTCAGTTTAATCTATTTTAATTAGACGTAACCTTCCCAATTTGCCCTCACATGTTGCTGACACACTGTAGCTAAAGATAAAACCAAACAAATTGGCAAGCAGAAAGAATTTTTTTACTGTATCAAGTACGGCACATATATGATGTTTAAGTTCTGAACTTCTATGATCATCTGATTTTTTTTAATTATTTTGATCGGTGATCATCTGATATTGTAGATTGAGTAGTTCTATATGTATGTCTCTGTTGAAAATGCAAAAGAAACAAATGTACAGAGTTTTGAAATTTTTTTCGTTGTAGGCTTATTGCAATGCACACTGCATGTCAGATCGATTGGTGTTTTAACTGTATGGCCATTTTGCAATCACTGGATTGATCTGACAGTTATGTGTGTTCTGTAATGTGGATGTGCTAGTTACACCCAACTTGTTTCACACGATTGTAGCTGTTGAAGAAGAAATTACAATGGGGATACTATATTATTGCTTAGAGGATGAAATAAGGAAACAACGATTACGAACATCAATAACGAAACACCAAATAAGGAAAGTCCTATCAACTAGAATATTTAATTCTAATTATTTCCTAATATCTATTATTCTAACGGTGGCAATTGTTCAGATAGCCACAATGTGACACATTATGTGATGATTACATCTCTTGGCACCATATGACCCATCTATGGCACATGAGATTACTAGGGTAGATTAATCATTACCTTTGACATATTGCAGCGAACCATATGTTACTGAGGATGAACTAAAGTTGATGCTCAGAGGTGCAGAATTGAGTGGTGCCATAGAAGAGGAGGAACAGGTAGTAGCAACATTTTTCTATCATTATTTGGTTTTAAGTCACCAATCCTGTGTTTGAACTTGGAAATTGATAATAAAAAAGGGCGTTGATTTCTATTTTGCAAATTTGTCTCTGGTCATCGACATATAAATTCCCATTGAGAACTGAGACATAATGTAAAATCCTCTTAGTAACTTCTTCCCTTATTTGTAAATCAGCAGAATATGACATTCTCACTTTGGTATGCTGTCCCTGACGGCATGCAGCAGCATCTGCTTTTAAACAGAGTTGGAGTTTGAAATTTCTTGCACGCTAAATGGTCAATATTATGCAGTTGCATCCATCCTTTCAAGAAGCAGAATTGTGTAGTGTGCAATGTTACACTGTACAACAACCAAGCCTTTAATCCCAAATTAGTTGGGGTAGACTAGAAATGAACTCAAAAAAATCAAACAATGTTACATTGTAACTTATAAATTTTCATTATTGCCTCTCTATGAGTTGGATTATAATAATCTTGAACATATTGTGCCACTAGTGGACTAATATTATGGTTTCATACCCATCTATAAATATGCATGGTATGACTGCATCTGTTTTCACACATGTTTTATTGTCTATCTGCAGGATATGATTGAGAATGTGCTTGAAATAAAAGATACAGTTGTAAGGGAGGTAATGACACCTCTTGTAGATGTCGTTGCTATTGATGCAAGTGCAAAGCTCATTGATTTTCAAAAGCTATGGGTCACTCATCAATACTCCAGGTGAAGGGACTTTTCTCTGTATGTCTAAAATGTTGATTGTGATGATACATGTCATTTTGAGTTAGTGAAACACTCTTCCAGGGTACCTGTATTTGAGCAGAGAATCGATAATATCATGGGTATTGCTTATGCTATGGACATGCTAGAATATGTTGAGCAGGTGACTATGGTCCTTTTAATTTGCTGGAAGAAGAAAAGCTTTTACCAATCTTGATATATTATTTCGGCTTTAATGCTAACTTCGGGAATAACAAGTGCTATCTGCTTGTGAAGGTTGAGCAACTCGAGCAGTCCACTGTTGAAGATATCATGCACAAGCCAACATACTTTGTTCCAGGTAATTTTTAATCGAAAATATTTATATTGTGTCACTACTTGACAGCTTCCTGTGATTTTACTTTGCTTTTATATGTATATTTATATTTAAACTGATCACCTGATTGTCAGGCGATATATCTTATTTGTGAGTTCATATTCATATGGTAATCTAGTTCATATTGTTGGACTCTACCTACTATAGTTACGAATTGCTTTTACGACATTACAGATTCAATGTCCGTGTGGAACTTGCTGAGAGAGTTCCGTATCAGGAAGGTCCACATGGCAGTTGTTCTCAACGAATATGGTGGAACTGTTGGAGTATGTTATCCATGTTTAGCATGACCCTGCAATCTGTATTTCACCATTCACTATATCACATAAACATTCCCATACATAATAGTTATAATAACAAAGAGGGAGTTTCCAAGATAACTTACTTTCACCCACTAGTTTCTTGTTTCATGGCTTCATGCCTTGTTTTATCGTCACGATCTTATTTAAAATCTCAAAATCATACAGATTTTAGTTGTTTTGCTTAATTTCGGGTACATCCTTTTTTTTCCACTCAATTATTCTCGTCACTTGACTTGGTCTTATATAGTTCTTTCTTAAACTTTCCGTTAACTTCACTCTAGACAAACTGTCTGCTCTTTTGTATTCTAGTATGCCTATCTTGTTTAGATCACATTAAATTTCTGACACTTGACATGTACCTTCAGCATTCAACAATCTATAATCTAATTGGTATGGTCACTGATGATTACCTCATTATTGTAATCTTGAGCTTATCCCACTAAAATGAGATCAAACCCAAGCAGCAATGAATTATGATATACAACTGAAAAACAGTCTTTCAGATAGCAAACCTAGAAATTTCGCTTCAGATGTTTCCAACAATGGTGCCTTGTCCCAAGCTTGTCTATAGTGACTAATGTGGTTTCACCAAAATAAATCCCCTTCTTCAAGCTTGTAAATGGTTTGGGTCGTTTCCCATGCATTACCATTTTGAGCTAAAACGTCTCCAAATATTTTGACATTATCTCCATCATTGTGAATGTTGTTTAATGAATAATCCAATCTGATGCATTATCATTATGAGCTAAAATGTCTCCAATTTTTTTTATATTACCTTCGACGTCGTTGTGAATGTTTTAAAATAATCCAATCCTTAAACATAGTGAAATGTGTTAGTCAGTTAGTGTGATGAGAATTATTAACTGTTGAAACCTCTCCCTTTTCTTAATTCCCACTGATTTACTAGAAGACTCATAATTCATTTGTGCTCCGTATAATTCAACAGTAATGGCCAGTTTTTAAAAAATATATAATTTTGCAGTTATATTTTCCCCCTCATAAATAAGAACGTTGAAGTTTGAAAGATTGTTCCTCCAAATCTTAATTGAAACAGATAGTCGCGTTGGAAGATGTCGTGGAAGAAATTGTTGGGGAAATCTTCGATGAAAATGATTCAAAGGTAAACCATTTCACGTCCTGCATTGGTTTTTGAATACTGTTATAAACTCAATATATACTCCATACATCATAGCACCCTAATGAAAATCTTGTATTATTCGTTAGTCAGGATTTCTGCTACAATGCATGCCAGATATTTCATCTTGCTTTGATTTGATTGATTATAGGTTTTTTAACCATGCTGTTCAAATTTCCTGAAGTACTTTTGTACTCCTGTAGAGTATTGATGGAAGGGGTGTATATTCATACAAACAAGCAGCAACAAGAAATAACTAATGAGAGGAAAGAAAGAAGTGGAATACAATTGTCCATGTTGACTATAATCTCATAGATTAAGAAATATAGAAAAACGTTGCCCTGCTATCACTTAGTGTAATGATGCCTTGAGCTCTTATCTTTCCATTAGTGCCAACATTTTGGGGGTAGTTATTATGGAATGCCTGCTAATCTAGTGTTCCGACATCTTTTTGAGTTTTATGTGTTGTTCCATCTGTTGAAGGAGGAAATCAAGAAGAAAACAGGTTATGTTGTGATGCTTAAAGATGGTTCATTTGGAGTAGATGCAAATACCTCAATGGACCAACTTTCAGAGGAGTTAAATGTGAAAATACCAGAGGTTTGTCGAATTTCAGTTATTTATTACTTTAGTCATGTTAAAAGAACAAACATTATCATATGTTATTTGCAACATTTCACAGGATCATCAGTATGAAACAGTATCCGGTTTCATATGCGAATCATTTGGGTGTATACCAGATAAAGGTGACAAAATGAAAGTTGTTCTCGAGATGTCATTTCAAGAAGATGATAACCAGTATTCTGATAGAGAATCTGCACATAAAGAGGAGAAAGAAAAACACTGTTGATAAATGAGTATTTTGTAGATTATTTTCAAAATTATGTTTGTTATTGGCATAGAAATTCAAATATAATTACCAATTTACCATCATTTAAAAATGGACCGAACTTAACCATTTGTCTTCATGACCTCATGGCTCTTGTCTTAATTCTCTTACCTTAAAGGTCGAGTGGGCTTGTTTTTATACCTTTAAATTTAGCATCCAAAATTTCGATTTGAAATTTCAGCATCATGTGTAACTTTTTAAGATTGGTTTCTCATGCATTTGGAGGTCTGGTCAAACAACTCTAAAAACTAGTATCAATTATTCAAATTGAAGATGTTTCCTTGAAAGATGTGCCAACTTGGGTTTTTTTCCTTTCTTCTCCCAAAACCTTGTATGACTTTCATGCAAAAAGAGAAATTAAGGGTACAAGATAAACAAAACCATATAGATGGATAAAATGCACAAATTAAGATATTCTCTACCAAATGATGGTAACCATATCTTGTAATCCTAGCAATATATGCTCTCTATAAATGTGATGACTTGCAAAAATACTTACTACCCTGATATGTTTTCTAATATTTGAGGTGCTTACCAGTTGTATAATTTTCTTCTGCAGATATTGGAAGCTAATGCTAGAAAGGTGGAGTCGGTGGTATTCAGGCCAATCAATGGTGCTGCTAGTGTTGAGGTCGACGGCAACTCGGCAAGGGTGTCAATCGTGTAGTGTCCACGAAAGTTGTAAAAAGGAAAAAGCGCAGTAATGAGAACTATGATGTTAGTGATGTAGATGAAGCCTTCACCAGTGGAGGGCTTTGACAATGGGTCTATTATCAAAACCCCTGTAAGTGAGACATCACAGTGTGGGCATAACCATGTTGTATCAGATGAACAACCAGAAGATTTTGTTGATAACAGTTAGCAATATATGAAAAATTCTCAATTTTCCTTCTTGTAATATTTGCTTTAGAAAGAAAAGAGAAGTTGAACTAGAAGCACAGAATTGCATACACCACTATTGCATTGCCTTTACAGGTGAAGTGAAGTGTCTACATCTTCAACAGGACGGTTAATCACGTGCACCACATCACGTCTACCGATCCATGAAACCATAGATGTTGGGGCATAGAGAACTGGAAATTCAGAAAGTTCACCATTAGAGCATGGTGGCCAGATGGTCTTAGGTAGCTTGTGTGGATGATGCCTTGAGAAGTATCTGAAGTCCAGATAGGGTGACTGACATGGCTTCTTGTAACAGGGTTCATGGCTCGCACGCTTAGTTCCCACGAACAACCTCCGGAGTTCTCTCTTCTCTCTCATTTGTTTGGCTCTCTGGAGCTGCCTGAATCTCTCTTGCAGGAGCACAACTGAGGTGAGGATGGTTTGTTCTCCCTCTTGCTTTTCCATGAGTTGGTTCAAACTCTAGGTTGTGTTGTTCTGTTGGTATGAACGGGGGTGGTGGTTGGTTTCCTACTTATACAAGGAGCTTTAATATTATTATATTACTTTGTTCTGTTGTTATACCTTGTGATTGGTTGTGGTGCGGATGATGGAAAGTAGATTGAAGCATGCTAATGTTGAGGTACAAAGTCCGAGAAGGCTGTTGTTGTTGGGGACCTCAAGTAGAAGGGAAGAGAATGGATGGGTGTGGGAAGTAGAGTACAAAAGAGTGGTGTCAAATAAACATTTGGATGTGCATTTCATGGAAGAATGTGGCCATGTGGGTGGGGTTAGTGGCTTCTTTTCTTGTTTCTTGTTGTCTTGGGTTGAGAATAAGCGTGCTCTTATCTCTGACAACACCTGAGTTCCTGTTTCTTTCTGCTTTCCTTTTCTTTTCAATAAAAAAGGTAGATTACTTTAGAATGCAATTGGGTTAGTGAAATTCGTCATTTGTATGCTCATCAGTTTTTTTAGGGGAACTACCTTTTACTTTGTTGGTGGGTTATTTATAATTCGCTTGGTAGAGTCGAATGATATCAGACCAGGATCAATATGTATGTTTTCTCTTAGTTTTTGCAGCCCCAACTAGTTTGGGATAAAAGACTTTATTGTTGTTGTTGTAGTTTTTGCAGGAGCATCAAATGTGTCAATTCTCTAAAGGGATGCAGTTGAATCCCTTTTCATATTTTCAATTCATCTATATAGGATTCGGTAAGTCTATGTAATTACCCCTCCGAGTTTGTGTTGTTCTGTTGGATCTTTCTTTTGGTTCCATTTTATGAAAGATAATCTTTGATATATTTCATATGGAGGTTGAGACAGCTAGTGTCCAATTTACTGTTCTTCCATCCAAGTTGCTATAGGAAAGTGGGGTGCAAATCTTTGTCCTGTGTTGGTTGGATCAGCTCCACCAGCAGCCCCAAAGAACAGCTGCTGCAATTGGCTCGAGAGAGGAACATGTTGAAATGAGGAGCACAAACCGCACGCTCTACACTTGGGTTCTGTTCTGCTTCATCATTTCTGTTGTTCAAAAAGCAGATGGTGATATGCAAAAGAGACCACAACACAGGGGACAAGACAACATCTTGGGTGAAGCAAAAAATTCCCTTTCTGCTTTTTCTTGTAGTTGGATGGTGGGGACAGTTGGGTTTCTTCTTGTCTTCTGGTGGTTGGAACAGGAATGGAGTTTGGTGTTTTCTGGTTATATCATGCCATGCCATTTTTGGTATTTCTTTTAGTTATCTTATCTTCTTGGGAGAGCAATTTCTAATTTTCTATCTACTCAATGAAGATGGAGTTGTGATGGGTCAAGTGTTTGTTTGTTTGTTTGTTTGAACTGAGTCTTCAATCATAATATGATGTTGTCAAGGTGCACTACATCATTTCAGTGGGTTTATTTTAACATTAAATTCTCTCTGCAATTGCAATATTCACTGGAAGAATATGTTGTTGCAGATAATCCAATCTCTTGATATGGCTTCTTGCATTTGCATATATTGATGTCAAGCTAATCAAAGCGCAGAGAGAGAGAGAGAGAGAATGAAGTAACACAGAATAGATTGATCTGCTTTTTTAGTTTAATAATGTGATTGATGCGAATCAGTACTGGACCACTTACGAGTGATTTGTGTATGGTTAATCTCTGAAGATCAGTTTTGCTAAACAAGCTTGTTGAAGTACTGTTCCACCACTCTCTGGTTCTTCAAGTTAGTTATTCGAGTCTATGTTAGGTCTGATTCTTTTGATTTACTCTTCTTGTGGATGGATGTATATTGAGATAGATCGTATATATCTTATCGTGACCGTATGTTATTTTGACTATTCATGGTGTATATAATAATTTACAATAATATAGTATAAACTAAGAACCTTGACCTCTTCGAGTGGGAATCTGAAAATATTTGGCATGACCATATCATCAAATAATTCGTGAAATTGACATGGGTTTCTTCTTATAATTTATGATTTTAAAATTTTCAGTTAATCTTAATTCTTAGATTTGATATTGGCATGCATAATGGTTATTAATTCTCTCTCACGATTCTCGAGTCTTATGTTGATGGTATTTGTTGAGTTAGGTTTGTTAGTACACTCCCACAATTCTCTCATGTTCAAAGAATCTCATGTAGTGGTTGATCTACTTTAAACCCTAATTCTACATACACACACTGACACACACACACACGGCCTCTACTTTCTACAACAACATCAATTTGGAGAGTAGAATCAACTTTTAATGTATCTTGTGGATGTTAGAAAAATTGTAGGTGTATAGATCGATGTTGGAAAGTGTGGAGATATACATCCTCAACTCAAGTAACTATAATTCTTTTTGTTTCCATTATAGTATTTCCATTTGGATTAGCTATGCATCTTTTTTAGCGAATTATGGCTGACCCTTCTAAACATGTTTTATTTGGATTTTTGTGTTTTAAGAAGTCGCTTTTGAGGGGCCTGGCTAGCAACCAAGATTCCCAGCGAACACCAACTTTGCCCAAACGTCATTGACGACTACCATACATTGCGATAATTTTGTTGTGCCTAATACTAATCCATTTCATAATAATTGATTCAGATTTTGGTTGTTTCATGCAGGAGTTGATTGCCCTTGTTTGAAAGATTAAGCGATATCTTTTTTTGCTGAAGTGTAACTCGATTTCTTGTTACTACCCTTAATATTACTATCTTCATATCCAATGCATATAGGATTGAGGGATGACAGTCTACCAACAAACAAACAAACCATTCCGGTTCAATTTTTTATGGCACAATCTTCACCATTTAAATTAAGTAAGCCGTAAAATCCAGCTCATTTGCCGAGGTTTGGATCCAAGAACAAATTCTGATTCGAGAAATTATGCACGTCGACTAACATATTATCGTGTGAGAAATTGTGCAAGTTAAGTGAGATTATATTTGATGACAATCCCTTCTGATTTCCTTGGCGAAGCACTGTAGATTGTGCCATTCTTCAATTATTAGATTGTACCGGCCGGGTATGACAATACCAGGCAATTTAGGGCATTCCAACCTAAATAACTAAAGTTCTCTTATGATAAAATTTTACCTTTTAATGCCCATTGAATTCATGAGCTCTTAAAAATTGCATTGTAATGAATATTTACTTTGGCAATTACTGACACTGGTTCAGTAGTTGCAATGAGCTACTTACTGATGTGGACTTAACTTACAGAGAATACTTTCTGATGGGGCTGAAATGAGCAACACAGAGTTTGTTTGATGACACTCAAAATGATATACACGATATAATGAATAAAAAATGGAGTACATTGAATTTCATAAAACAAAATTTAAGATGTAGTTTCTTATATATTTTATACGACCCCTTAAGGTGTGAAATTCACTAATCTTTTGTTTGGGCCATTTATTGGTTTCTATTTGGCTTTAACAAATGTTGCTAACATTTTTTGAGTTTAAAAAAAAAGAAGTGTAGACATGTATATGACGACTTCGAACTGTAGGCTACATGTCATTTTAAATTGAAAATTAACCATTCATGATTAATATATTGTGCAAAGCACAAGATTATTGCTAGTGATTAATAAGCAACCTCCATTGCCTAGTAAATTATTACATATCTAGCAAGGCAAGCACATCATTTCATGTTGGAATAGAAGGTTAATACACACGTACTAAATCAGAGTCCTATAAGACGGGATGGTGGTGATCAAGGCAACAACTTGATCGAACTCTTTTGATCGAGCACAAAGATCACAATCATGACTACTTACATGTCCGGCGGTGATGGTGGAGGCGACAAGATGTGACAACAGAAAGGAGGAATTTCATCCATCTGTTAAACTTTATCATCAGAATGATCTTCAGATTCTGCAAACAAAAGATAGCTGATTTTTAGATAGAGTGAGGAGAAAGAAACAGTGAATGTGGGTGATTCGGGATAAGTATTGTTACCACATATGGGTTCCAAACTTTTCCCGTGATATACTCCAAGAGGGGAACCCTGAGCCGATAAAAGCATCTCCCCGGGCTTTGGTAGCCTCTGGGATTTAGGGGTTACGCCGATGGATGTTTGCCCACGTCCAGTATTCGGCATGGCCTGCAGGAAAGGTATTCGATGAACACCGAGAGAATTGGTAATGAATCATCAAAGGTTACGTTAACCATGAAAATAACTGAAAGATCCTTTTATAATAACTTAAGATAAAGATTAAAGAGAAATGCATCCATCATGATCCTTTTATATTACAAACCCCTGGAGTATAGAAAGCCTCTGGAAATTGTGAGTCTGACGCTTCTTCATCAAGCACCTAGAAAAGAGTAGCCCCACCAATAAGTGTAATTAACCGAAAAAGAAAATTACTGATCCAAAGTGTAATTCATCATGATGTTTGGGGTCATTCACAAACAAACTTACAAAGCCCGGAATTTGCAGTCTTGCAGCATTTATGAAACTTGTCCTAACTGTGAGCATAATCATAAAAAGATCCAAGATCAATATTTCATGCTGAAATGAGACGAGACGAGACGGAAAAATAAAGAACAAAATGTCATATGTGTGTGTGCATATAATATTATTAACCTAACCTGAAGTGTTAGAAAAATCAAGATGAGGAGCAGGCATTTGTGTTTCACAAAAAGAATTATCGAAATTGGTTTGAAGTGCTAGTCCGTAAAGTGGATAGTGTGCATCCTTGACAGGCAAAAGATTTGGACAGGTTTGGTTTAAGAATGAGAGTAGTGGTGTTTGTTGTGTTTGTTTGGGAAGACAGGAGCGAAGGAGGCGCAGACGCGAGAGAAGTCTCTCGATCTCAGCATTCTTTGTTGCAGATATGGCAGCAATCCCACGCTCACCTGCCACCAACAACAACAAGATAATTAGGGCATTGGGTAGAGATGGTGATGTCCGAAAATAATAAGTTTTTCTTACGATCTTGTTGGTTGTAAACAAGTTGGTTGTGTAGAAACTTCTTGTGTGATGATTCCGATGACATATTATCAGGATAGATAGATAGGATGATCGTCAGTCGGTCGGCCGGCCCCAAATCTCAGACTTTAGGGTTCGATCGACAGCCCCAATTCGACTTTCTTTCCTTCGGTGAGAAATTAAATGGGAGACATTTAATTCATATAGTGAGCATTTACCCAAACACATGGTAGACATTAAAGAACACTAACTAAAAGGAGGTGGAGGAGGAGGAGGAGGAGGTTACCAACAAAACAAAACAAAACCACCAAAAGGAGGTGGAGGAGGAGGAGGTTACCTGGTAGAAGGTGGTGGTGGAGGTTGGGAGAAGATGGAGCGGAAGAAGTGGAAGAAATGGGCGAGCGAGCGAGAGAGAGAGAGGTTAGGGTTCGACTTAGGTTCAGGTTGGGGGAAATCAACGTCACCGCTCAACGTGACCTTTTTCGTTTATACTTGTATATCTATTTATTTCATTGTTCTACCGTTACTCTCTCTTCATCTTTCCCTCATAGTCAACGTACGTCGATCATTCGAATCTGATAAAATATTCAATTTATTTCAAGTTTAAAAAAAACGGATGTAAAATCCTAGTCGGACGCCTCTCCCATGCGGAGGCGCCCTACCCAGATGGCCTACATGGGGTGGCGATGTAGCCAGACGCCCGAGACAAAAAAAAATTTACTAAGATTACTTCACTGGATCTAGACGATTTGTCAGACATTTTCGTGGTGTTGGTACTGGTAGAGTGAGAAAAACTGAGACAAAAGTTTTAGTTCAAGAGTCATGATGAAATGTGTATTAAATAGATTGTGAATGACAAAATGATAATTAGACGAACAATTTAAGTAAAAATCGAACGACGAATAGTAATTTCCTTAGTCAAGCAGAGGAATGGGAAATTTTATCCGTTGAATAAAAAAGAGGAATGTTTGAATGGAAAACGGAAGAAGGTGGGGGTCTTACGCAAGATGATGTGTACTTCATGGAACATATTTATATGTTGGGTTAGTGTGTTTTTTAGAAACATCAAACCTCTGCCATTGTCAGAGGATTCGGATTTTGGAGCCCTCAACTCAGATCATGTCACCAAATTCCTCAAGATAATTTCCCCCTAAGAAATCATTTTTTTGGCATTTTTCCATCACATCCGCACAATGATCCACACATTAAATTCAAAAAAAAATTAAAAAATTATAGTTTTCATCCCCCACCTCCTCTACCCAAAGCATGCCTGAAGATCTCATCAACCAAAAATAAAAAAAATGAAAAGGAAAATTGCCCTCCTATATTATTCTGTGCCTCTTAAATTATTTTAATCTGGTGGGGATTATTTATTTTATATTCGTCAGTTTGTTGAAAGTGTTGGAGGACTTATTGTGAATCGACCGTTGAAAGTGAATTATTTTATTGATGGTAAAAATTAGTTTCCACTCAAAAGGATGTCAATTTACGCTCCAGAAATCTTTATGTATATGAGAATATTAAAAACAAAGAACTTTTCTTAGATTTCTTCCCTTGACTTTTTACTTTTTTTTTAATACTAATAACTTTTTACCTTTTTATTATTATAATAGTCTTGACTTTTTACTGTTGAAGACGGAAAGAATGATTCACAAACATGTATTTAGCATATTATTTGAAAAAATTGTGTATATATGAGAATAATCAACTTCTTTTCAAAAGCAAATATTATCTATCAACTTTGACATCATCAACAACTATATATCCATATTCACGTCAAGTAAAACGCCTATTTATACATGATGTCCCGACTAAAAAGTAAAAATACATCCACATCCGACCTGTCAAACTTTGTAGCTTTAGACTAAACTAAAAATAACAAACAAATCTTTATCTTACGAAGAATAATATAAATCTGTAATATTTCCTGATCTTAGTTGTCGCGAAGAAGACTTTTAGCAATAATTCAGTTTTTAATTGCTTGTTATATCATGAAATTTATAATTGGTATGGGTTTATCTCCAAATGTCACATCAATCTATGGATCCTTGTGGTTTATTAACTCGGCATATAATTAAAAAATTATTAACAACAAAGAGATCTACGAACAACTCATCAATTAACACATGGAATCACCAATTAGCTGTACATGCAAGCTAGATTTTGTAGAAACAAGAAAAAAAAAAATAGAAGATTTTTCAAGTCACCAATTAATTAGTCCTCCCTCCCTACGTTTAGAAAATTGTTGTTGCCCGTATGAATGAATGAATGTATGCTCGTCTAAATTAAGGTGGACTAAACTGCAAACATATCAACCTAACCTAGTAAGATAACGTGCTAGTCACCTCTTTCTTTCACATGCTAATCAATAATTATGGTTGTTTTATGATGATCCAGAGACAATAATAAATTAACTTTAAAATTAAACCGATCACGGATCATAGGTTTTTTTTTACACAACAAACTCCTTTTATTCCAGCGATTGGAGAAGCAGAAGTCAGTTGAAAATTGTTGAAGAATTTTATTTTACAAACCTTGTCTCTCTAAGGTTATTTTTGGTTAACAACTTGATGAGAGAAAAGAAAAAAAAAACACATTTTTTATTATTATCTTCATTTCTCTCCTAAGTTGTTATCCAAACAGACCATAACTATTTAATTACTTGACTTGTTTTTGCTTCGTCACAGCGTAAACTTTCTTAAATCAACCCATATCAACCTAAAACCATACCTCACACAGACTCAACTTGATAACTTTTGTAGATATTCATATTCTCCCTCAATCACCATCCTATTGAACATCCCATTCCTATAATACCACCTTGTTTTGACCAAATTCCTATCATTGTATATTGTAGGTGGCGATCTAAAATCTCAGATGATTTTGACCTTTTATTGAATTTTTTTTTTGAACAACACACATCACTGTTAAAAGATTTCATTTGAATTCAAACATTCTCCCTCAAATTATATACACCTTAACATACATACATACATTGTGAATTTGTGATAAACCCGTTCACTATTTCCAACACCTCAAACTCAATTTGCTCGTCATTTTACATAAATACTATTTTTTGTCTGCAATTTATATATATATGTGTTTTTTGCACAACACAACATAAAAAATACAATTAATTAACATCCAGAAACAAGATTCTACGATTGGAATCAAAGCAAAAACTAGGAAACCGGAAGAAAAAATATTAAAGAAATGTTCAAAAAGCAAAGACATGTAAATAATGCAATTATTACTACTCCACAATTCAAATTCAAATCCAACTGCTGTAAAAACCGTTACACACACCCGTATTTTTTTATATAATAAAAAAAAACCAAAAATTCGAATTTTAGGATTTTTTTTTCTTCCAAAACTACTCGGATCGCGGTATCCGTGGACCCGCGATCCGTGCACAAAAAAAAACAATTACAAATATAACATAGTTAAAATGATTTTAAAAAAATCAAAACACAAAATAAAAAACAATAAAAGAAAATAAATAAAGTATCAGATTTTAGTTGGAGTGTTTTATGTTTTGAATTTTTTTAAATCATTTTAATTAATTTTTTTATTATATTTCTTTTCAAAATATGTTTTGTAATTGTTATTATTTTTTTTTAAAAAATTTATTGTGTTTTTAATTTTTTGTTGTATCGACCTCCAAAGCTGTTTGTAATGTGTGAACACCTTACGAATTTTCGACAACGTTACCAATTTTTTGTTTTAATTATGTTTAGTGTTTGTTTAAAATTCATTTATAAATAATTTCTTATTCTTCTAAAGAAATTTTATTTTTTTATTGTATAAAATACCATAACATTTCAATACGTCCAGTTATCCACGTGATTTGGAGGTCGATTTTTGAAAAAATTAAAAACAAATTTTAATTTTTTTAAAAAATAATATAAATTAGAAAACATATTTTGAAAAAAAAAAGATTTTAAAAAAAGATTACAAATAATTATAATAAAAAAGAAAAACAGAAATAAAGAAAATAAAACTAAAACAGAAAACTTTAAAAAAAAATTAAAACAAAATTTCACGGATCGCGGTTCGGTGAAATTTTCTAAAAAAATATTTTTTTTGGGGGGACGGATCGCGGGTCACACCCGCGGTCCGAGTAGTTTTTGGATTTTTTTTGTTCCTAAAATTCGAATTTTTGGTTTTTTTTAGTATATAAAAAAATACTGTACACACACCCCATTTAAAGTTTAAACTCAAAAATAATTTTTTTCCCAAAAAAAATTATTATTCGACTTCGGAAAACTACTTAAATTGTCCTGACAATTATCATTTTATTTTTCACAATTCATTTAATACACATTTCGTTCCGTCTCTTAAAATAAGTTTTCTGCCTACGTTTTTTTCTCATTTTCACAGTACGAACACCATAAAATGTCTGACGAATCGCCTAAATCACGTGAATTCCAAATAATAATAATAATTTTTGGACAGAGTGTCTTAGTAAAATACCCTGCTATTTCAAATTATTTGAGGTTCCATTGCAAGATTTCGACGGTAACGAGTTGGATTACAACGAGACCCCTGACCAACCTGTTAATGTGGTATTTGGTAAAACTTTCTGACTTACAAAAAAAACTAATTGTAATTCACCTTATTAATACCAAAAAACTTGGAACCGAATCTGAAATAATTTGAGATAGTACACCGTATATTTTTTAGATTTTTTATTAAAATAAATATGAAGGTCTGCAAAAACACCCTCCCTATGGGGGGTTCTGGTGGACGCCCCTTATTTTTTTTATACTAAAAAAGTCGGACATTTTACTAGATTTGATGATTATGAGAGGAAGATGAAGAGAAAGTGATGGTACGAGAGTAAACGAGAGATATATAAGTATGGATGAGAGAATAGTAAAATAATAATTTGTACGAACGATTTAACTATTCAGGAAAAGAAAATCAAATATTTTTTGGTAAAAAAAAGGCATCCATTACGTATCATCATGTTCTTGTGTTATGTTCTGTTGTTCTCTCCAACACACATTCTTCCCTCGCTATTTATACCTGGAATGGAATGGATTGATGATGTCTTCCTCTTTCTTTCTTTCTTAATCGAATCAACAAAAAATTGGAGGACCCAAAATAAACTAAATTAATCCTCTCCCTCCTCCCTCCCTCCCTCCCTCCCAAGTTAAAAGAAAGAAACAAAAAAGAAAGGTTCAGTGGTGGTGGTGTTGCTTTTTTTTATTTTTATTTATTTTAGATTAGAAGAAAAGAAAAGGAAAGGAAAGGAAAGAAACCCATTTGCATTTGTTGGTTGATTTTCGGGTGCCATGCGCCGACCCAGATCCTAACTCCACCTCCCTCGCCTTCCGCCATCCCTTTTGCATCCAAAGGAGGCGACTTGGGTCGGTGAGATTCCTTTCTAAATCCCAAAGTTTGCGTTTTTACGGTCAAGATTCCATCTTTTTTGGTCCCCGAGCAAGATCGGGGCGTTTTCGGGCGACCCTTTTCGATTTGGGTCCTGCTTTTGCTGTTTCTGAGATCCCCGATGTTTTTCGTTTTTTTGGGGGGGGGGGGGGGGGGGGGGAGGGGTTTGTTGGGATCGATTGGATCTGAAGTAATTCGGTTGGTTTTGGGGATATTTGGTTTGGGATTGGATTTGCTGATTTGGTTTGGTTTGTTTTTATAGTGGAAAAATGGAGTCAGATCTCGGAAAGCTCTTCATTGGAGGGATTTCTTGGGACACCAATGAAGAACGCCTAAGGGATTACTTCATGAATTATGGGGAGGTCGTGGAAGCTGTGATTATGAAGGATCGCGCTACCGGTCGCGCCCGTGGCTTTGGATTCGTTGTCTTTGCCGACCCTGCCGTCGCTGAGCGTGTTGTCACCGAGAAACACACGATCGACGGTCGCGTGGTAAGCCTTTTTGCCTGTTTAGATTCTGCATCTCGATCGGTCAATTTAGTCAACTCTATTGTTTTGGGACGAAAATCAATCAATTTGGTAAGTGGGTTCGTTTGCTTTGCGAATCGAATTAGAATTTGACGATTTTGGGTGGTATCGGATGGGAATGGATTGAAATTCAAGCGGATGGATGGTTTCTGAATTGGTTGTTTGTTCATCGGAATTTTGACTTCTCCAGGTTGAGGCGAAGAAAGCAGTTCCTCGTGATGATCAGCATGTGCTCAACCGGAACAACGGAAGCGCTCAGGGATCTCCTGGACCAGCTCGCACCAAGAAGATTTTTGTGGGGGGTCTTGCTTCCACTGTGACTGAGGCCGACTTCAAAAGCTACTTTGATCAGTTTGGGACCATCACGGACGTGGTTGTGATGTACGACCACAACACTCAAAGACCGAGAGGATTCGGATTCATTACTTATGATTCCGAGGAAGCGGTTGACACGGTGTTGCTTAAGACCTTTCACGAGCTGAACGGCAAGATGGTAGAGGTCAAGCGGGCCGTTCCTAAAGAGCTATCCCCTGGTCCAACCATGCGGTCGCCGATTGGGAATTATAACTACAGTTATGGTATCAACAGGGTCAGTAACTTTCTCAATCGTTATGGTCAGGGATTCGGTCCGAGCCCCATTGGGGGTTATGGAATGAGAATGGACACTAGGCCTGGATCTATTGCTGGAGGGCGTGGTGGTTATTCACCGTTCAATCCTTCTGCTGGGTACGGAATGGGTATGAATATTGAGGGTGGGTTGAGCCCAAATTATATGAACAATGCAAATTTCAATAATGGTTTTGGATATGGGAGGGGATTGAACCCCTATTATAGTGGGAATTCAAATAGATATTCTAGTCCAATTGGATATGGTGGGGGTAGTGGCGGAACGGGATCGATTGTAAACTCAAATTCTCGTAACCTTTGGGGTAATGGTGGATTTAACTACAACACAATCTCCACAAGCTCTCCCTTTCTTGGGTCTGGAAGTGGAAGCTTTGGTGGTTTTGGGAATAATGGCGTGAATTGGGGTGGTTCTTCTTCGGCCATTTCGGCTCAAGCTGGTGGTGGCACGGGTTCAGGTTATGGAAACACAAATCTTGGTTATGGGTCTGGTGAGAATAATTATGGGATTGGAGGGAACAATTATGGGAGAAGCAGCAGTGCTGGTGATATGAATGCATCTTACAATGCATCAAGCGGCTTGTACGAAGGCAGCTATGGAGATTCGAGCAGTACAATTTATGGTGATCCAATGTGGCGCTCCGCGTCTTCTGAGCTTGATGGGTCTAGCCCATTTGATTATGGGCTTGGAAATGTTGCATCTGACACTGCCAGTAAAGGGTCATCAGGTTATACCGGTGGTTATAATGTTGCCGATAGACAGCCAAATAGAGGTCAGTATTTTCTTCTGTAGCTCATATAATATGTTTTGGATGTGTTTTACCATCTTCCCGTAGGAAATGCATGTTTTGGGCACACCATTTCGATATTGACCAGTGGAATAATTTTGTTTCTGCTGTTTTTGATAGCTATTATACATTGTTAGTTGTCCTGACAAAAGGACATCCAATTCATACAACGGCACTTCTGCTTGGTGTTTATTTTGTCAATCGCTTATTTATGTGTTATAGATATCCATACCAGTCCAATGTAAAATGTTAAGTTTGTGCAGATGCATATCAATGAGAATTGTAACTTCTATTTTCGTACTTGTCATTCAATATCAACTGTCAGCATCATTACTCTTATTGTAAGCTGCCTCCCAATGGATTAATGTTGTTACCTCAGATCAAACTATGCCACATGTTTGACGCCAAAATTCTCCAACTTATATTTCTCTCTCTTGCAAAATCATGTGAACACCAAAGCACCCATTAGTAAATTGTTAGAATGCCACAAGTTAGGTTGAAACGTGAATCTGTAGAGTGGATACAGGTGGTTTTCTAGCTGTGTCCATTTCTTATTGAGAAGCTATGGATAGTTTTTCCAGATAGTATTTGCGTATTTGATAACAAAATTTGAGGAAGTGATCATTACTGATTATATCTTATATATATATCGAGATGAAATTTTGTAGTATCAATTCTGATGCGGATGTGGAAGATGGCAATTTCATTCCATTTAAATATTTTCATGCTTCTCCTCCAATCTCTTCAGCGGTCTTTCTATTCTCTTCTTTATTTGCTCAAATGTAAATTACAAAAACCTCCACTCTGGAAGTCGCGATATTAAGATTGTCTTAACGCCAAGTTGTTAAGATCTTGTGTCTTAACAAGTTAATTGTCTGCATGGTGATTCTTGTTAACTAAGAAAATGACATCATTAACTAATTCAAGGAAAATTTGTAAAAAAGAAGGCACTTATTTATTAAAAAATTAACCTTGTTTAAGGCTTAGTTCTAAGCTAGACTGACAAATTATGAGTTGTTTTTGAAGATATTATACTTCAGTGTGTTAGAAGCAGGACATGGAAACACATGGGGCTTCTTACAAATCAATGACATCGACAGAGTGAAAACCTAGGTTCTGTGCACATCCACTCCTTTGGAACACATAAATTTCCATCTCAGGATGGATAGGAGATACAAGTGTAGCGAATTCATATAGGCCATGAGAAATCACAAAAAGTCTTCTTTTGAAGGATAATTTACATTAGAAAAAAAAATTACATTAGAAGGGGAAATTGTAGACGCTATGTTAATTGATGCTTGCTTTCATTTTATTTTTTTTCTTTCAATTTTTTTTTTAATTGACGCTGTTGCTATTCATATATTTGTCTGTAAAACGTTGACAGTGATTTCTATATTAATTGTAAAATTGAAATTCCATTTTTGCTTCAATCATGGTTAAGTGTCTCGGTTTTTTTTTCTTCCGGTGTTAGGTGTCTTTACTTGGATATCAAAACACCCAAGTAACACCATACCGGTATCTTAAGATAACATACTAATACTTAATGTGAAATAATTATGCTGAATTTGAGATCCATGTTAAGAAAGTACCTTAACGTTCTATGACCTCTTGTCAAGTACAAATAATAACTTCATGAGTATGCTTGCAATCAAAATAAATTGTCATCTGTTAAGTTTTCCTAAGTTTTTAATTGTAAAATTTTGTATATTCTGCACACCATGACATGCTCTTGCTACTACCCAGGTATCATTTCCTAGGAAAATACTGATGGTAATTCACTTCACCCGATTTACCGTTTATTTTCACTTATCGAGCATGCCAAGCTATTTTGTTTTTGTAATAAGGTTGGTTAAACAATTTTTTTTGTACCTCAGGGATTGCTGCATAGGGAGATCATTCTTTCGATACAGGAGGTTGCATTAGCTGAAAGAACCAATGAGTCAGATGCATGACTGAATTTCTGATACCTCGATGTTTCACATATGGCTTTAGTTGATGTTGTAGATCTAACTGGAAATTGTTCAGAAAGTTCGATTCAGGGATTCAAGTATAGAGGCTTCTGTTATATAATGTTTGAGATTTGAGTTCAGTTTCTCCTTGAACGTAGGTTTTGTTTTTTGGGATTTGATTGAGGTGTAAAATCATAATGCGCGGCGACATATTCACAAACAATAACTGTAATAGCTAATAGCTGGCAAAGTTATTGGCTTTTGCCAGGTATGTTTTTTTTTACTTTTTATTTAATTTCTTTCCTTTTTTGTTTTCTCAGATGTTGTACCAGAGATTTGATTGTTCTGGTAGTGTGAAACTTTTAGGGATACCAGGATGGTTCCCATGAATAAATTTTTAAGATTTGATGATATGTTGTTTGTTGTTGGTACTTGGTTTGATAGAAAATTAGATTTTGGATGAGTATTAGCTTCTTATGGTACCTCACAACTTTTTGTTAATCTTCAATTTTGTTTGTCATTATATATATAAGTATGTTGAAGATCTTTTTTTTCACTTTTTTTTGATCGGTAAAATCTTTTTTTTCACTTGAGACAGTGAAGTGGTGAGTTTTGAATTTACGGCTCTCAATAATTACCATTTTCTATTCTAAATAAGTTTTTAAAGAACATTATCGGATTGAATATTTCTAATCAATTTAGAAATTATTATTGAGTATTATTTAGTTGAAAAGATAACTTTTCGTAGTAATAGCCATCTATCAATTTAAGCCTATGATTGTGCTCTATTATTCTGGTCATCCAATAAAAAATGTGCAAACCAGGACAAGATAAAGTACTGGAATGCAATTATAACATTTATAATATTTCAACAGATATAATAAAGTTAAGAATAACTGATATTATGCTACTCTATATTTTCTCTCGATTGCAGAGGAACTGTTTTAACTTTAAGACATGTCAACAACCCTGAATGAGCTTTTGGTTCACAATCCCTTATCCTCCCACCCAATTTAATTGGGTTAGACTTCAACATTTTACTATTAGATTATGCTTTGTATGTAATAGCCTGTAATCAAATGGTGTAATATAGTCTGATTAATACCCCTGATCGTGTTTAATTGCTTGGTCGAAAAAAATTAAAGGATGTAAACATTTTAGAAAATAACTGTAATTTAATTATATTACAACGCAATCAACTCATTTCAAATCAATCTAAATGTCACAGAAAATATGTAAAAAACTCCAACAATATCTTTAGACATTTATCATATTTATTGAATCAGTAAATTAGTTTTTAAATTATATGACAAGGTGAATTCTGAGGTTAACACATAATTTAATTTAATTACTTGGAATTCAATTCATTAGAATATAAACTAATCACGTGGTTCCATATAATCTAATTACAAGAAACTACATATGATCTTAGCTTAACGTTTTCGGCCCTAAAAATCACGTAAAGGTTAACTTTCTAAATAAATAAAAATCAAATTCAAGAATAATGTGTTACAAAACGAAAGTACAAACAAGTGCATGTTACAATGAAATGTAGTGAATAGGCTGATGCACATATGAACATATTGTACAAAGCGTAGGCATAAATTTGGCTGCTGAGTGTTGTAAACAAATATTTAGTCATAATGCATGAGCCGGTAACCACCCACAGTCTAAGAAACATACAAATGTTTTATTCACCAGAAGTTCAGGAGAAAGAACAAGGCATCTTAGATCCCAATTACTAATAAGAACAATAAAGAAATTAAAAACAGGCTGGAGTTCTCAGCAAAAAAACGAGACCAGAGGTTTTACTGCTATAAACAAATGATATATACAGTTAGAAACGTCGTCGACTTAATAAACCTCCACGGACTGCCACGAGAATATACGAATGGTTCAACTGTGATCGCTTGGAAGAGCTGCAATGTCCCTGATCACTTGCATCTTGTCTTCTTCAAATTGATCCTCCACTGTTGGAGCAAAATGTGGATTCGGTCATTTCATCCAAACATCATAAAACCCCAAAAGGTTGGTGGAATTTAAGTGTACCGGTAACAAAATGTTCTACCATCAATAATCATTTTATATACCTTTCTCAGGTGTGAAGCTGCCAAGAAACCGAAGAATCTTGCTTCTATTTGCTGTTAGCACGCTAATGATCTCGGGTGGCTTTTTTTGGTTGGCAGCAAATAACTGGTTCAAGCAAACACCGAATGAATGACTAGAGCCTAACCTATATAAAGCTTGACAGGAAAAAACACAAGTGCAGGACTTGATATGTATGGTTGTACCTTAAAAACATGAAATGCTTCCAATGGGATTGTCTTGCTTGATTCCTGAAAATAAAGAAACATGAAAATAAACTTAAAGATATAACAGACGAAAGCTACCTCCAAACAGAACCTTTTTTATTATCACGTCAAACAAAATTGCACTACAAATAATTTCATTTACTTCATAAATATCTATCATGCTTCTAACTGACATCTCAGGACATGGTCAGGTAAGGATCTAGATGCAGATTTCAAATATAAAATGTGAACAAATAAAGAAAACAAACTAGAAGAATAAAGTTTAGGAGTAAATTTTACATGAAACTTGGTGGATTCAGACCTGGTTTAACTTCAAGATTTAAAATGGTGTTACTATTCAAATTGTTTTCTCTTCTTCACCATTTCCCTGCTAAAGATTTCATTTCTTGGATAAATATTGTTCAGTTAGCTTGCTTCTTGCAAATCATGGTTTGGTCTCTCTTTCAATTATCTCAATTAACCAACACCAGAGGTACAAAAGTAAAAAACATCGAACTTCAATGAACGCACTTGCAACGATTGATAAAGGGCTTAACATATGTCACCGTAATATTAATTAAATAAAAAAGATCCCTACCCGGAGAAGGTTCATCAGAATCCTCAAGTTATCCTTTGAACTAACATAGCGCACCATAACAGCTGAATTCGACCGATCTAGTAGCATCTCTTTCAAAAGCTGAAATACGACACCAGGTTAACATTGATAAATTTCACATGCTTAATAATTAAACCAAACCATCTAAACACTGAAAATACTCCATAACTCATAAACTACATGCCTAATAAGGACATCAGATTAGCATTGATAACTTTCGTATCAGGAATAAGTAAACTAAACCATCAACACATCAAAAGTACATCATAACTCATAAACTACATGTTTTCATAGAAGGAAAATTTTCAGATGAAGAAGTTTGCAGACGAAGATTTAAACGTTGAAGTGTGAGAAAGGCCACTCTGATAGACGGAAAAGTCCAAGCTACTAGCAAATGGAGAAGAAAGGGAAAATGTATCATTATTAAATTCAGTGGAGAGGAAACCTTTATAGCTTGCCTTCTGGTTATATAATTTGGTGATTCCAGCAACTTTAGATTGTATTCTGCAAAAAACTGAAGGAAGAAATTTCATGAGAAAATATGTCGCATCATGTACTCAATGCAAGATTGGAAAGGTCGTCATGGTTCGGACAAGAGGTAGGTGTGTAACATAATTGTTTGAAAACGAAATGATAAAATGACAACATTTGTATTATCCAAGATCAGCTTAAGGACATATAAGTAAACTAAATAAAATTTACAGAAACTTGGTGTAAGCAACCCTCGGCCATAAAAGACCAAACCATTGGCTAAAAGCAACAAAATATATATCATAAACGGTCAACGAAGAATTTTACCCAGTCATAGTTCTTATCTAGGAATTCGGCCACTGTAGACTTGTGCCTCGTTAGAAGCTCCTGAAATAGAATGAAATAATACCATCACATTCATACGCATTGGGAGGAACATGAGACAATAGTGTTGTATATTTACAAGGAGTTTTTTTCCAATTCAATGCCAATCCACTGAAAATTATCATCTATCTAACAACCCAATTTTGAATGAAATCATGTATCGAGTAAAGCAATAATGGCACCTTAAAAGTTGCTGAGGCATCAGAACCTATATCAAAATTCGGCAGTTGAATATAGTCAAAGAACTTCTTCACATGCCCTGATTCAAGTACGTATCTGCAAACGATATAAACCACATTTGAATTTCAAAAGGTACTTCCCAAGCAGCCAATACAGAGGTTCCGGAAAATATCATCGAATAATATACATAGGAAATTATAACAAAGTAACAAACAGAAGACTTGCAAACCATGCAAGATTTAAAATATCATCTCGAAGGTTTTGGTATGACAAGCTTTCAAAGTATCAATGAGAAGACTCGTAAGTTCACTTTTGATGTACAATGTTAAAGAATGAGGAACACGATCAAATCAATGTTCATTCCATTCTTTTCTATCAAAGAGAAATATATCTCTGACCATTCACCATGTTTGATGAAATAACTTGTTCCTAATTTCAAATATTTACCCAGCAACCCCGCAAAACAAAAGGTATAAATTCTTTGCATGTGATGGAAATAGGCTGGCGATGAACAAGAAGACCATGGAAAAACCTATATCAGTAAATCTTCTTCAATGAAGGGTTCTGTAACACTGTTCACATCATTGACTTGTCTCAAAGTAGCAGAAAATGTTCTCTAATATAATTTAAATGATAATGTGTAGCAAAACAGCACAAAGCAGTGAAACTTGCAAACGTAGTTGAAATAGGTGGTATAACTTAGGAATTGCCGCTTTTAGGCAGTTAGTGTTTGACAATTGACAGTGAACCCAATATCAATACTGCAGTACCTTGCGATGCTCTGGTGGCGGATGCATTCTCTCAACATGGCACCATAGTGCAAGGCAATGTCCATGTCTTCGTACCTGAAAAGTGCATTCATCAAAAGCAATTGAATGAACAATCCAGCTCAGTTATCAATTAATCTCTGAATTTCATTTGTCAATCTGTTAGTTAAGAAGTTAAAGTTAAGGACAAAACAAACAAAAAACACTTCAGGGGCACGAAACTAAGGTTGTGAATTTATTATATCGCATGTCCTAATGACCCAGAAAGATAAGCTCACCCAGCCACTAAGTGATCCATCAAATCCTTGTTTCCTTCCAAGTACTCAGAAGCAATCAACCGTGAGTGGACCTGTTGCCTTTGCAGATTGGCAACAACTTGGGTGGAATCTTTACGAGCCTGCAGAAGATGAACCACATCAAAATTTACCCAGACAACCTGGTTGCAGTTGGATACCAAACCCAAATCACATACTAACAATTCAGTGATTCACAAAGGAAAAACTACTTGGAAACAAGAACAACGACCAATCAACCATCAATAAAGGTTTATCCAATATCTAGAAATGAACTACCTAACCAAACTCCATGGAATAGACCAGAAGTCCATAGACATATCAATTTACACAAGACTGAGAAGTGTGAATGTCCAATCTTGAAACCTTATAGTCCTACATTACCTCCAGGTTTAATTTAGGAAGACTAAAAATCAGGAGCCGCAGAGTGTTTGCTCTAAAGAACTCTTGCGTCAACTGCATACAAGCATCAGCAACTGGCTCAGAGTCACTGCTTCCATATAGAATGGTCTTCATTTCTCTTAGAAGTTTGCTCAATTCTGCCATCTGAAACAATACACTCATTGAGAATGAACACCAAAAGATTGCAAGAAACTTCAAATTTTAGGAACAATCAACAAAGTAGACACTCACACCGTCAAAACACAATCAGTGCCACATTGCAAAAGAGAAACAAAATTGATTCTGTGAGATTTGGTTGGTCGACCACATCTTTAAAACTAAGTACTTAGGTAGGAGTGTGGACACAACTCTATGTCATAATGTTATGCACTTCCACTTTTGAGCAACGTAGGGCTAATATGTCCAACACTCCTGGCAAGTGCAACCAGCATTATCTTTTGTGTCTACGCGTGAAAAAATAAGTGTTGTATTGGCCCCCCCATTGCTTGATCAACCTACTTTAGTACCGTGTGAATTTGGTTGGCCCACCACACCACCTCTCCGTAACACAAGTAGTTGAGCTAGGAATTAATGGACAAATCTCTTGTGGTTGTAGAGTTACTAGAGTATCATATAATTTTTGTTTCAAGCAACGTTAGACAAAATATACAAAACCCCTCCGCATTCATCGCACCTACCTACGTGTGTGAACAATATTGGCCAAAGTCGGGTCTTACATGTCGATCAACATGCTCTGCTACCACGTGAGATTTGGTTGTTGATGTTCTACTATCTCTCTAAAACGAAAACACATAGTGGGGATTTTGGACACAATTCTACAACATAGTGTCATATACTTTTAAGTTCCAACAAATTCTACCACTCCACCATATTTCCTGATTTCACGCATCTTAACCGCCTAATCAACAACAAAAAAACTCCAAAATTCAAATCAGAAAGCACCAGCATTGCGTTAAGAAAAACAGGCCACAACTCCAGATCCCCCTTTTCGTCGTTTCCGAACCAAAAAGATGGGATCTTTGGCACCGAAGCGAAACCCGAACAGAAAAGGGACTAAAGATTGGATCTTTGGCAAGAAAAAAGAAAAAGGGGAGCTTCACCTTCTCGTCCCGCTTGGAATCGCGGGGGTTGACGTTGAGATCGACGTAGAGGAGGATATCGCGGGCTTGGCGGACGATCTCGGTGGGAGTGCGAGGCTTCGACTTGAAAAGCCCCTTCATCGTTAGGGTTAGGGTTTGGGTTTGGAGAAGGTGAAGATGAAGATGAGTTACGGTCGATCGGAACGAACGAACGAACGAAGTTGATGACGACTTGCTTTTGTGTTTTTTTTGGTTTTAAGCTTAAAATTAATTATGGTTTAATGACGTTCTTTAAGTATAGCTCAAAAAAACATAATAATCGTTCTTTAAGAAAATAAATATTGTTTGCTATTTTAAAGCAATTATTATTTTTAATCAATTAAATTCCGATTATAGAATTTCCAACCTTTTTGAGGTTTCAAACTGATCCAACGTTAGAAATCTTCGTGAACTAACTAACTCTAGTTTATTAGCTCAACTTTTGTTGTCAAATACATCGGAATTTAGAATATAAAGGACAAGTAGAGATGCAAACATAATTGAAAAATGGCTTTTAACGGTCTTAAAACGACATTATTTTCCCATTTCCCGTTGGAATTAGACCTTGTAATGCAATTTGTGTTTGTCAAGTCAGAATCATTTTAATTGTTTCAGTATGTCAACCGAGTCAGCTTCAAAAAAAATTTCAAGTTTTTTATATTTATAACACTTTATTCTTTAGAACTTTAAACTTTTATTATTTAAACATCAATTTACCGTTATTTTTGGAATTTTCTACGTTGTATTCCTAATACACTAATATTAACTTTACGGTAAAGTTCGGATCGAATCGGATGTTAGATATTGTTGGAATTTGAGTCGAATTTAATATCAATCTAACTTGAATTTAATACCATATCAGACATCCGATTCGATTCAAATTTTGACATAAAATTATATTTATGAGTGTATTGGGGGATATAATGCAAAAAAAAAACTTACAAAAGAAGAAGAAGTGAACGAGTGTTTAAATAATATATTTTAAAAAAAATTAAAGGGTAAAATGTTACAAAATAATTGTTCAAATAGATAATTGTCACATTTTAAGTTAAATCAAAACAGAAAGCGTAAACTATAATAAAAGATGTATAAGATTTGACCCAACAACTGTTTTTTATGTCGTTTAATTCATCAATTCATCGATGATTGTAGGTTTGATAAAATTACAGTCGAATAAACTCAACCAATATATATTTCAAATTATGATTTGTCTAAAATATAGGGAACAATAAGGAGTGGTAAACTTGTATTCCACGCAAAAAAACTAACACTAATGCACATAAAGTCCAATCATGTAGATGTAGGACACCCGCATATGAATTCTGAATTTGGATTCTAAATCAAACCAAAGCAGGGAATAGTAGCTGGAGTAGTACATTGTTAAAGAACAATAATTGAAAGAAAAACATGAAAAATGATGCCTCAGCAATAATCATCTGCAACTGCCATTGACAACCATGTTAAGGACTCGAGAAAAGGTTAAAAAAAACAACAACTAATACTTGAATGAAGCATTTGAAAGCACAACAACAAGAAAAAAGCACTTCAAAGGCAAGAAACATCTTGTGCAACTGTATTCTTATTAATTTCTTACGCTTGCCTGCCTGCCTTGAATTTCTCCACTCACAAAAACGATATTTTGTTTATATTCGATCATATAATATAAGTTATTGATAAAAAGAAACCTAAAAGGCTAAAACTAATTGTAACTCCACCAGGAGTAAACCTATTCCTACCAATTCAAGTTTCTCATTCATATCAATCTCTAGTTTAAGAAAGTTCAGAGCAATGGGAAGCAGTCTCTTTTGCAGAGCCTTCCCTGAATTCGTACTTGCAGTTTGCTCTGGAGCTGAGACCTTCGCAAGGGTCAAGCGCTCGGATTGCGAGAATACAATCAAGACGTACATAGTGCCAGTAACCAACACTAAACCACCCATCAAGAAGGTGATTCCTTGCCATGTCGAGAGGAGTGAGGACCACTTGAAGAACTCATAAGCAGAAAATACCAGAAGAATCGACCAAAGAGTTCACAGTTCAGATGTTGTAATTGCATTGAAGAAACTAGTAAGAGAGAGATAAACCAATTTACTTCTACACAACTGCCCTTCAGAAGAATGCTGGTCCAAAAAAAGCATCCTGTCATTGAAAAATATCAGACATTAACCTGAAATTATAAACATTAAACAAATGTATTGATAACTAATGTGACCCCTTTCCCTCTTCCTTTATTCTAAAAACTAATGTTCTCACTAATATGATAAACAAAGCACTGTCTAATGGCATTATCAAAGGTATTGAACATTTGAATCCCTACTCTTGACTCCAAGCGTCAAGAAGATGGACCATACCTACTTCTTTACCAACTCCCGTTTCTTTACTTGTGTTGAGACACATCAACACCTTCATCAAAGGTCATCGATTGTCATTTGGTACAACAATAGATTGTTATCAAGACAATTCGCAAACTAACCTTCTTATAGTCTAAATCTTGAACATACCCGAACCAACTCGAATCATGTTGAGACACACAAATGCTTTTACCACAAAGACATATTGTTTTTGAGTGTGATACTAGAGTATTAAGGGAATATTTCCTTCACTGACCTACCTTTCTTTATTAACACTAAAACACACTAACGACTTTACCATTGCGACAGTTTGTCATTTGATACGACACTGAAGTGTTACTAGAGTACTTCCCAAGTTATCCATAAAATCTAAATCTCGACTCGACCCGACCCGACCCGACCCAATTATCCCCTTCCTAGTAGGGGATTTATGGGAAATGTTTTATGAACGCAGCGCGTCACGGACGCGCTCTACGTGGACATCCATGTCAGCCCTTACGTGGCCAAAACATGAATGTTTTTTTGTTTTTTCTTCCTGATGTCCACTCAAATCACATTAAATGTGTTTCAACTCAGCACGTTCTCTCTCTCCACCCAAATACAAATATGATGACATTCTTTCTTTATTCTTCATTCTTTCTCTCCAGAATAAATCATCATTTCTAGCAAGATATTATGTCGAAGAAGTGTCTGATGCCGACTCCCAGGATTCTTCACAACGTAAACAGCGTGAATGGGACGGTGCGAAGACTTCCCGATGTTCTTGTCAGCGTTAGCATCGTGAATGTGACGATCCGGTGGTGAAGACTTCGCACCACAACATCTTTGCTGCATTGTTGGAGTGCCCATGACAGAAAAAGAAGGAAGAAGAAAGAAAGAGTGTCATCGACCGTCCCATTCACGCTGCTTACGTTGTGAAGAACCCTGGGAGTCGGCATCAGACGCTTCTTCGAAATAATATCTTGCTCGAAATGGTGATTTATTCCGGAGAGAGGTACAACGCTCCGTGGTGAAGACTTACGTCTGTTCGGTTTATGTCGTACATCTTTCCGTAATAAAATCACCATTTCGAGTAAGATATTACGTCGAAGAAGCGTCTGATGTCGACTCCCAAGGTTCTTCACAACGTAAGCAGCGTGAATGAGACGATCATGTTTAAGTCTTACATCTTCTTTCCGATTTACTGGGAAAATATATATTATCTTTGTAATTTGTGTGTGTTTCTATTGTTTGTTTGTGTGTGATTTACTGGGAGAATATATATTAATTTTGTAATTTTTGTGTGTTTGTGTTTGTGCTTGTATTGTTTGTTTGTCTTTGTGCTCTCATTGTATCTTATTGTGTAATAGTTATCATCAATAATATGTACCATCAATATCTCATTGTGCTCTCATTGTATCTACATAAACAGGACAAACTTTCTACATAAACTGGACAAACATTCTACATAAACATGACAAACTTTCTACATAAACATGACAAACTTTGTACATAACCAGTACAAACTTTCTACATAAACTGGACAAACATTCTACATAAACAAGACAAACTTTCTACATAAACATGACAAACTTTCTACATAAACAAGACAAAACAGGACAAACTTTATGTTTCGTTTCTGGACAAACTTTATTCTTATTCCGGACAACAAATACACTTATTCCGGACTGCAAATACACTTATTCCGGACAACAAATACACTTATTCCGGACAAACTTTATGTTTCGTTTCTGGACAAACTTTATTCTTAAACCGGACAACAAATACACTTATTCCGGACAACAAATACACTTATTCCGGACTGCAAATACACTTATTCCGGACAAACACATAACGTAAACATGACAAACACATAATGTAAACTGCACACACACATAAAGTAAGGTAGACAAATTAAGTTGATCCAACGTAAAACTTAAAAACAAATATTTTATTATGATAAGTGTGGGCTCTGCACGAATAATGAGACTGCACGATGTCCTAGGGTCTGGACACTGTCTTATCTGTGTATTGGGAAATGAATCGTTTAACTTAAAGAACCAGCGTTTTTTAAAAAGACCAAACCGCGCGAAAAGAAATTTCGCTGACTGGACGCTGACTCAAAGAAAATATCTGAGCTGTACAGATCCACGTAAGGCGCGTCCGTGACGCCCGCGTCCGTCTATGACGGCCCGGGATTTATTACATGAAATTAGGGACTCTCACCATCCTAAGTTCCTAACATTACATCCCCCAAAAGTAATAAAAAAAAACCCTCGTCGGAGAAGAAGGAATGGAACCTTCTTACCCACCACCACCCCCACCGCAGCAGCAGCACTACCACCAACCCACGTCGTTGGAGGACGTTCGAACGCTGTGGATCGGAGACGTCCAGTACTGGGTCGACGAGGCTTACCTCCACTCCTGCTTCGCCCACACTGGCGAGGTAGACGCTCCTTCTCTCGTAACTGATAATCCTCTTCTTCTCGTGCTTTTCGTTGGGGTTTTGGGCCAAAGGTGGAATCTTTCGTTTCCAAGTTCGGGTTTTTGGCCGAAAGGTGTGATTTTTTGCTTCAAAACATGGATTTTTGGGTGCAATTTTTTTTTAAACCTAAAGTTTGGGTTTTTGGATCGAAGGTGTGATTCTTTTGTTCGTAAAAATTTGGGTTTTTGGATGAATGATGTGATGTTTTGGACTGGAGTTTGGGTTTTGGGGGGAAAGGTGTGATTTTTAGCTGTTTAATTTGGATTGAAAGGTGTGATTTTCCCTTTTTGCCTCCAAAGATTGGTTTGTCTTAACAAAACAAACACGATTTGTGGGGGTGCATTCTGATTGAGTGATGCGCAATTGTGTCATTACTCTCTAGGGTTTTAGATGTTGTGGAGCATTCATGCTTGCATTTGGAGCTTTTAGTTCAAAAGTCAAAGTCTACATTTTGGGGGAAAACCTGAATTCTTTGGTGGGTTATACTATGCTAAAAATGACACAGCTTTTCTCTCTTTATCATTTCCCCACACAATTCATGTTAAGGATGATGGGGCAAAAGTGATCAATGATGTTATAGTTGTACTTCTCGACGGTTTAGATTCTCATAGTTATGATGAAATTGTTGAGAATATCATGTTTCCTGATAGCATTTTTATGATGAATTACTCATTTCATCACGATGCCAATTTTACGTTCTTGTTCATAAGTTTAGCCAATGGGAAAATGCTCATTGATTCTCCCTTCAATAACAGGTTGTTTCGATAAAAATCATCCGCAACAAGATAACTGGCCAACCTGAAGGGTATGGTTTTGTGGAATTTGTTTCTCATGCAGCAGCCGAAAGAATTCTTCAAACATATAATGGAACTCAAATGCCTGGGACTGAGCAGATGTTCCGACTCAATTGGGCATCTTTTGGCCTGGGAGAAAGGAGAGCTGATGCAGGACCAGACCATTCTATTTTTGTTGGGGATTTAGCGCCCGATGTTACAGATTATTTGTTACAAGAGACCTTCCGCGTTCAGTACCCATCGGTTAGGGGTGCTAAGGTTGTAACTGATCCAAGCACAGGACGCTCAAAAGGTTATGGATTTGTTAAATTTGCCGATGAGAGTGAAAGAAATCGTGCAATGAGTGAAATGAACGGGGTTTATTGCTCCACCAGGCCCATGCGCATCAGTGCAGCTACTCCAAAGAAGGCCACTGGATTTCAGCAGCAATATCCAGCCGTTAAGGGTTGTTTCTCTCTCTTTCGCATAACAATCAATTGCTTTCCAAGTTATACTACTTTGACATTTGTCAGATGTTCTAATATTTACGATTCAGTGATAAACAACCTTTTCTGCTGTATTATTGTTTCTCAAAGAAAGAAAAAAGAATCTGATTGGTCTGTATTGTTTTAGTTCCAGTTGTTTATCCAACACCAACCTATGTGGCTCCACAATTGCAAACAGTTCCACTCGATACCGATGTCACAAACACAACTGTAAGTGTTTATGTTACCTTCCAAATCCCTTATTTGACCTACAATCTGAAAAGTGAGTTTACTGTATCTGTTTGCAGATATTTGTTGGTGGATTGGACCCTAATGTTACAGAAGAGGAGCTGAGGCATATATTTGCGCATTTTGGCGATCTTGTCTATGTAAAAATACCACCTGGAAAAGGATGTGGATTTGTGCAATTTGGGACCAGGTGGTTGTCAATGCTTACAAGTTACAACACGTTTAATCTTCTAGTACAATATCAGCAAACATGAATAGTGTTTTTATATCATATTCACTTCAATGCTGTTTTTGACTTCCTTTACATACAAATCGTTGCATTGGCCATAACTTGTTTCTATTGGTATTTTGCACATGATTCTTGGTATATAATTGGCTTTTGTGTTATTATGTTAATATTTGGCATAGTTACTCCTTTTCCTTGAATAGCAGGAATTTTTATGCACGATATGCCTTTTCTCCCTTTTCATCTTTAGTCTACTGCAACAGTCCAACTAGTTTGGGATTGTAGGCTTTGTTGTTGTTCATCTTTCTAGTACTACAAAACGAAGCACTGTTTTTCATGGATTCATTATTACATGAGAATAAACTTTTAAACTGATCCAGTTACATCCATCCAAGTTCCAAGTGCACATATAGAAGTGTAAATATTAAACTCCTAGTTGTGTGCATACAATGTAATGATGAGTTAATTACATGATGAAACTACATAGGATTCTAAGCTGCCATGAATCTCTCGATAACTAAAACACTCCTTGACAGGAGTTTATACTATCGTGATAAGATTCCTTATTATTGGTATCAGATAACAGAATAAATTGCATATTCCACAATTTCGGCCTTATGGTAATGACCATTGTATCTGTTATTTTCTTGTTTTTCTCAGAGCTTTTGCTGAAGAAGCAATACAAAGAGTGCATGGAACTATGATAGGTCAACAAGTGGTCCGCCTTTCCTGGGGCAGAAGTCCGACAACCAAGCAGGTTTGAATGATAAACGTCTTGCCACGTGACTTCCAGTTTCAGAGTTTTGGAGCTGTTTTCTTAATCATGATGTAACTTTTTTTTGCAGGACCAAACTGGTGCATGGGGTCAGCAAGCAGACCAAAGTCAATGGGGTGCTTATTATGGCTACGGGCAAGGGTATGATCCCTATGGGTATGCAACCACTCAAGATCCTTATGCATATGGTGCTTATGCAGGATACAGCCAGTATCCTCAACAGGTACCAATTGATAAGATTGTGTTCGTTTATGCCACTCATTATTATTCTGCCACTCACCTTCTCTTGCTTATACTTAGCATTTTTGCTACTATTTGCTCGTAGAATGAGGAACATGATAAACAGTGCCAGTATGTGATCTCACACTTGCCTCTTTGTGGGCGTTATTACCATTTTGGGTATTAAATTCCTACTAATATTGTTCTCTTTATTTACGTAGACTGATGGTGTCTCTGACGCAGCTGCACCTGTTGCAGCCATGGAACAAAAAGACATTTATGATCCCTTAGTGATACCTGACGCTGAAAAGTTAGTATTCTTTGTTATTTTGGTGGCAAAAATGTTCTTTTTACACAGACGACAGTTAAGTTCAACATCCATGGGTGTTTCTTTTCAGGTTAAATGCGACCTATCTTGCTGTTCATGGAAGATCCATGGTAGGAAGGCCACTATGGTTGAAGACTTCGGGGCTCACCCATGTGGATAGCTTGCCGGCGATGTAAGCAGAGTAGCTGAAAGTTCACACTTGCGGGAGATTTGTCTTCACAGCTGCATCTCAGTGTCGAGTCACATCATGAGATGCGGCCAACTGTGGATTTTGGAGAGAGCAAATCATGCCATGTTATTTCTGTGGTTGTATAGAATGTAGCTAGTTATTCTGGCCTTACCATTCGAAACCAGTGACTAAGATTTTCTTTCTGAGCATTTGCCTGAATTTCTCTGTTTGTTCTAATGGAATAGCTTCCTTTTAGTCTTAACTAATGTTAAACTGCTAAGTTTTGTTCGTAATCTACTAATCTAGATGTCTGGTTGCAGTCATGAGCTATGCATCTAGGATTCTCAGGTTTGTTTTCTGGATCTTGTGGCTGGGTGTTGTGGGATTTCGCTAAACATTGTAGAATTTGCACTTCTGCTCTTACATGTAGTGTCGAGTTGAAATTCTCAGAAGAATGGCTAAAGATTGTTGAAGTTTGATGGCAATCTGGATAAAGTTTAGCGGGTTTTTTTTAATGTCAATTTTACAATTTATTTGAATTTACACCTGAAGCTTCGAAGTGGCCAACTAAAGCATCAACTAGGATCGTTTAAGCTCAGATGGTCATTGTTGGTTGTAGTTTCTCATTGGTGATTTGAAATTAAGAACATTCTGTGTTAATTTTCAACTTTATATGAACCTACTATGTTTTATGATAAATAAAAAAAGTGAAATTGGTCTAAATGGGAAGGGTTAAAAATGACAAAGAATAGATTTCTGAGCAAGTTTATTTAGTAATCTAATCGTTGACCAACAGCAACGATTACGAGATTGAGAATTGTGTTATAATTTTCTTCTGAACATAAAAATAATCATCTTGCAAGATCCTAACAATTTACAGAAAGTCAAAATACCATCCCACATCGGATCACGTTGCCTAAAATAATAACATCACAATAATTACACCATCAACCATAATAAAGGCACCAAATAATAATAATAATAATATAAATATATAAAACCTGAAAGTCCTCCAACGGTCAAAAAACCCTCCACTTCTCTTGAAACTCTCTAACGTTCACAACAAACTAAAGTAGTCCCTCTCTCTCTCTCTCTCTCTCTCTAGGAAGAAAGAAAAAAATGGAGCCCGCGACCATAGACTGGAAGAAGACGGAATCGAGGTACGTGAGGGACGAACTCTACGAGCACTTCAACGCTCCCAAATGGGTCGATCTCGGAAATGCAAAAGACGCAGCCGATAACGAAGACGAGAAGTGGTTCTGCCGTCCCGGTAATTGTTGTCTTGTTTTTGTGATTGATTGGTGTCTATAATTTGTGGATTTGAATGGTTTTGGGTTGCAGATTGCAGGCATCCAAAGACGGCGGAGGACTTCTTGCAGGAAAAGATGGTCACTCCACCAAAACCTAAGGTATTTCGTGGTTTACTTGGTTGATTGTTGTCAAGATTGAATTTTGACGGTTACCCATTTCGAATTCGGTGCTGTTTTATATGGATTACGTTTGGATTGGGGCAAATTGTTCAATTTAGAACTTGGAATTAGGTTTTCTTTTTCTTTCCTTATTCCTGGCACAAATTTGTTGCCGTTTCTTTTTATTTTTGGTTTCTATACAGAAATTTGTGTGATGGTGAGTTCCTTTTATATCGTGGAAAATCAATTCTTCAAGATTGTTTTTGCTCTCTATTTCCCACAAGAAACCACTTCTCAAAGGCCAATTTGAATTTGATCAGTTGTGTATGTTTGATATAGCCTGACACAGTTACCTTAAAACTCAGATTTTGGGGTTGAGTATTCCTGAATTCGTATTAGAGCTTTATGGAAGTTCAAGATTCACACTTCATTTTCCCAACAACAGCCAATTTATCCTAGGACGGATGATTTCAATTGCAAATTTGGTTTTCTTGGTTACTTGTTTCAGATCTTGCGCCATTCCCTCAATTTCTTGTGAGTCAATCTGGAATGTAACAGCTTACATAATGGTAAAGTAACAATAATCCAAAGCCAGAAAGTTATTATACATGAAGACAACTTAGAGTAACAATTCTATCATAAATGAAACATTATGAATTTATGAGATGACATGGATTTTCATAAAGGTTATATTCTTTCGCTTTCATTCTAAGACCATCTATACTTCGAGAAGCCGATCTCATACTTGTGGCAAGGGTAGTATAGCTACTCTATTTGGATCAAGATTTTGTTGGAATATTGAGTTTGGGCTAGGCCCATGAATAGCTCAATTGAAGAAATCCAATGTTGAGATGAAGATGAGAACTATTGCCCCATGTGCCATGTGCTCACCTCTACTTTTTAGTTCCACATTGGCAAAGCTAACAAGTTGAAGGATGTTGATAAACATACTATTCACTTGTCACTTTGTAGGTGGAAAAAGAGGAGGAGAGAATTCTCCACACACGCGCGCGCGCCCGTCCCGTCCCGGTCCGGGTCGGGGCGTGGCGAGGCGTGGCGTGACGTGACGTGACGTGACAGCGGGGGATTTGAGGGAAATTAGAGGCTTTAGCCTCAGGGTTAGGGGTGCACATGGGTTGGGTTCAACCCGAAACCCAACCCGAACCCGACTGGTCGGGTCGGGTTGGGTCGGGTTGAGGAGGGGTTCGGGTCGGGTCGGGTTGGGAAAATCAAAAACCCGAATTTTCGGGTCGGGTTCGGGTTGAGGGGGTCGGGTTGACCCAACCCAACCCGAACCCGATTTTTATTTTTTTTATTTTTTTTTATTTTTTTTTAATTTTTTTTTAATTTTTTCCCAAATAAACCCGATCCAACCCGACCCAACCCGAAAATAAACCCGACCCAACCCGAAAATAACCCCGATTCAACCCAACCCAACCCAAAAATTTCCAAATTCGGGTTCAACCCGACCCAACCCGACCCAACCCGAAAATTTCGGGTCGGGTTGGGTTGAACCCGAACCGGTTCGGGTTGGATTTTTTCCCAACCCGAAAATTTCGGGTTGGGTCGGGTTGAGGCCCAAACCCGACCCAACCCGACCCATGTGCACCCCTACTCAGGGTGATGAGTGTATTTATTTTTGGACCTCAAGGTAATTGTTTTTGCAATTAAGTCCTTGACGGTTACAAGAATAAATACATATATATATATATATATATCATGACAGTTTCCTCCTAAAAAAAAAGATACACGTTCTATTTCCATCATCTCTACGGAAACCGTCCCTCTCCGGCGATTTCCTTCCCCGAATCCAAAGTTGTTCAACGTCTGATTCTTGCGAGGTTTCGCGCTGCTTTCGTGGTCCGTCGACTCCGGTGTGCGTCTGTTCGACGGTGAGACCGTTCTATCCTGGGAGAAAACCGGCAGACCATCAAACGCACTGGTATGTGGGCCGATATTTTCTCTGAGGCAAGTCGCCTTCCGACGGCTCGGTCTATGAGGTCGTTTCTGATTCATGTTCCTTCGTTTCTTGTTTTCCTTTACATGTTTTTGTATGTTGGCTTTATCTGGATCCTTATGGAATATTTATTCGACATATGTAACCCACTGTATTACATGATCATATTTGTAATTGGATCAACAGATTTTTCATGTCAAACATTGCTTATGTGTATATACACCTTTTTATTCAGTATCCTCGTGATTACATTGTAGTAATTTTTGTCATCCTAAAAATATGTGAACTTACTTGGGGTTCAGTGATATAACTTGGGTTTATCTATCTCTCTTTTCTTCTCATTTGTTTCTGCCATTCCTTTGCAGGTCAAGGTAGCAAGGTGTGTGACTAATGTCTTGATGCCATTCAGTGAAAACAATGCCAGCAACAAGAATAACAATCAAAGGTTTCTAGTTCTATTCCATAATTATTAAACATTGGAAAAAAATTGTTAGCTCATGTTATCTGTATTTCTCAAACTTTGATTCTGTTTCTTTGTTTCTCATCAGAGATGGGAAGCTAAAGAGGAGAGGTATTCTCCTTCCACAATCCTCCTTCGATCCTAACAATTCCTCCTCGCTCAATCTCTCCCCGAAGCCCATAATTACCAAGATGAGATTCCAAGATGACCAAGAGAACCAGAATCCGAATCTCGCATCTACTGCAATCATCATGAAGAAGGCTGCTATTAAGTCCAGTGCCGAGAAGTCAAAACCAGAGAGGGAGAATATTAATACTTTGCCCTCGGCGAGACATCTAAAGAGCAACCTTTCAGCAAGGAACTTGTTCTCGGGTAAGGATATAATGGGACAGATATCGGAGTTCTACCATGAGATTAAAAAATTGGCCACTGTTCGAAGGGAACGACCGGAATGCCATCCCGTTGAGCCACCGGAAGAATTAGACAAAGAGACGATAGATGTTTCGCCTGAATCCCTGTAAGCCACTTATCAAACTCTATATGAACACCTAAAAATTTCTATGAGATATTGGTTTTTATGATTTTAACAGTCTGGTGGAATTGATCATAATCTTCTTGTTGCAGGTCATTGTTGAAGCAAGAAGTGAGATCATGTCCACCAACTCCACAAAGGTTCCCTTCACCATTGACTCTGCAAAGTCAAAGCAAGGTCTCCCTTATGAAGCCTTTCAAACCTGTCGCTCTGGTCAGTATCAAAATTCTTCATCTAAAACATTTGATTTCTACTTTCTTGACTTGCTATAGCTAAGGAAGAGCCAGAACTTAACAGTTTGATCTATAACATAATGTTTGCTTGATCATCTGTCGGGTTTACAACAAATTAGATGTTTTTCTCAGGTTATTTTGAAGTTTTGTCATGGGATCTCTATTAGATGTTTCAAATAATTCATATACGTTTTACATTAGACTGCATCATATAAATTCTTATTTTACTGTTCCTCTACTTCACTGACATGCTTAAGATAGGCTTACTAGATATAAGATACGCTACTGCATGGCTTGGTGTATTGACCTGATAATTAATTGAGTCTAATTGACTAGTTTTCGACATGTTCTAGCTGGGGTCATCATCTACAAGGCATGGTTCTAATAGTTTGTTAATGTGATTTGCAGGAAAATGGAGCACTTCCAGAAGTCAAATTACAGAACAACAACAACAGAACAAAGGATCCGGTAGCACGGACGGATGAAAACTGCAGCATCGTGGCATCTGCTGGAATTCCTCAGGGGAAATCACTGGACATGTTCTGGTTGTTCAAACCATGCACATTCTGGGGAGACCACTAAACTTTGTTGGTCTGCAGAAGTCCCTTGAACATTGCTTGAAGCTCATTGTTTGATTCTTTTTGTTAAGTTTGTCTTTCCACAGGTTTAGTGTTCTACACAGAAAAATTATATTGCCACCTTGTTGCCAATGTTCTACAAGGTTGATGTATGTACTCAATAAAAGTTGTACTTCATTTTCTGATGGTCATTATGAACCAATAAGGATTTGTTGATAGCTAGTGGAATACGTAAGTCTTTTGTTGGGGCTGGTTTGTTTGTTAAAAAAAAAGTCCATATATTTTATTGAAGTTCAGATATGAATGAGGTCACATCCTGTGTGTTAGTTCCTACCTTTTCTTTCTATTTTATTTTTCAAACATCTACGACAAAAGTTCTTTAATACCATGGTGGTGATTGCAATCATTGCACACCCAAAGGGAAAGAAAAAGTGATGCTTTGGTCAGAGGTGAAATCAAAACTTAGAATTTCATGAAGTCATCATACAGATTTAAAAAAAAAACTAAAGTACAAGGAACCAGTGCAAATTGACTGGATAAGGGGAATCATTCAAAGTTTATAAAACGTTGGGGGTTGTTGAAATGATCGTTGTCCTAAAATCTTCATTTGGAAAACTGTTGTCAAACGGAACCACAGACAAGGACAAAACTACAAACTCTCTTACCAACATTTTAAGGTAGAAGATGAAGATATTATTAAACAAGCTTTTCAGTACTACTTGCCATGCCATGGGCTCTTTAGTTAATTTTCTTTTCACACACTAACATGGCTTCATTTACTAACGTCACCTTTATTAATGCAAACCTGTAACCACTATTTGTTATTGCATGTGGAAGAGAACCCATACATAAAGTATACAATAGTTAAGGAGTTAATCATTCCTTTCCTTCTCTTTTGTCAAACCAAAAACCACAGTTCCTTTCTGCAAAACAAAAGTCAAAATGGAAAGACCCACTAGATCATCTTGGCATGTAATTAGTTATTCTACACTTCCTAGTTCCTACTAGTAGATAGATGATACAATTTCTTACCATTAATCACTACACATATCCTATCTTCAGTACTAAGTCAAATCATCCTCTCATATATAACTAGGAAACTAGAATGGACGTTTTTTCCTCATAAAGGACCACGAGGAAAACAGAAACTTCTGCAAAAGTCTTCTAAAATTGTCAACCTTCTACTCCAATTGGAAGAGGTTCACAACTCACTCTCATAAACTAATCAATGATTAATACAACACAAAACTCAACACCTTCTAAATGGTCAACACCAGTTACATATGCATTTAAAAAAAGAAGGTATGTGCAACTTCTTCCCATGCACTTGGTAGATTCTTTCATATCCATGTAACGTACAACTTTTGAGCTTTCAAAAAAACTATGCACCTTTTTGTTTATTTTTCTCTTAAAAGTAAGGAAATTTCAAATTACCCCTCTAAAAAGTAATTGGTCAGTAATAAACTGAACTGCTAAACATCGCCCCAAAATTACTTAAATCGCCCCTTGAAATTACCAAATTGCCCTTCCTCCTATTTTTGCTTATATATCTCACAATTTCACTCTTTTTTCAAAACTTTCTCTTCCTATACCTACTACACAAGATTACGAATGTCTCGGAGGCCAGGGAAGCAGCCAGCAGTTCCCCCGGTGTACCCGTATGAGGTAACATTACGTTATTTATTTGTTTTTAAAAAAAAAAAAAAAAAAAAAAAAGTCGTCGGCGTCCGAGGGAGACGCCCCCCGCATGGGGCGGGCGTCCGAGGAAGCCGCTCCCCCTATGGGGGGAGCGGCTTCCGAGGACGCCCGACCCATGCGGGGGGCGTCTCCCTCGGACGCCGACCCGAAGCGGGAGACGTCTGCGGAAGACGTCTCCCCGATGGGGGAGACGTCTTCCGCAGACGTCTCCCCGTAGGAGGAGGCGTCTCCGACAGACGCCTCCACCTTGCGGGAGGCGTCTCTCGCAGACGCCTCCGCCTTTTTTGTTTTTTTAATTAATAAATATCATAATTACTTTAATAAATAGTGATAAATCAAAAAAATTAATTTAACAAATTCTTTTTAAGTTTAACATTTGTGATATTTAGTTTTAACAAATTTTGATTTAGTTTAACAATTGTTTTAATTTAGTTTAACAAATTTTGATTTAGTTTAACAATTTTGATAATTAAGTTTAACAAATTTTGATTTAGTTTAACAATTTTGATAAATATGATAATTTAGTTTAACAAATTTAACAAATTTGTATTTAAAATTTCAATAAATAGTCATCGGGTCACAGTGGAGGGAGAGGCAAGTCGATACCATTACACGCCTTCCGTTCTTTAGAGGATGATTCAGCACCGCGTCATCCACGTAGACGGGGGATATCTGCTTCGGTCAGGAGGGAGAGGGAGGCATTACGTCGTCGTGAGGAGGAGGATGATTCCTTCGATGATGAGCATGTAGATAGTTTCGACGACGAGAGCGACGATGATGGCCCGTATGATGTGCGGCCGGAGGTGGAGAGGCAGGGGGATTATAGCGGAGGACGTGGTCGAGCGGGTACTTCTACTTCCGCCGGATGGATGGTGCGGAAGGGTAGGGGTGGGAGGTTTACGGCCGGGGATTCGAGCTCGTGCACTGTTGATCCCCGCGCTCAGAAGAAGAAGAGGGTCCAGGACGATTCTTGGATCGTGAGCAGTATGACGCCTGGTGGTCCTTTAGATGGGAGCGTCATTCCTAGTTTCTGGGGTCACATTGCTAGACGGATCTGGGACGGAGAGGATCGGAAGGTTCTGAAGTGCCAGAATCGGCACAGAGCCTGTACAGCACTACAGGGTTGGCGGTCTACACTGAGTGCTGATATCAGAGAGGAGATTAGTGCCACGCATTTGGGGCACTTACCGTACAGCATGTTCCCTTATCTCGACATGCCTTTGATTTCGGCGTTTGTGGAGCGGTGGCAGCCTGACACCAACACTTTCCACATGCCTTTCGGAGAGATGACGATCATGCTTCACGATGTTTTCCAGATCCTGCGACTTCCTGTGGATGGTCGTCTGGTTAGTGCTCAGGGGTCGACGTCTGAGCTGAGGTGTTATGTGGCAGAGTTGCTTGGTGTCACACCTGATGGTCTGGCGAGAGATACAGCTTTATGGAGTGGTGGTGGTGTCGGCATCGACTCCCTTGAGGACCTATGCAGACGGACACGACCTCCGCGGGCCGATGATACACAGTTGACGGCGTACCTATTCTTGATGCTCGGAGCCGTCTTGTTTGTCGACAAGAGTGGTTGTCGGATCAGACCACGCGATCTACTGGAGGCTAGGGACCCGGAGACCGTTCGTGAGTACTCGTGGGGGTCAGCGACGTTGGCATACCTGTACCGGCAGCTTGGGATAGCTAGCCGTGCGGATTGTTCTGGGATTGCAGGTTGTCTTACGCTGCTGCAGGCGTGGATATACGAGTACTTTCCTGCATTCCGCCCGCATCGTGAGCGGAAGATTATCGACGAGGGTCATCCACGTTCGGGTATGTGGGTTGTCCGGAGCGAGGACAAGAGCGATGGACGATTGCGTTCCATCCGCGCACGGCTAGATCAGATGACTGCATCAGAGGTATCAAACTTTACACCATTTATTTAATTTTAAGATGTATTATTATTAATGTGTTAAACTTTAGGTGGAGTGGTTACCCTATGGTCCTGACCCAGCAGCGGATGTCCCGAGGACTTTATTGATGGGTCTTATTCGTTATCGGGATATCATAGAGCCTTATATGCCCGATCGGGTCTTGCGTCAGTTAGGATATGTTCAGGTGATCCCGGTTGACATCCCGACACCAGAGCATGCGGTGCGGTCTGCGACAGCAGCGACGTACGACGTCAGGTTCCCCGCTTCTACAGCGGAATCGACTTGGCGGACATTTCCGAGATCATGCCGATTGTTCCTTGGCGACTTCAGACGTAGTCGCGACCCCTCCGAGTGTGATGCACGTTATCTTGATTGGTTCGGTACTTACTCACATCCTATCATCGTCCGTGGTGCCTCCCGGAGAGCAGATCGACCACCAGATAGGACGTGTGGCGATCTGGTAATTTTTTCATTTTATCTAAATTTATTTGTACCGTATAATTTGTTAATGTACGCTAATGTTAATGTTATGTGCAGTGGATGGGTAAGATGATACGGGCTGTAGACCCAATCTTGCAGATGAGGGATGAGCTGCCAGACGATGCCAGAGCTGCATGCGGAGATGTGGATCAGATCATACAGTCATGGCATACTCAGTTAGGCATCTCCGACCATGATTCGGATGATGAGTAGGCTGATCTGTTGTACCGTACTCTTAGTATTTGTATTTATATTTGTTTATCTGTTGTACGCTTAGTATTTGTGTTTGCTTATCTGTGGTACGCTTAGTATTTGCATTTATATTTGTTTATCTGTTGTACGCTTATTATTTATTATTTGTGTTTGTGTTTGCGAACATGTCGTACGCTTATTGTTTGTATTTGTGTTTGATAACCTTTCGTACTATTATATATAATGCAAATAAAGCAAACATATCAAAACATATTACATAATAAAGCAACACTATATAATGTACAAACATATCAAAACATATTACATAATTATACAAACATATCAAAACATATTACATAATTGTTGCCAATATGCTATCCTATGTTGGTACTCCAGCTCCCATCCAATAACACTCTCATCTCGTATTTGATACCACAGAGTCGCTATAGGAGGTACGGGGAATCCCTCATTCAATTCCAAACGAATGTAATGAGCGTAACTCCCTAAATGAGCAATAATCAACTCTCTGCACGGTCTCGTCACGGTAGGCGGACTCTCCCAAGGTAGAACTGTAAGACATGGGTACAACGAACCATCATTTCCGAGAGAGAAGAACATAACTGCACACTTGTAAAAATTTGCAATGGGAAACAAGTCCGTCCACGTCTCCATATAGTGATTCTCGCCACAAGGTCCCCCGCCCCAATTAATCCGGTGACGAGCCTCCGCCACACCGTCGTAGTATACGTGCTCATAAAAAGATGGGTTCGCAGCTATCTCATTTGAAATCGAACGACGGGCGAGTTGCCAATTGTCTTCACCACCGTGGAAAACATCGGCGACACATCGAAATCCACAGTTTCCATCAGCACGTACATCATTCCACTGGTGTAGGAATGGCATAATGATTCCTGGAATTCTATCTCCATATGGGAAGTCGTCTACGTCAGCCCGCCCAGTCACTACAATATGAACAAAAAATACAGTTAGATATAATAACAAAAGATACATATTTACTGAAATAAATAACAAAATAATAATAATAATAAATGTAAGGATGGTATACCTGATCCTCCTCTCACTGACGAAGAACCAGAAGATCGACCACGACCTTTGCTTCCACTACCGGAAGAACGACCACGACCTCTACTCCCACTACCTGAAGATCGACCACTACCTCGCTCTGCATACTCAAACGCACTAGGGTCCCGTCGTGTCGACTTTCCCCTTGGTCGACCTCGTAGCTTTGTTTTTACTGCAGGCTCTTTCAAATTCGAATGTTCGGGGTGTAGCTGCTCGAATAAAACCCGAGAGGCAGATCGAATTACGGTAGGGTCACTTCCTGCAATCTCATCAACCAGACTGCGAAAATGTTCGGCGTCTTGAGCTGCCTGAGACACAAACTCTGCGTTCCCGGCTCCTTCCCCAATGACAAGTGTCCTCCAGAACGAATGAATCTGCTCTAAGTAAATTCCGTTTTCTGATTCAAGACATCCACGGATGGTACATGCGCAAGGTATCCCATGAGAAGTCAGAAAAGCGCACTCGCAACGATATTCAACTTCATCATCTAACTGTTGCATTCTCTTCACCTCCTGACTCAGCAACTGCAAACAGTGATGCGAAACTCTACCATTTATGTGACGATATAGAGAATGTCCGAAATTAGTCAAATTTCGCCGTCTCGAGTCTTCAAGAAAGTTTCGAATATTCGTCAGCTGCATTTCAGTAGCCGCGTTGACGCGCTCGAAAAGAGTGTCCAGAGCTGCAGTCGATGTAGAAATCCACTCTTTTAGAGCCGAATGAGCACTTTCGACCCTACAATTCGTGGTGTTCCCAAAATGAAGGACTTTGTTCGTCCAATTCAGCACAAACTTTTCTTTATGCACTAACCACGTGGTGTCCAGATACTCCGTGATAGCCGGCCACGATCTATACAAATCTTTCAGAGCATACACAGCTCTATCATACTCGGCTTCTGAAGTAGAAAGCATGATCTTCCTCCATCTTCCACGCCTCAAAGTCTCTGCCATCTCCTTATTCTTGCCGAATACGTGGTACGCGTAATTCAATACGTCTTTGTTGATGTGCCATGTGCAGAGTAAATGAGCAGAGTCTGGAAAAACCTCTCTCACTGGTCGCATAAGGCCTAACTCCCGGTCTGTTATTATTGCAGTCGGGCTGACAGTCCCCAATAACAGATCTCTCAACTTCTCCATCACCCACAAATAACTGGAGTAAGATTCATCCATCAAAATCGCATATCCAATAAGGAAATTCATGTTTGCTGGTGTGACCCCAATCATTTCGAACAAAGGCATCTTATACTTGTTCGTCTTGTAAGTCGAATCCATGCAGATAACGAAAGGATATGTCCGCAACAACTGGACTGACGTCGGATGTGCCAAAAAAGCGTGAGTTACGACATCAGTTTCTGGATCCGCCATAATCCAATGTAAGTACTCACACTGCACTGCTTGGTAGAGAAACTGCTGGACGGGATTCCGATCTTCAGATTTTGTCCTCCTCATGTAATCTCTGAAATTATAAATATGCCTTTGATTTGGATTGTCCTCCGGGAATTTTTCTTTTACTGCCTTCAAGATGTTCCGTGGTTTTGCTTGCGCCTCTGTCATATCACGAACAATCTTCTTCGCCCCAGAACTTAGACCACTAATTTGACGATGACCCTCTGGATAAACTGCCAGTCTGTGGTTGTGATGTCCGTGAGCACTATTAAAAACCAAAACCCATCCATCACGATCTCGTCGCTCCACCACTTTTATTAAGAAACGGCAACCGCAACCCTTTCTTTTGGTGTTTCTTCGAAGTGCAGTATCCATATCCCGAGACTCCATTTGATTTCGCCGGTCGCATCTCAAATAACAATCCATCCGACTATCTGATCTTGTTTTGTACGATGACACGACCAAAAAAAACCCAGCTCCGATAGCTACTTGTTTGGCCCATTTACATGCTTCATCGATTGTTGCAAAGATTTGTGTAGTTTGAAATAACTCACTGTAATCCACTCCATCACCACCGAAATCTGGAACCTACAAAAATAAAATCAAAATAAAAAAAAATAAAAAAATAAATTCGAAATTAAAAAATTTCAAAAATAATGTCGAAATTAAAAAAACAAAATCAAATTAAAAAAAAAAAAAACAGGCGTCTGTGTTAAACGCCTGCCCCATGGATGGGGCGTCTGTGTTAAACGCCTTCCCCAACGGTAAGGCGTCTGCGTAGGACGCCTGACCGAAGGGAAGGGCGTCTACTACAGACGCCTTACCCATGGGGAGGACGTCTACATAAGACGCCTATCCCATGGGGGAGGCGTCTGCGTTAGACGCCTAGTCCATGGGGAGGGCGTCCTACGCAGACGCCCTCACCATGGGGGAGGCGTCTAATGCAGACGCTCGGCCCAAAATTTGCCCCGCGCCAGGCTTACCTCACCCGATGCATCACCCTCGTCAGACATTTTCGTGGTGTTTTTACTGATAAATTATGAATATACAAGACCATATGCCTTATTTATAGACACGGGACGATATGGGTATTAAATATATTGTTAAGGGCAATTTGGTAATTTCAAGGGGCGATTTAAGTAGTTTTGGGGCGACGTTTAGTAGTTCCCGTAATAAACTCAACAGTGTAGTGGTAATACTTTTAATAAACATTTGGACCAAACATCAAAATATCCCAAATTTACAAATATTGAAAAGTATAGGGACTAAATTTGCAAGCCAGAGGAGGTGACGTGCAGAGGTTGTGCTGATAAGTAGGGAACAAATGGTGAGAGATTTTAATTGAAAAGATAAATCTTTTCACTTAAATAATCACAGACCCTTTTGAGATCTTAACATTCCATACTTGTTTTAATCAAAACCTGTACTTTTGCACTAATACATAGTTTGGATTCTTCTGTCTGTTGAGTTTTCTTCGTTTTCTATTTCTGCACTATATTTTGATTCGTTACAGCTGTTTTTGCTGGGAAATGGGAATCTTTGGCTGAGAGTGGTAAAGTTGGCCCCGTTTTCGGACCAAATATTTGATCTTGGAGGTACCCATTTGGTTGTTTTTTTTCCATTCAAAGTTGGAATCTCTAAGTCGGTTCGCCAAATTTTTTGTTTGTTTTTCAGATGGAAGTTTGGATTTTGATATGTCCCCATTACGTCATTGTTTAGTTCGTTGAATTTCTAGTTTTTTGTGGTTTTTGAATGAAAGTTGAGATTTTGAGAGGTGCCCATAAGAAAACTCCACTTAACTTTTTCTTGTTTTAGTAAGAATCCTTTTTTTGGATCCGTTAAAGTTTGCAGCTTTTGGTGTCTGGGGTTCGACATTTGCAATTTCATGGGTAGCGAATTGTTGATTTTTCTTTATCTTCTATTTTGATTCAAGATTTCTTCTTGGGTTTCCCAATTTTTCCTTTTAAACTACAGCTAGCTGGAGGAATCCAATACCGAGTTTTGATTCTTCTAATTGTGATTTTTCTAGGTTTCTGCTGAATGCCATCAATTGAGTAGTTCATGGATTCTTTTCCAAAATGGAGGTGCTCATGGTCATGGACTTTGGTGTCTTCCTTTGCTTCTCTAGTTATGTTGATATCCGTAGTTAATTTCTTCTTCTCCGCTTCGATTCCTTCTTCCCTGGATTATTTTGGTGGAGTTCGGAATTCGTGCTCTCCGGTAAATGGGTCGTTGAGCGGGGAGGTTGATTCAGGGAATGATAGCAAAGATTTGGATTTCGACATTGAGAAACAATTCTTGGCTGATTCTCTTGGGGCGGTGAAGTACCGTGGTGCGCCTTGGAGAGCTGAGATTGGGAGCTGGCTTTCTGCTTGTGATGCTGTCGCATTGCAAATAGATGTTGCCGAGGTTAGTGAAATGCCTGGGAGCCCAAAACTTCTCTATGTCTTTGCTTACAGATTCCTCGGGTGCTAATATGTTTCTAGTAATAAATTCTTGAAAATCAACCAATAGATTCCAATAAGGAATGAAGAATTCGACGGTAACTACAGAACTCCATTTGATGGATACCCATTTTAGAATAGGAATTATGGGGTTTAAAATGTCGGAAGATTTGGTTATTCTTTGTTAGGCGCTCATTGTTTATTACCGAGTTCCCCACTGTGTAATGTATCCTATACATGTTCTTCACTAGTAATCGTACATTGTTAAGAATTCATTTGCAAGTACATGGTTAGATTGTCATTCCTTTTTTAATAGGTTTTCTTATTGACAGAACATTAGCAGCAAGGCCTGCAAGAATGACTGCAGTGGCCAAGGAATCTGCAATGAGGAGCTAGGACAGTGCAGATGTTTTCATGGTTTTTCTGGTAAGCTCAGTCTTTTCAGATATTTCATTTTTAGATTCCTACACTTGATGCAATGATATTGTCAAATCCTCAAGTGGGCTTTACTTTTATTGAGATTATGATGATCTTTCTGAAGGTTTCTAATGGTAAGTTTTACAAGATCAATGAATTCAATAGAAATCAGTTGGTCTTGAAAAGTGATTTTGTAGTACTTGCCTTTTGGTGAGTGTAAAATTAATCTCCTTCTTAGATAAGAATGAATTTTGTGAAATTTGATTGGTCCATCACCTCTTTTGAAGCCAATCTTTTTAGGCGAGAGATTGTAATAATAAGGTTTATTTTATAAAATGTTATACTGCTTCCCTCCTAAGCAATATCAGATTATATTTCCAACACGGGAGTGAACTCTCACAGGTCGACAACCTACCTGACGTCACGTGAAATTATTAATAATTTGATACTGAGATCATTGCTCACATTTTATCATATTTTCACAATCACAATGAACAATGTCCTACTAAGATAACCATTCACTATGTCAAATTGTTGATAGTTAAGTCTGTTTTGAGTTCTTAGTACAAGAAGTGTATGTATACAGGGGAAGATTGCTCCAAAACTTTGAAGCTCGAGTGCAACCTCCCAGCTTTACCTGATGCACCCTACGGACCTTGGATCGTGTCAATATGTCCCGCACATTGTGACACAACAAGAGCAATGTGCTTCTGCGGCGAAGGAACTACATATCCGAATCGCCCGGTGGCTGAGGCATGTGGCTTTGAAACAATGTTTGTAGTTTACCTCTATCCTCTCAAATAACTGTTCGTCTTTTTTTCTCTTTTTTTTTTTCAAAAATAACCTCACTGAATTTCTCTTTTCTTTTAGCTTTCCTTCTGAACCTGGTGGTCCAAGGCTTACCAACTTTACGAAAGCTGATCACGAAAATATTTTCTCGAAGAATGCTAGCAAAAGAGGTTGGTGCAATGTTGACCCAAAAGAAGCGTATGCTGGTAAGGCGAAATATAAAGAGGAATGTCATTGCAAGTACGATGGGCTTATAGGGCTATTTTGTGAGATACCCACAGAGAGTAGCTGTATAAATCAGTGTACTAGACATGGGCATTGTCGTGGTGGATTTTGTGAGGTATATTTTTAAAAACGTTTTTTATACCTTAAACGTGTAGAACGAAGTTGATGGGCTCATCTAGTTTCTTGCATTGCCATAGTTAATTCGTTGATTACTCCCTTCTTCTATTTACTAGTGGTTTTGCACAAAATTGTTTGTTTAGTGTGCCAAGGGCTGGTACGGAATAGATTGCAGTGTTCCGTCATCTTTATCTCCCTTGCAAGAATGGCCAATTTGGCTTCGACCATCTACAATCAATGTCCCTAACAAAGTTAACGAGACAAGTCCTCCTGAAAATCTCAAAGCAACTGTAAAAAAGAAAAGGCCTCTAATTTACGTCTATGATCTTCCTCCCGAGTATAATAGTCATCTTCTCGAGGTCAGTTTCAGTTTTTTCTGGTCATTGTTGACTTCGTTAACGAGATAGATTTATAGATCTTACATATTAAATGATTATTTTCTTTGGCAGGGTAGGCATTTCAAATACGAGTGTGTAAATCGAGTTTATACTGATCAAAATAGAACTGAGTGGACAGATCAGTTGTACGGCTCACAGGTGCTGTAGGGGCACTATCGTATAGATTGAATTGAATTTATGTATAATAAAAAATATTAAATGTTTCTTTGTTTATGTTCAGATGGCCCTTTACGAGAGCATTCTAGCCAGTCCACACAGAACATTAAATGGTGACGAAGCTGACTACTTTTATGTTCCAGTTCTTGATTCTTGTATCATTACTCGAGCAGACGACGCACCACACATACGCATCCAGGTTTATTCTATTACCAGCCAAACATACAATCCTGTTGTCCGATTATTTAGATTTTGATTATTTTAGAGTAATGACAATCAAAACAAAACAACTACGTTTTCTCAATAATGGACATGTTGCAGGAGCACTTACATCTGAGGAGTTTTCTGACCCTGAACACGTACAAAAAGGCTTACGATCACATTGTTGAAAACTATCCTTTCTGGAATCGCTCGTCTGGAAAGGACCATATATGGGTAAGCCATGTTAACAACAGAAAGTGAGCAAAACAGACTTGCTCTTTTTGATGTCACTCCTGATAATTTCCTCTATCTCGTGCAGTTCTTTTCATGGGATGAAGGTGCATGTTACGCACCGAAAGAGATTTGGAATAGTATGATGTTGGTTCATTGGGGGAACACAAACTCAAAGCACAACCGCTCAACAACAGCTTATTGGTTAGATACTTGGGACAAAATTCCTTCAGATAGAAGGGGAAACCATTCTTGTTTCGATCCAAACAAAGATATCGTACTTCCAGCATGGAAAAGGCCCGATCCAGATGCATTATCATCAAAATTATGGACGAGGTGTACCATCATATAGCAAGCTAGCACTTAAATATGTTTCTCCATTATTCTTTAGATTTTTGTCTTAACTGATATAAACATAGTTGGTGGCTTACAACCTTCATCTCAGGTCTCGGGTGGAGCGAAAGATATTCTTTTATTTCAATGGCAACCTGGGACCAGCTTATAACGGTCGACCTGAAACAATGTACGCAAAGCTCATATAATCCACAATTAAGTTATTGGGTTTACAGCTTTGCTGCTAACATTACAATCACATCATGTTTCAGATATAGCATGGGTATAAGGCAGAAAGTAGCGGAAGAGTTTGCTTCTATTCCCAACAAGAATGGTACTCTAGGAAGGCAACACGAAAAAGATGTAATTGTGACTCAGCAACCCTCCCCAAATTATCATCAAGATCTTGCTAGCTCAATATTTTGCGGCGTTTTCCCTGGAGATGGTTGGAGCGGAAGAATGGAAGATAGCATTTTGCAAGGATGTATTCCCGTGATAATTCAGGTTCTATATAAACCATCTTTGTTTCTTATCTGCAGCGACTCATTTCCCTGCTTTTGTAGATTTTGACATTTTCACTGTCTTCTTCCTACACGACAGGATGGGATCTTCTTACCACATGAGAACGTACTTAATTATAAAAGCTTTGCAGTTCGCATATATGAGCACGAGGTTCCGTCCATGATAAAAATCCTCAGGGTACTTGCGGTTGCTCTTATACCTTTCTTATTTTATTCGCTAGCAGATGAGGTTTTCCATATTATGTCTAGAAACTTGAAGTTTTTCCCTTCTCTTTTTCAGAGAATAAGTGAAACCAAAATAGATTCTATGTTGGCGAATGTAAGATCAATCTGGCAAAGGTTTATGTATCGTGATTCGGTGTTACTTGAGGCTGAAAGGCAGAAACACTTGTTTGGGGACATGGAAATGTGGGCAACAGAATTCTCCAAATTCGAGGAAGACGACATCTTCTCCACATTCATCCAGGTATGCTCCAATTCCCACCAATTTATGCTGTAAAATTTTAGTGATTGTGTGTATTAGTTCATATGCTACTCTACTTTTGCGTTCTCACGGAGTTTATTTGGAATGTTCAGGTTCTGCACTACAAACTACACAACGACCCATGGCGGAGAACTCTGTCCAATCAACAGAAGAAGTCTGGATTGCCGTGGACATGCACTAGAAGATACAACTAGCATTTCTCAGGAGTTAGATAGAGGAATATCGACGCAAAACTACTTCACGACTGTTCTTGCATAAGCCATTTGTTCAAGCGTCTTCAAAGTTTTCTCCTACTTATGTTCTTTCAATTATTTCATACGAAAAGAAAGCGGATTACAGTATACAAAATTGAGATTGAAAGAGTCAAATGTTTCTGAACCAAAGATGAAGGATTTTTGTAGAGGCATGGGGACCGAAATGTGCATAACAATGTGTTAGGTGTAACGTAAACCTCTGGTTTTTTCAATTTTTTGGCCTTCTTGGAATAAAAATAAATTGCAATTGTCGACAAATTTATGGACTGCAATAAATTCAGGTTGCGGTTTAATCAGTTTTGATTTGCCTCTGGTTTAAGATGTACATGAGGATTGTTGATGAAGTGTGTTGAGTTATTTTGATCATCATGGTGGTAACTACAAGCTGATACCGTCGGTCGAAAATGCATCGATCCGTTGGTTAGGAGGATTAACATATAAAAAGTCGACTTGTATGTAATTGCTCAGTTAAACTATCAAGTAAAAGTTGGGTACTTTGGGGAAGCAGGTATTGATGCGAAAAATGTTGTTTCGTTTGGTGGTTTAGTTATGAAAAATGGAGCTATCATTACAGTTTATAAGGAAGTTATTTCTTCGTCTTACGCTGCAATATCTTAAAAACTAAAAGCTTGATAGAGCGGTCATCTTGGTGTGGGTTGGAGGACGGAGGTTGGATAATTCATCAACTACTTGCACACAAACAATACCTCTAACTAGTTAGCTTCGTGAAATGACACGAGATAATCGGCATCCGGGTGTGAGTTTCGGTCTGGTCTTGCATCGAACTGCATCGAAGACCAGACCAAATAAATTCGAGTAGGTCTGATCCGGTTTGGTTTAAAATCCAAATTTTATTCACAAAATTTCAATTCGGTCCGAAGATCAAATTTTCAGCATTTCAGGACCGAAAAAATTCAATATCCATGACCCAGTCACTCAGCTACGTGAATAAAAAAAGAAAAGGGTAAAAAGACAAAAATACCCTTGGGTTTATCTTAGTATCCCAACGTCATCCACTCACAACATCCCGCTCTTTCTCATGGCCGCCGTATCGGCACCGGCGACGGCGATCGCCACCAAACCTCCCGCCACGTCACACCCCCAACACCAACTCCACCTCTCCCTACCCCCAACCCTCTTCTCTCTCCCCATCCCGAGACCTTGTTCCCGCGCTTCTGCCTCGCCTCGCTTCGGCGTGGTCGCGAGGGCGAAAGGTTCGGACGAGGACGTGGACGGGTTTGGGGATTCGGACTTGGAGGGGATGGAGGAGGAGGCCAAGGAGGTCGCCAGGGCCTACGCTCTGTCCTTGGCAAGGGACCTAAGTCGAGGTGTGTTTTTTGGGGGCGATTTTTTTTGGATTTTTGATGTGTTTTTGGGCGAAACTTTAGATTCCAAAATCTGGATTTGTGCTGCCTTTTGCACAACATTGGCTCAAAGTTTGTACTATGTAACTATAGGTGGAACTTCTATCGTCCTCTCGATTGGTTTGGTTCCCCAATCCGGTGTTTGTTTTTTAATTGTTTCTTGGTGAAGTTTTGGGTGAATGTTTGGATTTTTAGATTCATTGAGGATGAAACAATTGGTTGTTGTAGATAACAAATTTATGTATAAGGTTGCACGCTGTGGGGACCTCCCTTTGTTGTATAGTTGGCATGTGGGTTCCAAATTTTTAACATTGAAACTATTTCAAAATTTCATTTACAAGGTTGGGATGGTTTTAAAAAAAAAATACAGAAACTATTTTAAAATTTCATCTACAAGGTTGAAACCTCTTTGTATGCAATCCTTATTAGTCCTTTTCTTTTTTTATCTTTACCCTGTTGTTGAAGAATATATGCTTGTGGTCTCAGAGGACGAACCGGATGTGGAGAAACATATTGGTGGGAAAACTCAAAAGAGTTCGCCAGGGCATGTAAGTATTCCTATTCCATCAAAAAATTGAAGCCACTGTCTGTAACACAATTTTGAGTCGGTTTCTTGAGTTTTCTTCTTTGATTGAATCTTGAGTTGTGTTATTTGATTGAAGGTGTTGTATAGTTTGAGTTTATACTGTAGGCAGCCACTACTATAGTAGTGTAGTGAAGATTTATGCAATGCAGAAAGCAACTGAAATAAATATACAGACCACACTTGAAGCCTCATCGTATTTTGACTTTTACTTAAGTAGAAGTCCATAAAATTTAGAACAATAATTATACCTAACCAGATTTGCTAGCGAAGGGAAAGAAGAAGACTATCCTTCCATAAATCAAACATGGGTTCAAATCTATGTATGATATCATGGTAAGAGAATTTGGTTTGGTGTGCAACTTCTTATGATTGAGGTCATCAACATAGCTCTTTTCAGTTTTTGCCTTCAGAGTACATTTCCAAATGATTAATGAGTAAAAATATTAATATGCTAAGTATTTTCTGGGCTTTTAATCAAGATTGCCCTTGCAGTCTAGTGTACTTACATGCCTAGACTGTGGGTCCATAGCCATTTGTTTTTTTCAGCTGCCTTCTCAAAATGTCCTTTGTAACATATTTTTCTACAGTTTGTGCGTAATAGCCTTGCTTCATTTTCTTTTTAATTTTTTTGGCTTGCATTGTCCATTTTGATTCTTATGGAGTCTACAATTATTATAAAATAATGTTGCCTTTGCTTCAACAATAGATCCCAGATCATCTTCTACCCAAGGTCACGATAATTGGAAGACCAAATGTTGGCAAATCAGCATTGTTTAATCGTCTTGTCGGGGTACTCCTTCTATAATACATCTTGTCTAAGATGTTGGAATTTTTTGCACATGCTGGCATGTCAACCTTATAGATTTTTTCTTTTCTGTGATATTGGTCATAGGGGAACAAAGCAATAGTTGTAGACGAACCTGGTGTGACCAGAGACCGATTATATGGCAAATCATTTTGGGGGAAGCAAGAATTCATGGTTATAGATACTGGAGGTGTTATAACTATATCAAAATCGCAAAATGAAGTGATGGAAGAACTTGCAATTACCACAACTGTTGGCATGGATGGAATCCCACTTGCGTCCAGGGAGGCAGCAGTTGCACGCATGCCTTCCATGATTGAGAAGCAAGCTGCTGCTGCTGTGGAAGAAGCATCTGTTATTATATTCCTCGTAGATGGGCAGGTGCTAGTCTTTTGCCTGACTGTGTTACTCATATTCCATATAATCTTGCATTTTGAGATGGATGTTGTTAATCACATTTCATCTTACGAAGCTGACACATTAAGCATACCATACACACATTGTTCTGTAATAATTGAAATAATACAATTCCCACCATCAGAATAAAAGAGAATAAAAGGGCAAGCCCTTTCCATCTGCTTTGGTGCAACTTAACATGATTGGGCAATTTTGCGATTGGTTTTGAATTTGATTGTTTTGTCATATATCATCCATTGTAAACTTTTAATGAGAACCTCATTAGATCATATTCTTAATGGGTTCTCCATACAATATTCGTACACATGTTCATCTGGAAATCACTTCATGTAAAGCAAATTCTTCATGCAGGCTGGTCTAGTGTCGGCTGACGAAGAAATTGCAGACTGGTTGCGTAAGAACTACTCAAACAAGTATATTATTCTCGCTGTGAATAAGTGTGAGTCTCCACGCAAGGGACTTATGCAAGCATCAGAATTTTGGTCGTTTGGGTGAGATAATCTTCTGTAGGGGTACATTATCTATATATTCTTTGTGCTCCTTATGCAGTCTACAAGATATTTAACTATAAAACAAACCACTAGATCTTGATATGGGCTGTAAGATGTGGGAATCATTTTCTCCTTTTGGATAGAGGGTGTGACCTTGAAATTAGAACGTGTCATTGGCCACCTCCAAAAATAACTTTTGTTTAGACTTCCATTGGCTTACTTTTTTTGCAGTAATTCAAAGTATTTGATGATAAACTCATATTTGTAAACACATATAATCCCCTTCCATAATTTATTTATTTTTATTACCAGATGCGAAGCATTCTAACCAGTCATTTCCTTCACTAACACATTTCTTGTTAACCTTTTCTCTTCCAGATTTAACCCTCTGCCCATATCTGCCATATCTGGATCTGGAACTGGGGAGCTTCTTGATCTCATTTGTTCAGAGCTCAAAAGAATTGAGGTTTGTTGTGATCAAAAGGCACACATGTTCCTTAATGTTTGTATCTTCTGAATATTTCTCATCCCCATCAAAGTATTTATATGTTATGGCAATTATTTCTACTTTCTATTGACCAATTCAGAAGCAACTAAACTGAGTGGCTGAAAATGGTCTAGAATTCGTATGATTTATTACGCCTGCTGATTTTCTAAACCTTATGAAAGGTATGTGGGCTATGTAATTTCAAATATGAGATCAGGTATCATGAAATATTTTAAGCTTGTTCCCTTATTTTCTTACGTACGAATGTTTCCACTTCCATCATTGATGATTGTGGTTTTCTTTAGACAATGAAGATTAGATGGCTCCAGGTCTGAGTTTAGTAAAATCCTCATTTATTTTCCAGAAAAGTCGTTATTCATTTTTTTTGTTTAAGTTAAAAAAATAATACAACAGGAAGCTGTTTAGAAATAAACAGAGATTACAATATTGATCCGTTCAAGTAAACTAAGCATTGTCTGATGTGCATGCAATTTAGTACAGGATTTTTTCTATTGTGTAGGCTCATGTTGCTAACCTGTATAGAAGGATTATAGTGGCATTGTGTGTATGTGTTTTCATTGTGACATTGTGTTGCTGTTGGTAAAGGTTGGACTTATGTCTATAAGAATGACTTCGTGTCGTGGCTGCTGTTAGTAAAGCAAAGTACTATTTATTATGCCTGCTGTTAGTCATAGGTTAGTTAATGACTTCCTGTTTTTAGTTATGTAAGATATTCTAAAAGAGATGATTTCCTAAGGATTTCTAACTAGAATTTTTCCGTATTCCATGGTGGGCTGGAAATATGCATATGCTTGTCTCCTGGAAATGTCAATCTACTTACTGTATAGTAGACGGTCAGTATTCTGATGTGCTGACATGATTTCTCTGCAGACCCTGGAAAGGTATACAGAGGAAGTGGATAAAGTGTATATTCCTTCTATTGCTATTGTTGGTCGCCCTAATGTTGGAAAAAGTAGCATTCTGAATGCATTGGTTGGAGAAGACAGAACTATTGTTAGTCCAATCAGTGGAACTACTCGTGATGCTATTGACACTGAATTTACCGGGCCTGATGGGCAGGTTTGTACAGTTCGTTTTGTCTATTTACTTTGTCCTTGTTCTTTTTGCATAAAAGCAGCTACGATTCTTAAAACGTTCCTTATGAGACGAAATCTCCACTGATAATGAAGATGTAATGAAATCTGATATTGCATATTGGTAACTTGCTTAAAATACCCTTTCTTTTTCTAGGAGGTATTCTGGTGTCAAGAATGAAAGCAACGTGCATATTGCATGTTGAGTTGTCTGGTCTGATGTAGTATAAGGTTATTTGCCACAAAATATGATCTCGTGTGTAAGCTCCTAGTGGATCTCCAGATCATTTGCCGGAGCACCTTGAGATGTACTTTGTCACTGTGATGTTACACTGTTGCAACTTGCAATAAATCTCATCCGGCTCGAAGACTGGTGATAGATGAGCTTCAATGAAAAGTTGGAGTTTGTCAAATCTTAAAAGAATATTAATGGAAGGCATTTATCTTTAATAGTACAGTACTTGGCTACTTGCTTATATAATGTGGGTACCATATGATTGTGTAAATTCTAATAAACTGTAAGTGGTCACCGGTTTAAGTCGAGGTAGTTTTAGGGAGTGCCATGCCAAGAAAATAATTATGTGTTTTACCGAAAAAAATGCAAATCAAAAGTAGTCAACATTTATTAAAATCATAAAAGAGGAACTTCTGCGCATCATCTAGGAAAAAATTATTCAAAATCTGTTAATTGTTCAACTATGAGCAAGTTTCGATTGTCTTTTGGCTGCTGGGACTGCAGAGTTGAAAGTGGCTCCTTTACTCCTGATACAATATGTGAAGAATGAACCTCATGTTGATCTGTTCACTTTTAAATTACACCAACAAGATAAGTTGTTCATAATCAAGTGTGTTTGTAGAAGACGATAGATGTACTTAATTTTATTTATTTATTATTCTGCAGAAGTTGAAGCTGATTGATACTGCTGGAATTCGACGACGGGCTGCAGTAGCTTCAGCTGGAAGCACAACAGAAGCTTTATCGGTTAATAGAGCATTTCGTGCTATTCGTCGGTCTGATGTTGTTGCTCTTGTCATTGAAGCTGTGACATGTGTCACTGAACAAGTATTTGTTTTTTCTTAGTGCACATCACACTGTTTTGCCAAAAATATATCTTGAAAAGCATAACATCCACTTCTAGAACCACAACTTAATCGCTGCTTCCCGCAAATAGTTACCATGATTTGTAAATGAAGTATTTTCAGGTCTCTTTGTTTGTAACTAACATATTAATAGTTTTCTTTGCTTGAAAGTTGGCCATCACAAATCTAATTCCTGTCTACAGGACTTCAGAATAGCCGAAAGGATTGAAAAAGAAGGAAAAGGTTGTGTTATTGTTGTCAACAAATGGGACACTATACCAAACAAGAACCACCAGACAGCTATGTATTATGAACAAGATGTTAGGGAGAAGCTCCGCATACTCAACTGGGCACCAATTGTCTACTCAACAGCCATTGTTGGGCATAGCGTTAAGAAGTACTTTCCAGACCCATCCTTCTTTCGTTTTTCTTTTTGTTTACCTTTTTACCTGTCATTTAGCTTACCTAGGTGTCCAAAATGTTGTAGGTGGTAGTCTACACTTGTCTTTTGCATCTAAGGTTCTGTTTGACTCTGCATCGTCTTAAATCTTTTATTTGCCGTAGGATTATTGCTGCTGCTAGTGAGGTGGAAAAGGAGAGATCGAGAAGGTTGGGCACGGCAATATTAAATCAAGTCATACAAGAAGCAATAGCTTTTAAACCACCACCAAGAACGAGAGGTGGAAAGAGAGGGCGTGTTTATTACAGCACACAGGTAAATCATGTCTTCGCTTTTTATTAATTGTTCTTTGATTTCTTTCAGTGGATGAATTGTCTGTTTAATTCTTCAGCATTTTCACCTACAAATACAATGAATGTATCAAGCAAATTTTGTATTACATGTCACCTCACGGATGGGCTAGAATGAGTTATTGTCCGTTCCAAGAAGAATATTAAGTGATTTTGTCATGTAATCTCACAACATGTACACATCTGAAAGTTGTCTTCCTTTTTCCTGTTTTGCAGGCTGCTATTCGCCCTCCTACATTTGTGTTCTTTGTCAACGATGCAAATTTATTTCCTGAGACATATAGGCGGTACATAGAGAAACAACTTAGAGCAGATGCAGGTTTTCCTGGCACACCGATTCGTCTTCTGTGGCGTAGCAGGAAAAAAAGGGACAAAGAAGGTATATCCATCCATTAGGAAATTGCATCACATGTTTACTGTCAACTTATTAGGAAGTTGGGTTGCTCCCTTTATTTCAAACAACTAAACATGCTATTGGTTATTTTTCAGCAAAACCTGCATCAAACCTCTCGCAACCATCTCCAGTAGACAATACTTTTGATCCTCAATTGGCTGTTATAAGTTGATTAATTTTGTGCTTCTTCAAGATAGATGAGGTTGCATTTAGGCCTTCAGCCTGGCGTGAAGGGGCATTGTATTCAAAATCGAAGTTAGATCCTAATCTCAACCAAAGCATCTGTAGGGAGCTCAGCAAGTAAGCAAGTTTTAGTGGAGAAGGTGCTACAGCAAGGCAATTCAATCCAGATGGTTTGCCTCAAGAGGAGAGGCTCCATGATCCGAGCCACTAGTGATGACACAACCTCCTTATGGAAATCACAAGCATTTGTTCATGCCATTCTGACTTTGTAAAATCAATCAAACACCGAGTCCTGTACAAAGTGAATCAAACAATGTTGTTCTGTAATATTGATTCCACAATACATGGGTTAGTGAAATCCATTCTGATCCTTTGGTTCTATGTATTAAATCAATTCACAAATGATTCTTCGAATGGTCAATAACTGGCTACCATGCAAGCAACAAAAACCTATCCAAACTTTTATTAAAAGATTGCATTATTGCTCGAAGTACTTGTTAGTTGCAGTACATCCGACAGTTCCAAAAGCCAGACAATCGTGAGCAGAAAAAAACATAAACAAACTGCCAAACACTCTCATTCGGCTACATAATTGAAGTTTGTTGAAACAAATCTGACAAAGAAACAGCGATCTGACACCAAAAAAGAAATGAAAAAAAAACAATTTATACAATTGGAACGCAGAAGAATGAACTAAATCAATCAATAGAACTCTTACTTATAACACTCAAAAACACAAATGCCATTGAAGGAAGAAGCTAAAGTTTTATTTCACAACCATACCTTACCAGTTATGATATTTTCTACAAGCGGAGCCAAAAAGAATGAATTCAATCCAGGAACATCATTGTACACACACACACACACACTCAGTGATCGAAATTCTATCAACAAAACCAACAATCATCCACTGAAAACAGATGATGATGATGATGATGATGATATTCATCAGAGGCAAAGAGGACATACAATCAATCCGTTCTCGTTACACCTCCGGCAGTGAACTTCCCTGATTTCGTCGTCGCACCACCGCCTTCTCCTCCCGTGACAATCACAACACACCAGAAACCTAAACCCCCCGCACGCCCCGCAAACCCTAACGACCACCTCAACTCTGGGCATCCCCTCCACCAACTTCACCAGCTCCCCTCTCTCGTGCATCCCGACAACCTCCTCCGCCCCTCCGACGTAGGCACCTCGGATGAAAACCCTAGGCGGAGGAGGGATGGGGTCGCCGAGGAGGGACCGGAGGTGGTCCTTGTAGGCACCGTGGAGGGAGACGTCGCGGTCGAAGAAGGCGAGGTTTAGGGTTTTAAGGAGGCGTCGGAGGACGACGCAGTCGTCGAATGTCTTCCTGACGGCGCGGAGGGAGGTTGTGTAAATGACAACCGCGTCGGCGCCGCCCGGAGGGCAGAGGTGGTTAGGGTTGGGAAGGGATTGGGATTGGGATTGGGATTGGAGAAGATGAAGTGTGTTTTGGAAGGCGAGGAGGAGGGATGGATCGAAGAGGGACGGGGCGAAGAGGACCGGCCGCCGGAAGGGTTGACCGGAGTTGGACGATTTGATGAGGGGAGTTTTGGAATTTGAATTGGAATTCGAATCCTGTAGAGGTTTGAGGCTCTTCACACCCATCACTTCACAATTGCTTGTTTGCTTGTCAAATTTTGGGTTTTGGTGTTTTGGAGAAGAAGACGAAGAAGAGTTGGGTTTCAACGGCTAGTATGTATGGGAACTAACGGTCTTTTAAATATGAGCATTTTTCTGTTTCTTACTCTATCTTTCTGTTGTCATTTATCGATCGATCAATCAGAATTTACCATACACTCAATATCTAATAAGTTGTTTAATTTAGTAAAGATATATCCATAATTTGCGTTTTTTTTCTCCAAATCGAAAACTAGAAAGTAGTTTATTTCTACTTCACTTAAAGTTTTAACTAAAAGAAGGGGGGGAAACCTTGAACTGTCTTCATTTCCACGTTTAAATTGTTCACATGGTTGGTCCAGATCTTATAGTAAGTAGTATAGTAATATGGGAAATGGTTATCATACTCAAAACTTAGCTCTTTTTTTGGCAACCAACAACACATGCCATTCTTTTAGTGGGGTTGTATACAATGAATCAACCAACCACCATGAAGCACGTCACGTGTTCAATCTTGGTTTTATTCTTCTCACTAAATCCTTAAAAATATGGTATCATAAAGATCGTTCCGTTCCAATCCAACCCCATGTGGATCCACTCTGTTGTTAGAGGAACACATTCTCTCTCCACATGACACTGCTATTTAAATTTTTTATTCCGAAAAAATGTGGACTACACGACATAATGGTAGGGCTGTCAATTCGTGTCATGACACGAAATTCGAACCTGAACACGACATGAAATTTCGGATTTGGGTTGACTTATTTCAAGTTCGTGTCGAATTCGGGTCGACACGAACAACACGAATTGTAATTCGGATCGGGTTCGGGTTGATATATTTTGGGTTTCGTATAATTCGTGTTGACACGAATTACCCGAATTCAAATAAAAAACTAAAAAACCCTAAATTCCTAACCTTAACTCAAGTCTAAAACAAACATCATCTTCATTCTCCACTCCTCCAGCCGCCTCCAACAGAGAAACCCCCGCTGTCCTCATCATCGTCCTCACCATCTCTTCTCCCCGTCCTCGTCATCTCCTCTCTCCATCATCGTAGTCCTCGCGGTCTCCTGTTTCCGTCTTTGCCGGCCTCACCCTCTCCTCTCGCCTCCCTTGCCGCCGACGTCCTCTCCTCTTGTCGTCCTCGCCATATACTCTCGCTCACTCTCGTGTCCCTTTCAGGTTCGAACTACACCACCATCTAACCTCTTTAGCCTTCACTCTTCACGCAAGACATTTGGATGGGGTTAGTTATTTGGTATTTGACTAATGTCCCAGATTTGGTGTTGGTCCATTTGGTGGTGCTTAGATTTCTTGGTGTTTTTTTATGGAAACTTTCGATTTGGTGGTTGTTTTCTAGATGCCTTCTTTTTTTAATGGTGCAAAATCTGATCTTGAAGTGGTTTTGTTTATGTTGGTGTTTAGATTTCATGATCTTATTTTTGTTGGATGTTGGTGAAATAAGGAAGAGTTGGTGTGATAGATCTTCTGTAAATATTTATGTAAAAAGTAGGTATCTTTTTATGTGTTTATTTTTGTAAAAAATTACTGATTTAGGAAGTCAATAATTTATGCTGCCTGATGCAACTTTGATCATTTGGATGCTTAGATTTCAGTGGATTATTTTTTGCTTGTTGATTTATTTTTATTTTTATAAAAGTTCCAGATGGGTGTTTGTTATTATGTCAATACTTTTTTTCTAGTTTTATTTTGGGAAGTAAATTCTTCAGGACTTTTGTTCACGTGGGCGTTTGAATTTCATCTCTTACTATTACTCTGACTTGCATATTAGTGAATAAATCTTTACCGGACATCATTTAGTTGCATATCGGAATTTTGTATAGGCAATCAAGATCTACCACTTGTGTGTTTTGTATAGGCAATCAAGATCATTTACTAAGCTCTTTCAACTTTTACTACTTTAGACAATGCAAGTGCTAATATTGTATCGGTGGCTGAGTTGAGAGAGGACTTGAATTCGAAAGGACTACTTCTGTCTGGGGGTAATTTTTTTCATCTACGATGTTGCGCTCATGTACTGAATCTGATTGTGCAAGATGGTTTGAAGGGAATCGACTCCTCGGTTGACAAAGTAAGGGAGAGTGTGAAGTATGTAAAAGGTTCTCAAGTTAGAAAGCTGGAGTTTCTTGAATGTGTCAGATTAGTCTCCATCGATGGTAAAAGAGGTTTGTGTCAAGATGTGGCAACTAGATGGAATTCTACATATCTTATGCTTGATAGTGCTTTATTTTACCGTCGTGTATTTCGGTCTCAACGGTTGCTTCAGAAGCTGCCTTCAGTGTTGGTGGTCGTGTTTTGGATCAGTTTCGTAGCTCTCTTAAGCCAGAAACAGTTGAAGCAATCATTTGCACTCGAGATTGGCTATTTGGAGATAAAGGTCATCCCAATATACTACTATTTTTCATGTTATTTTTTGGTGACTTTTGGTCGAATTTGCATATTCATACTTGTTTTAACTTGGAATGACTATCAACTAGGTGATCCAAAAATTGATAAAGATATCGACAAACTCACACAAAATGTAGTGGTCCTTCAAACGAGTGACGAAGAAATTGTTCATGTTGATAACTCGTTGGAAGAAGTAATGAATTCTCAAGCAGGTTTGTGGATATTCAAATCCTTTTATTTAATATAAAATATATTTATTACTATATTTTTTGATAACTCTACTCATCATCCCACAGGTTGATAACAAGGAATGTGGAGAGTCTGGCGACATGATTGCAAGGAAGTTCAATGTTAACTCATGAAGTTTATGAAAGTTTTTATCTTTTTGGTCAAGAAGGTTTATGAATTGTCTATGGAAGTTTGATTATTTGTGATGAAGTTGTTGTCTTTTGGATAAAGTTTATATTGATGTTGAATGTTTATGGATGTTAGGATTTCTCATTGTATTTGTAACGTACCCGAAAACAGCGGAAAATTTAAACGATAATAAAGACCGTCAACGGTCAACACTGGGCACGTCACGGGAAACAAACCAACATATATAATATAAATATGATCCACGTGGAAGTCAAATATACAAACTGACTGTGATTACGACAAAAGCTATACAATATGTAATCACCTCAAAAGGAAGAGACTGACAACTACAGGATCTGATCTCGGGGGCACCGTCCTCAGTCACCACCTCAAACCCTAACCCTGCTCGCTACCTGAAATGCAAACAAACAAACATGCCTGAGTTCCCTGCAGGAACCCCGTATACCAAATCTCCTAAAAATATAAAAAGGAATTAAAGACAATGCAATACAATGCACATGATCATCCGCCTCGGGCCCACAATAATGCCCTCACCGCCTCCGCGGCACTGAACCACTCCTGCCACTAGGGTCAAGTCAGTCCACCGCTGCCTCACAAGGGTCAGTCGACACCACTGCTCCCCAAAAGTGCAGGAAGGAACTCCCGGTACACGCCGCACCCAAGGAGCGAGTCAGCCCGCCGAATACACAACTCGGGTCAGACGACAGCCACTGCTCCCCCAAGAGTCGCCTAACGCGCACCCTGCCGGAACATCCTCGGCCTACCGTTAAACCCTCGCAAACTGCCCAAGGTTTACGGTACACATCCCTCACACCCCGCTCGGTAAGAGAGGAAAAAGTACAACAATAATACGCCTTCGTCGAAGGTGAAATCCGTAGCTCTCAAAGCCGGTAATCAACCGTCACCTCGGAGCCGGTAGTCGACCTGACATCGACGGCTCGTGTGTGGATAAATCCACCAACCTGCGGCAGATCGGTCGACCGCTACAACCACACCGGTCAACCGGTCCTCCGCACAGTACTCGGTACTGTACAAACAATGTATGGTCGGACTATGCCAACCCAACTAACGACCAATCGGTCAAACAAAAGTCATCTAGCAGTCGACCGTTTGGAAGGTCTATGCTATACATTTTATATACATATATATCTTGTCGGTCGAACCAGGGTCCGTTCAACCGATAAGAAAGTCTGCATGAATCCTGCCCACTGGATTCGGTCGACCGGAACTCCTTCGGTCAACCGGATCAACAAGCACTTCACTACAGGAAAACTGCACTCGGTCGGTCGACCGGATCCAGAGCGGTCGACCGTTTAGATGGTCAACGCTCGTAACCGACCTTGCGCAGTTCGGTCGACCGAGACACACACTCGGTCGGCCGAAGGCCTGTCTAACCTATCTACTGGGTTCGGTCGACCGAAACAACACCGGTCGACCGGCTAATGTAACCCTTTATTTTCCCGCGAAATTTGACATAAACGGTCGACCGTCACACAGACATCGTTCGACCGTTTTCGGGCAGTAAATCAATATTTATAAATATCGGTCGACCGACCCATATACCGGTCGACCGAACAATGCATCTTCCCGCTGTACAGGCATCATTTAGACGTTGTTCGGTCGACCGAAACACTCAACGGTCGACCGAACCAGTCGTCTTCAACCTCCGTCCAGTAGGGTTTTCACCGGAGAAACGGCACCAACGCCGTCCTCTACACTCCCACACCTCTTGGGGAGTTAATATGAAGACTTGGCATACCTTTTGGTCGAGTGAAGAAACCTCCCAAGCTTGCACCACTTCACCCCACTTCTTCTTCTCTTTCTTCACTTCTTCTCCTCTTCCTCTTCTTCACCTTCTTCTTCTCCAACGAAATCTCCTCTCTTTCACTCTCTGGTAAGGTGCAAGTGAAGAAAAACGTTCAAACCCTTATCTCTCTACAACATCACCTTAAATAGCCAAACCCACCTACACCTCATCCAATCACACTTAACCTAAAACCTAACCAACCATAACCCACCATCACTCTCTCCTCTCACACTCTAACACCTCCTGCTTCACTAATCAAGCTTAATTAGGTTAATTAGGTTTAGTTTAATTTAATTAGGGTGCTTAGATTAGGTTATTACAGTATTAGACTATTAGTCTATATTTTAAAAGAGTTAGTGATGATGAAATATGAAGTTTATTTTATTTTTAGGTTGTGAGTTGACACAAACAAAGAATTCGTGTCAATTCGTGTTGACACGAACATGATCCGAAACATGAATTAGACAAACACGAAAAGAAATTCGTGTCATTTCGGGTCGTGTTCGGGTTACTAATTTCGTGTTCGTGTTTAGGTGTATAATTTCGTGTTCGTGTTCGGGTCGATTTTTAAAAAAAAAATTCGTGTTCGTGTTCGGGTTGACGGAAAAAGAATTCGTGTCAAGTCGTGTCGACACGAACACGACCCGAAACACGAATTTGACAGCCCTACATAATGGGTGAGAGACGTTACGATGAACATGATTTATTAGTGGGAAACGTCCGACGTAATCTAATCTAAATCTCATGTTTTTTTTCTTCTCATTCCATGTTTGTTTGTTATATACATCTAGTTTGAATTGGTTGAGTTAGTTAATTTTTGTGAGACATGTCTTGTGTATTTTCATGTTAGCATATATAATTCACACATCAACACCCACGTCTGCATTAAATGTTCTAGCATTAATATTGTTTACTTTATGAATGATCTAATCTTTTTTTCTTGAATTTTGATTTTAATCTTTTTCTGCATTAAATGGAAGAGGAAGGATGGAATGGGAAGAAAATGAGTTTGAATTTGAATGCAAGGTATTTGTGTTTCGGTACTTAAAAACTAAAATTGGATTTCTGCGTAACCAACCACCTCATGGTATGAGGTGGGGAGTAGTAAGGAGTCCAAACTTGAGCTCAAGGATCATTTATCTAGAAATATTTGTACTTGTCTTTGTTTTTTTTTCATCTTTAACCTCAAAGATTTGATGTTCAACCACTTGTGGCTGCTCATAAGCACGACACGCGTTAAATAACTATAATTATTAGCAAACTTACCACTTGGGCCACCACCCAAGCATGCCCACCAAAAATATGCCACCAACCAACCTCTTTAGCCTTTACACTTTATTCACCTAAAAACTTTATCTTAACAAAAAATAATATGTCCCAAACCAAATGTCATCTAATGTTATCCCAGAAAAAGCTGAAGAAGCAAAGTATCAGTTTCCGTTCCAAACTTCCATCTTATACTGTTCTTATCATTGCACTCACAAATCCAAATTTTACCCATCATTCACATGAGAGAGAAAGAAGTGATGATGAGCAAATTGTTGTGTGGATCGAATAGGAGGAAGCAAAGGCGGTTTGAGCTCAAGAAACTTCTTCTCTTCCAGAATTCTAAAGGTTTGAGCTCAAATTCTTGTAATTGCACATGGGATATTAGAGGAAATTAGATCTTACCCACAAAATTTTAGCCTAAGATATGTTAGAATTGGGGTCTGTTTGCAATTTCATGATTAAAGTCAGTTTTGGGTCTCTTGGGCTGTTACAGTTTAGAGCGAAAATTGCAGTTTTTTTGGGTTAAATTTTTGTTTTCTGCAACAGTACGTTGTAGTTTGGTTACGTAGACAGGATGCATAGGATTGCTTGTTATTCTAAGGAGAAGAAATTGGATCACAGCCACAAAAAATTTGACCAAATTTGTTGGTATTTTGGGTTTGTGTTCTAGAAAATAAGGAAATTGGATCAATCACACCCACAAAGTTTTCGACCATTTTTTTTGTTTTTGTTTTTTGGTATTTGGGGTTTGTCTTCTCAAGAAAGAGAAAAACATATCACAACCACAAAGTTTTAATCAAAGTTTTGCTGGTAATTTGGGTTTTCCTTCTAGAAAAGCAGGAATTGGATCATACCCATAAAGCTTTTGACCCGGATTTGTTGGTAATTGGTATATGGTGTTACCTGTGTTCTAAAGAAGAGGAAGTTGAATTGTACCCACAAAGTTTTAATCCAAGTTTTGTTGGTATTTTGGGTTTTAAGGGAGCTGTAGTCCCTACAAAAAAACTATTGAGGTGTAAAAGCTGTTTTATAAGTTCGGGCAACTTTAGGATTACTTTCTTCTTTTGGTGCCGTCAGAACTATAATTTAAGTAACACTTGTCTTTTGGCGATGAGAAAATTATTTGCAGGCATAACATGTAATTAGTATTTACAGATTTTTATTTTTGTTTGAAATGATGAAAATCGTATCAAAGCCACGTATTTTAATTAACAATTTTGAAACTACGGGATTTTGTCAGATTTCATGATCTTTTTTGTGAGCATATATCCAATTTATTTCATCTTAAGATGAAGGGGTTCAGATAATATCTTATTGCATAGAGTAATTTCATCTTAAAACCTGAAACTTATGGCATGCGGAATCCAATATAGTATCTGGGGATGTAATTTTGTCCATATTGTTATCCATTTTGTGCATAAGTGTTTAATTAAGTTTTTTTTCTTTCTGTTAGTAGATATAGGCTCTATGCAATTCATTAGGCACTTCTCTACCAAAGAGATTGCCAGAGCAACCTTCAAATTCAGCACTATTATTGGAAATGATCCACACAGAAACATTTACAAAGCTCGATTTCCCAATGGTATTGTCGCCACAGTCAGAATGGTAGGGGAATCTCAGGATAGCAGCAATGCTTTCTATAGGGAAGTTGAACTCCTCAGTCGCCTATATCACCGTCATATCGTCAGACTACGAGGATTTTCTGAAGGTCGCCATAGGTTGTTTTTCAATCCTCCTGTAAATATTGATCAATTTTTGATTGCTCGTAATAAATCCAGATCACCTTTTCCTTTTATGAAGCAAAATGGTTCACTTTAGCCTTTCATTTTCAGATTTCTTGTTTTTGATTACATGGAGAATGGAAGCCTCAAGGACTGTCTTCAGGGTATGACAAAATAGTGATATTTAAACTTTGTTGGTGTTTTATGACATGATTTGATTAATCTTAACTCCTTTTGCAGATCCTCTTAAGACTCCACTGAGCTGGAGAACTAGACTGCAGGTAGCCATAAGTGTGGCAGCAGCCTTGGTATGTAAAAGATAATGGATTCTTTAATTTTAGAAACAAATCTGCAGATAGAATTTTAAGTTTTGAAATCGACACTATTTCTCAGAAGCTATTTTATAATACAGGAATATCTTTATTTCTTCAGCGGTCTTCCAGTACACAACATCTCCATTGCTTCAACAAATGTATTTTTGGATGAGAACTTTGTTGCAAAGGTTAGTGAGGTATTTATATTCTTGCTATATCATTTTGTAGTGGTAAAAGAAAAGTTTGATCCTTGAGTGTCTAACTGTGCTTGTGTTTCAGATATGTTATTTTGGCTTGCTTGGTGGTGGCAGGCACGTTCATGAACCAGACACTGCATGTTCCAAAGGTTTAAATGAGAGAAATTTCTTGTCTTGTACTCTCTCTCTTTTTAGTTTATTTTTTCTCACCTGTCTGCATTTCTGAATTTTTATAGGATTCATCTGCCCCCAAAAGGGTCATGTAATCTTCCAGTTTGGCGCTTTGATTCTGGAACTAATAACAGGTCAGTCATTTGCGAGCGAAGGTGAAGACTTGATCCGTTGGGTCCAAGATTCCAGGTGTGCATTTTCAACGCATATGATGGTGGATGCTGATCTTGGGGAGAATTACAATCCCAAAGAGCTCAAGAGTTTACTGACCGTTGCGAGGTTATGTACTCGAGTAGACGAGTATCCGATCATATCCATTCGACAAATACTCCGGTATTTGCAGAAGAAAGCAGAAATACAGCCTTCTACATCATAAGATCACAACTCTTGAAAATGTTTTACTTTTCTTTCCTTTTACATGTGAAGTTACAATAAGAAGAGAAAGTTGGATTTCTTTTGAATGTAAAGTTCGAATCTAAATGGGTGTTGTGTTGTTGATTTTCTTGCATAGTAATGATCTCAGAAGCATTCAGGAATTGGTATAGTCCAGAGAAAGATGATAATATGGATAAACAAACTTCAAGGTAATCAACAAAAGGTTGAACCATTGACAATAAAATGAGGATATAAGTTGGTAGTTCATTGACATCAAAAGAAATGATATCATCTTGATGTCCACTCCGCAGAGATGTTTTTCATAAAATTTCCAAAGCATTATCTTCATTTGAGGCAAAATTGTATCATGAGAACGACCAAAAGGGATCAAAAGCTGCAATTTAAATAGCACTGTACACTATTATTACCATTCACACTCTTAAACAAAATCTAAACCACTAGCACTTGGTGTTTACTTTGGTACATGACTAGAGGAAAGAAGGGGTTGAACTGCAGCCTTGAAATCTTGGTAAAATCTTTGTTCTGAAAATCTCTGGGCGTGCTTCCTAGCTGCACTGGAGATCCGGAGTCTCTCCGCCTCTGACATACTTAAAACATTCAAAATAGCATCAACATACTCCTCCACTTCATGGGCAAGAAAACCGGTTCTTTGCCCGTCTTCTTCGAGAACAATGTCCATCTTAGGTCCAGCAGAATTATGAGCTGAAACAGAGAGAAGCGAGGATAAGTCAAACAATGCTAACATATACCGACCAAAAGAAACAAAGGGAAATACCTATTGGAACTGCACCAGCAGCCATGTATTCCACGACGCTTATGCCAAAGTGCTCATCTGTCATGGAATGAAGCCCGGCAACCGCACTACCCAAAAGTTGTACCAAGTCCCTGTCACAAATGATAAAATCAGATCAATATCCGTTCAGGATAAAATCCTAACTAAAAGATTAATAACGAAAATTAATATTTATATCAATTGAACAGTGGTTATTACCCATAATTGGTAGACATGTTACATTAGGAATTTATGTAGCTAGGACAAGAAGTTTGTTGGTTCAGCAAATAAACATGACCAGCCACATGGTAATTAAGAACTAACCTATACGAAACATCTCTGTGAAACTCGACATTGTTCTCAATCTTCAACTCAATAGATTTATCTATTAACTTTTGCAACCTCTTCTTGTCCTCTTCATTCCTGCAACCGCCGACAAAGAGAAGCTTCGGCTTGCAAACTTCAAAGTCCAATTTCTGAAGAGCAAGTGAGAATGCTTCCAGTTGCATCATATGTGCCTGCAATGGATATAAATTAAATGTCATAAAAAGAATTCAGCACCAATCTTTACGACCAACCCACAAAAAATAAATACCTTCTCAGGACGAAATTGCGCAACTGATATAATCTTAGGATTTTCAGTTGGTCTTTCCAAAGGAAGTGCCTGCTTGCACGTGAAATTCCATCATAAGATTATCTCACTGGTAACATGATAGTGTACTTGAGAAATTATGCTTAGGAGACAACCACAGAATGAATATAACCTGAAGAGCAGATGTATCACATGGAGGATAGACTCTCTTTGTACGTTCAGGGATTCTCCAAAGACTCTCGATGTGGGATTTTGTCCATGATGAGTTGACCATTGCGAGTTGTGCACAGGATCCAACGGCACCATACAGCCATGTAAATATTGTATAATATATGATTTTGCATCGAGATAACCATACACTGTCATAAGAAGAAAAAAATCATCAAAATTCAAAAATTGTTCCCAGTTCTTTCTATATAAAATATTGACAAACAATATCAGTATATTTCACGCTGCGTGACACGTTCTAGTGAGGAGATTTCAGATATCATACAATGTAATGGTTACATATATGTTGTACAGAAAATGGCCGTACAAAACCCAAGTTTTTACATCACCTTCCATTTTATGTCATAAAGGATGATTGAATCAGCATATCAAAACAAAAAAGTGCCATACTAAGGTTACAATCAATGATGTAGATAGATGATTGGACAAGGCTATACTGTGTGCTACAACTCCTCAGAGGCAGACAAAGTGCAAGTATATGTTTTTTTGGAAGTTATGATATCTGAAGAGTGGATAGCTATTTGGAACTTTTCCTATATGAAGAGTGAATACCTTTTTATCAAGGAAATGCTTTTATAATCTACAGAAAGACGACATCATGTTCTTTAACTGCATAATGCAACAACAGTCAATAGAGAAGGAGGATGCTACAATCTCACTAAATTCAAATACCTCTTTGCGATCATGCCTTCGTTGTTGTACATTGCACTGCGTTGGTAAACACGAGAAACCATATCTGAGCTGATTGTGGGATAATGAGTATAACAGATGACCTTACAACCAAACAGCCGGGCAAGTGGATATGTAAAAGCATAACCACTGGTATCGAAGTAGAACTGAGGGGTAAACTTTCTTAAAGCTTCCCATGCTAGATAAACTGAGCCAAGACTCTGTCCAATCATTGTGAAGCGAGGATAGGTCTGTTCTTCAATCCACTTCCTTCTGCACAAGTGCACCACCTATCAATTAAAGGTTGAGATAAGAGAATCCATGCCTTTAGAAATGCAATTGATGTCGATACAGGGGACATTACAATACTTTTAAAAAAGAATGCCATTATTGATCCTGGTCATCATACGTTATCATGAAAAATAAACACCTTCTCATCTCAGTCAATTCTAACTTATAATTCAGAAAATTCTAGTTAAGGCAACAAACTGAACCTTTGTCGAAGGTAAGTGGTAGGGCACTAATTTGAACTGCAAGTGATTTGTAAGTGACGTAGGAGAAAGTTGGAAGTTATTGTGGTTCTTTGATTATACTAATACAATCCAAAGTGACTAACGTAATCAACTGAAACCACCAACTAAAATTCCAAGACCCAGCCCAAAAGCTCACACCTTTGGACTATAGAAACCACAGAAACAAACAGTAAAATCGAAAGAAAACCACATCCATCAGAAAAGTTGACATCTTTGGCAAAACCCATCACAAAAGCTCACACCTTACGACGACCAACACCAAAAAATCACCCAAATTCAAAATATTTAAGCAAAATCGAGACGCCAAATCGCCAATCCAAGCCCTACCCACCACCAAAGCTCCCACATTTAACCGATAAAAACCAAAAAGAAGACAAAAAAATCAACTTTCGACCGACCGACCGACCTTGGGCGGGTGGAGGAGTCGGACGCCGAACCGATCGAGGGCGCGGGAGGAGAGAGAATCGGGAGTGGCGACGTCTCCGGTGTAGACGACGCAGTTGAGACGGGGATGGGCCTCTTGGACGGCCTTGACGGAGCACCAGAGCACCCTCTCGCCCCCGCCGCCATCGTTGGTGTAGGGGTGGAAGAAGCCGACGGAGTTCGGGTCGAGGCGGCGCCTGGTGGCGTGGAGGAAAAAGAGGACGGCGATGGAGGTTAGGACGACGGCGACGACAGCAATCCAGATCGCCGCCATTGGATTGGACGGATGGATGGCTACGCAAAAGAGGACCTCCTCTTCCTTCCCATTTCTATTTCTTTTTTAAAAAATAACATGTATGCTTATACTATAGGAAAATGAAAAAATTTCAAAATAATCACTAAATAAAAAAAAATATGAACATGAAAAACTTAATTGTCAAAATATACACACTAAAATCGACACTAGTTATGTTGTTTTCATTAACGAAAAACGACACCACTGATGTCGTTTTTACCTTGAATAAAAACGGTATCACCAGTACCGTTTTTACCTAAGGTATCTTCGATTATCGACGAATCGATCGAGTGTCTCATTTTTACACATCGTGTGTAACTTACATCCGAATCTTCATAAAAAATGTATGAATCAACTCAAATTATTATATCCAACTAATAATTGTTGTGGGATAAAACACATAGTATGAGATTTGTTGAGTCTATGGTTCTGATTAAGAGTGCGGGGGTGACAGGAGGCGGCAACCTATTATTATATTCCAGACACCCTATTATTGTATTCCAGATATTGATACTCTCATCTCCGCACTCCCAATCAGAATCATAGACTCAACAAATCTCCCACTGTGTTTTACCCCAACAACAATTACTAATAGACTTGTCGTTAGTTCAACATATAAAAACGAAAGGTAATGAAGAGTGCGAGTGATTTGGAGGTGGGAGGAGGAAGAGGTGGGCGGACGGCCCCTTTCTGTTAATAAAAATACAGTATCTCATATTTCTTTTTTGTCTAGATAAAAACGACATCACTGATATTGTTTTCATATAGTATAAAAACGACATCAGAAAACGACATCACTGATGTCGTTTTTAAGGTGCATACTTTACCAATTATGTTTTCCATGTACATATTTTTCCATTTTTTTTATTTAGTGATTATTTTAAAAAAAATCCATAGAAAAATATGTCAATGTTTTAGATTTACAATTAATTTGGTGTTGGAATATCAAAATGTAAAGAATAAATACTTCTTGTTATACTGGATATTGGTCACATGGATCAATCGCTACAGAATATAAGTCGCAACGCAAGGTAAAACATCAAATCTGTGACTTACAAGTTGGGATATTAGTACTAAACAAACCAAGAAGTAGATTTTGTATAGTTTATGTAAACAAATCTGCCTGGCAGCCTGTGTTTAGTGGCTGGCTGTATAAGTTCACAAGTTGCAAGCTAATAAAGGGTTTTCAATAAAATATATCAACATCACCTGTGAAATCATATTCAACTTCCCAACCAATATGCTTCCGAAGTAAAACTTGATTCCCACACAAGGTACACAATTACAACCATTAAGTAATCCATCTTTGCATATTCGAATTGCAATATCGATATTCCTGGGACAGAGCCTTAATAAATATGTCAAATAAAATTGGCAGACTGTTACATGAGCAAAATTAGCAGACCAGCCAAACTGCTGGTTTCAATTAGAAATGTATGACGGTCATTCAAGCGATTCAAAACAGCACAGCACAATGATACCCAAATGCTTGCAGACACATTTGTTTATTTCGTACCACGAAAGGTATTTGAAATTGAGGTTATTATTTATATATAAGGGCATCCCTCCCAGGCCCAACGCCAATGTAATTGATTGGGACCCCGACAAGCTCTTCAATTCTTTCAACATAACGGCGTGCTGCAGCAGGAAGGTCCTTGTAACTTCTGATGGAAGAAATGTCACATTTCCAACCTGGCAGAACCTCATAATCGACCTGAACGCATGGAAAGGGTCACTGGATGAACAAAAATGTTAAAAGGTAAAATCATCTAGAAAAGACTTGTCTTTTTCATTTTAAAATTTTAAAATAATAATTATAACACAACAAAACAACGAAATGACAGGATTACTATCAAATACTGAATTATGGAACTCAGGTTAACATCCGCAGCCCCTGACATAAGCCACTAAGTAAGATGATGTTTTAAAGAGATCTTATCTTGAGCGTTCGCTTCAAAGTTTGATTGTCATCATAGCTTAAGCACAGTAGAAACGAATCATAATATATAAGCTTACCTTAAGTTGTTCCAGAACCTCCAAATTTGCAGGAAAAGACGGAATTTCTTGGCCACCAGCCGATTTGTAGGAAACCCCCAACTTAATTTCGGGAAGATCCGATAAGACGTCAAGCTTGGTGAGGTTAAGAGAAGAAAAACCATTTATCACACATGAATATTTTAGTGCCACTATATCAAGCCAGCCACAACGACGAGGACGGCCAGTGGTTGTTCCAAACTCCATTCCAGCAACCCTTAGAATGTCACCACCTTTGCCCAAAATTTCAGTAGGAAAAGGACCAGAGCCAACTCTAGTAGTGTATGCTTTCACCTGCATGGATGAAGTTACTCGTGAGAAATGTATCACTGTTCTGAATTTCAGGGGTCAGATACACACTATGGTAGACAATCTTGAATTATATGATGCAAGAAAATAAAATAAAGGAAGTACCACTCCAATAAGATCACCAACAGTCCGAGGAGCAATTCCAAGACCAGTACAAATCCCACCAGCAGATGGACTAGAAGAAGTAACAAATGGATAAGTCCCAAAGTCAATGTCCAGCATGGTTGCCTGACCCCCTTCAACTAGTACTTTCTTCTTCTCCAAGATACATTTGTTTATTAAGTGCACGGTATCAACGATAAATGGCTCCACCCTCTCAGCAAAATGCTTATACTTTTCAACTTCCTCCTTGAGCATATCCACACTATAATTAAACCCTGGGAACCGAGAAGCAGCATCCTTCAACAAAATCTCAAGCTTAGGGGCAAAAGTATCCATATTCCTCAGATCACCAACTCTAATTCCATTCCTGATGACCTTACTTGAATAACATGGGCCGATCCCTCTCTTTGTTGTTCCAATAAAGGACTTAGCAAGCTCAGCTTCTCTAAGTCCATCGATGGTCTGGTGGAAATCAAATAATAGATGCGCCCGATCAGAAATCAAAATTCTTCCTTGGCAAGAGACACCATTGGCTTCCAGACCATCAATTTCCTCAAATAGCCCAGGAAGATGCACTACAACACCATTCCCTATCACACACAATGTCTTTTCATTAAGGATTCCAGATGGCACGAGATGAAGTGCAAATTTCTTCCCCTCCGCATTATAGATAGTGTGGCCAGCATTAGCTCCACCCTGAAAACAAAAAAGTAATAAATTTTGTGCAGGATAAAGCATAATTTGTTTCCTTTTGACTTTTGGAATGTAAATGCACAATGAAGTTACATCCATTAGGACATGCACACTCAGGTGACTGAAGTTCTTAACACACTATTGTTTACGGAACCTCTATAACCCATTTCAGGAACATCAAAAAACCATCATGCAATGTCTGAAAAATGGTCGTACATTTCCAAAAACCAACTCCTCATACCCAATCATTCAGACACACAATTATCTCTTGATTCAAAAGAACATAGAAATAAACATATATTCCTAAAAGCAGGAAACAATCCTATTTTTCCTAACATAATTTACTAACAACAAGCCACTATCCTTCGAAGCTGAAACAAGCATTTTCCGGCTGAAGAGTTAATTTCATACTAAATGGCCATAACAACATTCATGGCGATTCAAACAATCATAACCAAAACCAGAAAAACAAAACATATTTCTTAAAAAAAACACAATAGTACGAATTATCTATGACCACCCAAAACTACCTTCCTGATTTGAAGCATCTAAAATTTACTAAGCTTAACCAAACCCTCTCCACAAGCCAATCAGTTTTTTGCTAAGGGTGCACTGGTTTGCAGGAAAACATTAAAATTTAGAAACCTAAAACTATAGTTCCCTAGCTTAGGGTGTTTATACAGAGAAGATATGCCGCTACCCATGATCCTCCAATCTCAACCAGACCCTCACTCCCGAACATGCAAGACATAATCATCACAACCAAAAGCTCTACAACCAATCAAAGACTCCACCTTTATGCCAGAAATCACCAAAAAATCATTAAACCCCATCCAAAGACTCCACCTTTAAGCCACAAACCATCCAAAACCACCAAAGATTCCACCTTTATGCCACAAACCACTCAAAAAACCCAACCTGACATCGGGCGACGACATCGAAGTGCTGGGCGAGAACATCGACGAGCTTCCCCTTGCCTTCGTCCCCCCACTGGCACCCGAGCACGCCGGAGACCTGGCTCAGAGACCGGACCCATTCGACGGCGCCGTCGGCCGTCTCGACCACGGCCGGCGTCGCCGATGCTCGAACGAAGGGGTTTAGAGACCGTTTCGAGAGATTCGAGGATCGGCGGGTGGAGGAGAGAACGGGGAGGCGAATGGGTAGGGGTTTGATGGGTTTGGTGGGGGCGTTGGAGGTGGAGAAGGTTGGGGTGGCGGAGGAGGAGAGGGATGCCATCGCCATCGCCGTCGAGACCGAAAGTGAGAGACGAGTTGGGGTTTTGTTGACGAAAGATTGGATTTGGTGTTTTTTACTTTTTATTTTGAGTTCATAACCTTGTAATTATTGACGTATAAAAGATTGAAATTATATAAGATTTTTGTGTAGACGATAAGTTAGATTGCTCAAAATTAGTATACGTGTGTCTCTTATTTTTCTTTCATTTAGAAAGTATTGGTTATTGTTCTCTTTTATTAGTAAATAAAATAATTAAAAGATAATTGGTCAGTTGTCTAGCATACTATTTTAAAATATTACAATTTGTGTGTACTCGTTTGAAATTCGTAAATGTTTTGTTTTTCGTTCAGTAAGTATTGGTTGTTATTCTCTATCATTAGTAAGATGGTTAAAAGATAATTGGTTGTTCACCATACTATCTCAAAAAGAGAGGAACGAAGAGAGGGTTATAGTTGTAGTCCTAATATCTTTTCGAAATTAAAGTGTTAGCATAGTAGTTAGCTTTCACGTTTGTGAAAATTACAGAATGCATGTTTCCCCTTGAGAAGGTGGTAAGAAAGAGTAAGTTTGTGATCCTAAATCACTTCCATCTCAAAAAGTTATAATAATATATTAAAAGTTATAATATATTATTATAACTTTTAACCTCAACCCTTGTTTTCTGATCTAACGAAAGGAAAGGTTACAAAAGCAAGTTCTTTCTCTCCAGATATACCTCCCGCAGTGCAGATATCTGTTTTACTTTTGCTTCTACTTCTGTACCCTAGTCGAGTAACCAACCCAGTGAAGATAAGTTTGGGAAAATTAAATAGACCTTTTGATGCCACATGAATAGTAGTATAATACGTAAATATACTTTTTGATGCCATATCGTGAATAATAGTATAATACTTTTTGACTAATTATGAAAAGCATGTGAAACAATGACAAGCTGATAGAGTGACAACACTTGTGCACACCCTAGATGTTCCAACAGATTTTCAGTCAGATTCGTCCCCATTAATCATTCATAAAACATCCAATTCTCTTGAAAGAAACCATACATAGATACGTGAAGAAACTGGAATTCAATCGTACTAAGACAAGCAAACCACAATTCATCATCTGAATCTCCAGATACAACATCAATATAATCAACAGACAGTGATTTTACCCAGTTAGTTTCAACATTTCTGGTTCTTTGGTCATTTCTTACGAAACGTGTCATGATTTCAATTCACGACATGCTGTTCTTCATCAAAAACCATCTTATAAATGATACAAGTAGAATCAACGTAGATAATAGAATTGTACCATTCAAATATCTCATTCTTAATGCCTCCCCTTGAATATTGGATGCATGGTAATGTAAGGTGTATTTCTCTAAAAAAGAATACCATAATGGAACTTAACTTTAAATTTATTTCCCACGAATTAGTCAGATACCATGGCTCGATCAAGATCCACCGATATGAATATAGAACAATCTTAGAGGAGACATCTTTGTGACTAGACAATTCATATGCCCTGCCTTTCAGCTTAAAGAACACATTTCAAGACACTCTTGCTTAGAAACTACATCCTAACCACAGACCACCAGAATACAGGTTGAATCCAGTAAAACCTGATCACGAGGACATGGATAAACCTAAGTCAAGATTTATGTGCTACACAAAAATTATTTCATTCCAAAAAAACACGAAAGATTTATAAACTACCCTGCTAGATAAAGTCTTACATTATAACTTTGTGATGGAATTAGAAAGGATTGACTTGTGTTATTGGCCCACCATTATCTTGTCACGCTATAATCCAACTTGAGCATTCACATATGCTACATGAAATTGTTATAAACTATATTGGCATGTGAAACCCTGATTCACAAAATTTAAAGAAGAGCGGTCTATGTTATTGGCCTACCATAATTTTGTTACATGAGAATTCCAACTTGAGGATTCTCCCAACAAATCTGAGTTGAAAAATTAATAGCAAACAAACCTAAAGTCTGAAACAAATAATGACTTGCTTTGAAAAAAACAAAAGATTAATGATAAAACAATACAAAACTATTTAGAAACTACAATGCTGGGTAAAGCCTTTATAGCTATATAATAGAAATATAAAATGCTGAGTTGTGTTATTGACCTACTCTAAAATTGTTACACTAGAATCCAACTTGAGCATTCACATAAGCTACACAAAAAACGGAACTATATTGGCAGATGAAATCTGATTTGGTAGCTGCATCGAACTATGTTTTATTTTATTGGTCAAGAAGAATATGAACTATGTTATTGACCTACCATATTCTTGCCCGATTAGACATCCAGCTTCAGATTTAAATCTGAATATAAAAATCAATTCAATTGGGCATGCTTCAATCAAAACACCAGCTTTGGATCACACTTATTCAACAATTCACAAAGTAATTAATAATACCATAAGCTCAATAACTACAATACATGTGTATTCTAAAAATCAGAAATCATGTACAAACCTTCAAATATCATCCAACCATCTCATATACTAAAAAAAAAAAGCTTAGATGATTGGATTCATAAACATTGTGAATTTGAGGTTTGAATTATACCAAACTTAAACTTGCCTATTACAAGAGAGTTGCTTACAAAACTTAAACGGCACGTGAAAATTACAATCTACACGAAATGCAAGCAAGCCCGACATTACCACAAAAAAGGGAGAAAATGATTTAAAAAACCGAGAATTCTACACTCACGAACAAAAAGATTAAAACTTTAACGAACCACAACGCCACACGACCACAAATTTACAAAAAGCCCAAATTTCCCCCCCAAAAAAACCCTAATTTCTTCGATCAGCGGGGATGAGGAAGGAGAAGAGGCGAGAGAGGGCGAGGCGGAGGCGGGGGACGAACCTGTGGCGGTGGACGGCGGCGGTCTCCCGGAGGAGGACCTCTAGGGTTTCAACGAACAGATTCAGCGACCGCAAAGGCGGCACATAGAGAGTGAGCGGCGCCGCCGAGAACGCCACCGCCATCAGCACCTGCAGCATTTTTTTTCTAAAAAAAAAATTGTGATTTGGGGAATTCTGGAGAGGACGAGAAGAGAAGAGAAGAGATTATTAGATTAGGGAATTCGTTCTTCTTATCCGGCCGGAATTAGTTGATGATTTGTTTTATTTGTACCGGTCCACGTGGGATAACCTAGGCTTGCCAACGTTTCCACCCACCCAAATCCCCCCCTCCACCGTATTGTAAAAACTAGACGCGATCGTGACGAGTTTCATTTCACAATTCATGTTATTATTTGCATATGTGATCCCCCAGTCAGCCATCGTACATTACAGTCACATACCGAGTATGTTGTCGTACTTTAAAATACGATTGAAGATAAATACAAAAAAAGATGAATGTGTATTTAAATAAAAAAATTCAAAATTCAAATTGACAAAATATTACAAAATGAAAGTTCAATAAATAAATTTGTCATCTTTCAAAGTTCAAAACTGTACAAATAGTATACTTGACAATTTAAGACAAAACACGACAAAATTCACCGTATCGTGAAAAAGACATGTTTATTTAAGCAGCAACAAAATCCTTGTACAATATCAATAGTAGAAAATTCACCCAAAGAGATGCGGATAATGTCATAAAGGAAACTTGAACCTGAGATGATGGAATTTTGTTACACTTGGATATATTTCCTAAAGATCACGTACAAGTTTTTAACCACATTCTTTGGAGCTCGAACTCACATACTTCAATAACGGTGCCAAATTTCAAGTGAGGGCTTGGAGTTTATAAGGACAACAAAAAAACATAAATCTAAAATACTACAGGTTCAGAACCCTTTTTTATCGGTACTTATTTTTGATTGTGTATTTTACCTATAATGAGTATTTACCTATAAATTGGTATTTTAAAATTACATAGACTAATTAGATGAATAAAATACAATTTATATATATCTAATTATTGGTATTCAACAAAACACAGGGGTGAGAAGTTGGAAGTCAAAATATATTTACAAATAGGAAGAAAGGTTAAAATCCAATAAATGTGGCACTCACTTGATAATAAAACTAAAATAATCAAGACTAACGAACGCGACTCATGTCACATTATTTCCCAACCAGTAGGGGTGGTCCACTCTACAATATAAATACCAACCGCCCCTCCCTCTTCCACCATTTTTTTCTTCTTCTTCCCCTTCTCTCCAATCTCAAACCCTAATCCCCGTCCATGCCGGCCACCGCCGGCCCCTCCAGGCCGGAGGATCTCGTCGGGCGCCTCTCCGCCGACGGCCCCGTCCTCCTCAAGTCCCTCAAGGAGATCAAGAACCAGATCATCGGGAACAAGACCAAGAAGCTCGTCTACCTCCACCTCGGCGCCGTCCCCAAGCTCGTCTCCGTCCTCTCCACCTCCGATCCTGCCCACCCGGACGCCTCCCAGGTCCTCGTCCAGTGCGCTGCCGCGCTCGGGAGCTTCGCCTGTGGTGTCGATGCGGGGGTTCGGGCTCTGCTTGATGCTGATGTTGTGCCGCATCTTACTAGGATACTCTATGTTCCCGATGAGAAGGTAGTTTGTTTTGGTTTTGTGAGATTAGGTTTCGTTCGTGGCTTTGGTCTGGGAGTGATTTAGATGTTTCCGACAACACACATTAGGGAGTTTCGGATTTTGTTTTCCGGAATGAAACTGTGAACATGATGGATTTCTCTTATCTTGTCTCCAGGTGATGGATGCCGGTGCTCGATCTTTAAGAATGATCTTCCAGTCAAAATTGGCCCCAAAATATGATTTCTTTCAAGATAAACATATGAAGTTTCTCCTTTTACTTCTTAACAGCGACAATGAGAATATGACAGAACTTGCTGCCAGCATTACAACTCACTCTTGTGAGACGAGTATGGAACAGAAGCTATTATCTGAGGCAGGTGTACTGGAGAGACTGGTTCAACTACTTGGTGGGTCTTTAAATCAAAGGGATGCTAGTTTAGATTCAATAGCAGCAATTGTCAAGAATAATTCTGAAGTTGTATCAAAGTTTGCAAGCATTGGAAATGGCAAAGCACTGCGTGCAATTGTTGAATTGATAAAGGATAGGTATTCTCGGACACGACTACTAGCATGTATCTGCTTGATTGTTATAGGACATGCTTCTCCATGCCATTTGCAAGAATTGGAGATTAAAGCTAAATTAATCATGATATTAATAGAACTTCTCGAGGAACCTGGTAGAGTCGGGAATGAAGCTCCTTTTGCACTAGCAAAATTAACTGCAGGGAATGAGGAATTGCATAAACAGGCAATCTCGATCAATGCTGTAGAAAAACTTTGTAACTTTTTGCGCAAGGATTCTACAGATGCCAAGCGTGTGCAGGGTATATTGCTTGCGTTATCTGAGTTGTGTTCAGGATCGGAAAAGAGCAGATGCCAACTGATTTCGTTGCAGGTTTGTTATTTTGGAAGTTATGATTGCACAATGTTCTTTTCATACTCATAAATATTATTATTTGGAGCAGCAGTGCAACATTGCAAATTCATAGATTCAGAAACATCTAGATGGAAGAGAAGTTTCACTTGGATGGGTACTTAGATAGCATCAGTATAAGATTGACCAAGTTGTTGTGAAACTTCTCCTCAAAACTATAGTTGTCTACTGGTGATCCAGGAGTAGTCACATGTTTCTTTTTTGATATAGTTTCTTTTAGTGAATAATCTAGCAAGGTTAAAACTTTATTGTTACTTTTGCTGCATTTTAATCATGCTTAACACAGAGCTTGTAAAGTACATATAAGATTACTTCAAATGACGTGAGAAACTCTGATGTGATTATAAGAAAGGTGGTTCTTGAAAATCAGGATACTAAATAGAAATAGGTACTTTTTATATTTGGAAGCTAAATGACGATTACATGAGTGAGGACAATCTGCTCATAAAGGATAGTCTTACACTTAGAAAGTACACTTCAACCAAAACATAAAAAAATTAGGAATTGAGAAACTTTTATCCGTGGACAACATTTTGTCACCTTTGGACTAGGGACTATCATCCTGATGTGGTGGTCATTATTTTGACATTAGATCAACAGTTTTTGATACAGATAGGCAGGTTTAGTCTACTTGTTTTACTTTTTTCTTTCTTAGTATTTTTGCATGTTATGTTTGCTTGTTTTGTGTTCTTGATACACTCTCAGGATCATACTTGTGTAGGCACACTATATGAAAGTAACACATGCTTACTTGATGTTACTATTGCAGGGACTTGAGCCAATCACTGATGCACTGCATCGTGAGTCAGTAGATTTACAAATTGCAGCATGTGCCTGTTTGAGGAGCGTTTCTCGATCTGTCAAGGTTCAGATCTTGACTCTGTTTTCTCTGTTAAGTCATTGCTTTAACTCTCACATATTTATTGATTCGATTTGAATCAGAAATTGAGTGCAGGCTTCTTTAACAAGGAGCCTCTTATCCGGACCTTGATAAACCTTTTGCATGCTCCCTCTACTCTTGTTCAGGTATGGGCATCTCTATGCTGATGCATCCTATGCTTTCAGTTAAAGGAAATGAACCTCTATGACTTCTGGAAGTATTTTCGATAGAATTGATTTGCATGATATTTTCTGTTTCTTTATATTCTGTTTATGGAATCACTATATAGTAACATAGCCACTGTCTTGTATGCCACTTGTATTTCAAGTTATTTTTGTTGCATGTGATGTATCTTTTCCTATTAACAGATTTTTTTTGATAAAACAGCCAAAACATAAACGACATACTTATTATGTTTCTTCTTTCATTTAAAATTTTGAATGATACTTGATTTTACGTGTTGCTTACACTTAAATACTGAACTTGGATGTAATCTTGAACTTAGAAAATCTAGGCCACACCATGACTAACTGAAAATAGTGGATTCTTAGATCAGTAAGTGTTACAACATGCTTTGGTTAATCTTAATTCCCTAAGGGATCTCAGATGTGCTAATGGTCAACCTCATCTCATTGTCATCGGACATGTAAGCTCATAATATTTGCTTAAGATGTGATATTTGGTAGGATAAGTTCCAGAGTTCAACTGCTAACAGTTTTGCTCAGAGGATTGTTATCAAAAGAATAAGAGGTTCAGGTTTCCATCAAACTGTCCTAGGTTGTGGATGTTACATGAACTATAGTCGTTATGATCCATGTATTGAGGATTGACTTGGTTTGCACTTTGCATGCTTGCATCAATGACAAATTGACATCTCATTCATCAGGTAGGTAGTTGGCTGACACTATATAACCCATCATCCAAAACACATTTCGTAGTGGTTGTAAATCCAACATCTAACTCTTCAGCCCGAAGTTTTTAAATCTAAAGATTACTGAAAGGAAACTTGAGTTAATATTATCTTTTCCTGTTTTGTTCTGTTCTTGTTTATTTTACTATGAACCCATCCCAGTTACTAATACTTTCCCTTTATACGAAGAAGTAACAACTGGTATAATTGCAGGTTGCAGCCCTTGGTGTTATATCCAATATTGTGGTTCATTTCAGCATGGTGAAATCTGTTTTCATTTCTTGTGACGGTATGAAGGAGCTTGTTGTGTTGTCTAATTCAATGGATTCAGCGGTCAGACTAAAAGCTGTTTGGGCTTTAAGAAACCTGATGTATCATGCCGACAAAGCATGGAAAGAGGAACTGTTTCTCGAGATGACAGAATCAGCACTTGCTGCCCTTATATGCGGTAACAATGATCTTTTCTCTCCAGTTGATGCTTTAGTCTGAATGCTTGTCTTCCAAAGCCACAACTCTTGTTGGAAAAGTAAATATGCAACTCCGTTTTCCTCTCACATCTTTCTTGTCACAGATCCAGAGGTCTCTGTGCAAGAACAAACATTGGCTCTTGTCCGTAATATTGTTGATGGATGTAATGATTTCATTGACCGTGTCCTCCGAGATGGTGATGGAATCACAAATGCTGCTCTGAGACAAATATGTGGTAGTTCAGCACCCGGAGTCTGTGCTCAGGTTTGCATTCGAATATACCCTTAAAAATTCTTATATCCAACCTTGCGCTTATATATCCACACTTTACTTGAGTCAATATATTCTAGCAAAAGATTTGCTGCTATGATAATACTATACACGTGGTTTCTTTTTTGTAATTTGCACATAAAACCTCATCTTGGATGACTAGGCACCGTGACCAGCTAATTTAGTACTTGTATCTACACAGGGGATGTTTTTTTTCAGCAACATTGCCAGTGGTAATGAGTTCCACAAGGATGTTGTTCTCGACTATCTTCTTTCACCTGAATGTGAATGCCCCATCCTACTGAAGTTTTTGCGAAGCACCGATAACTTGCTAAGAATAGCGACGGTGTGGTGCATTATTAATCTAACACATCCAGAATCATCAAAGGCAACTGCTCGGGCTTTAAGATTATCCGAAATTGGAGTAGTTTTTCAAATAAAGAGTATGGCTGATGATCCATGCTTGGATTTCAAGGTCTGCAGCTTTTGCATGTCTGTGGTTGATAAAATGCTCTCCTTACCTAGTTCTAACTTAAATACATTTCATGTACAGTTCCGAGTGAAGACAGCTCTTCGACAAATTGAACATTCCAAACCCTCCTCTGCTTGATCCTTCACCTGTCTAGTTTGTATCACAATGGAGGATTCGACTTATCTTGTGGGGGTCTGCTTGTTTTTTGCTGAAGTAAATTTTCAAGTTAGCATGTAGACATCAAGTCATGCTTGTTTTTCAGTTTTTGGTGGATCAATTATCTCAACCGTGACATCTATTTTTTCAGGGTTGGTATTTCTTACTAGTTCTCCTAAAATGATTGAGCTTGTATCCCATGATGAGCTGCTCTCTGTCCCAAATCTTCTGTATCATGACAATGAGTTGGAGTCTTTAAGGAAAGCCTTTCAAGAGCAGCACCAGAGAACAAGAAGACATCTATTGCTTTATGGCTCTTCGGTAATCTTCTACTGCGGCTAGGTTGTAACTTCAAGGAGAGATTCTTATACGATCTTCTGAGACCACTGGTGTGTATAGTCCGCGTTGTAAAATCGTGTTGAAACTCCTTAACCATATCCCCAACCCTGAATTCTCTTCAAGTTTCATTTTTTTACGTTTGTCAAGTAGAAGTGTATATGCATCAATCGCACAGTTACCTTTCTTATTTCGTCATTGTTTGATCGCTATGGAAGAAAAAAAACAGAATGTGTGAGGGCAGGGGAAAGTATGATGGAGATGCATGGTCTGCCCATCAGATTTCCTCTGCATCTCCTGAAACTTGTGCAATCATGTTGCACTGATTGTCAAGAGTTGTACCTGAAATGGTAATTGATAATATCGGTAGTAATTGTTGGTTGCACAATCAGGTTTTGTCTTGCAGCATCTCAGCCTTTGAACTTATCCTATATAACCAATACCCCACAATTCTGATGTTATAAAATTGTGCGGTTTGTCATTGCTTAATGTTATGGCCTTAATAGTGAGACATTGCTTAAAATTGTCTTTTGGTATTCTTGTAGAGACTTGCACTACTAGGGTACTTATCGTAGAGTTAGAAGTCAGGGTTTATTCAGTATGATTAGACATTTTTTCGTATTTTCTTGGTCCTTTCCTGCCCACCTCTCGGTTTCGTGATAAGAATAGACTATTGATGGTTAGAAGAGAGCATAATCATCACTCTTATCACTAATGAAAAGAAAACCTTATCCAAACCACGTCTTGTTGATCGAAGATGGATGACGTGGTAATAGAAATTGGGTACGCTTGTACAATGACTAATCATTGTGATGCTGCTAAAACTTTCCTTGTGCCATTTATGTTTAGAGATACTAATGGGCAACTAACTTCAAATAAAAATAATAACTAAAGTCGCAATATGACGACACTAATGAATGATATATAGAGAAAGGAAGAACATAACTAATTTCGATACTGACCATATAGATGGGTACGAGATTTTAAGTTTGGATAAGAAATCAGGCAAAAAGATGCCCAATCTAATAACGCAACTTCCTAAACTAACGTTCTTAAAGTTTAAGGAAGGAAACAAGATATGGTACGCTATAATAGCCCACAGACACGTTCTTATATTTTAAAGAAGATGATAATTTTTTTACAAAAAAATCAGCGAGGAGAGTAGTTCGTATGATTTTACTGGTTTCAAGTTTTGAAGGAATAATAAGGTGTAAAAAAGAAGAAGCAGATTATTATATTATATTATAGATGATAAAAGCATGAAAATGACATTTAACCAAACAAGTTATAATTGAAATGACAGGATTACCCTCCATCATCTTCTTCATCTTTTTTTTCTTTGGTGTTGTCCTCTCTACGAAACCAAAACAACACGATCAGAATCCAAAATCTTGTGAGTTGTTTTTGGATGGCGATCATGGAATCAGAGTGCGAGGAAGGAGTAGCGTCCAGCAGGTGGAGCTGGGTGGAGGCGAAGGGGTCGGAAATCTCCGACGTCGTCTGCTTCGACTCCTCCTCTTCTCTCCTCCAATCCGAGGCCTGCGCTTCGCCTCCCGACGGATCTCTTCTTATCCTCCGGAAGCCCTCAGAGGCTTCAACTCCCTGCGACCTCACCGGTCAATCACTGATTCTTTGCCTCCTTTTCTCTTGGTTTTGGTTTTCGTTTTGGTTCGGGTTAAAGGTTGGATTTTTATGCCGTTGGGAGTGTGGAATTGGGGATTTTGTTCAATTGTTGGATTACTGGTCCGATTGCTTTGCTTTGGTTCGATTTTTAGCCTTTTTAGTTGCAATTTCGCTTAAAGTTTTGAGCTTTTTTGTGTTTTCAACTGTGTTTTGTGGTCACTTGTGAGTGAGATCGCAGATCGCTTCCTAAATTGATTCTTATGTGATCGGTTCGGTCATTGTTGGCTTAAAAGTAAGATTTTTATGCTAACTTTGTGGTTTTGCAATTCAGGATTCTTGTTGGATTTTGCATCACAATAATGAAAATTTTGAATTAGTCCATGGGCACTGATGAGATCCCTTCCCGCAAGCTTTTCAATTTGGCTGCTTTGCTAGTGTAGTCAGATTTTTGTGTAGTAAGTACAGGTTATCAGATGATAATGGTTGTAGTTCACATCAATGGTTTCTTAACATATTAATTGTAGGCTGTGTTTCTGATCCCTGTGAATGTGAGGTCAATGAAGTGAAGAGAGACCATTTCATTGTTGTTTGTGTCTTAGATCGTTCCCAAACCTTAGTTGTCTGATTGTTTGATCTGGTTCGATATTCGTTGGCTGTTTTTAGATAAAAATTCAAAATATTTGTGAGAAACACTTCCATTTTCTGTTGTAGTGTTAGGATGGTGCATTGGCGCTTGAACCTTGAAACTTTGTTCGTGATTTTTTTGGTTGGGTGGATTCGCTTTACTTTCTGTGATTCGGTATATAAATTGGTTTGTTATGTCTAGGAACTGAGCATTGGTGCATAGTGGATTTGTTTCTTATGATTTGATAATGTTTTCCTCGATGTGATGTTTATTTATTTATTCATTTTTATCGGTTTCTTTGTGATGTTTATTATTTGTTGGAAGTTGGAACTACGTGTTGGTGGATAATGATTTTGTTGCTTTGTGAATTTCTTTGCTTTTGGCTTTTTATTTCATCCTTCTCTCTAATAGTCTAATCTAATGGCGTGTGGCATGTGAACCATACAGGTGACTTGACTGCCTTGCCTTGTTAACAATACATTGTTTGTTGGTCCTTGGTATTTATGTTTATGCTGAAACAACAAGAGTACAAGACGGTTGTAAATTTCTATAAAACTGCTGAACAAGCAAAATTTACATCGGTATTCCTCTCGAAGTTGGAAATGGCCACTGGATTGGATGTCTTCTTGTTTTAATTACATATTTTAGCTTGCTTTTATCATTTTTCCTTGTTTCTTTGTTTCATCATTTACCACTTACATTAAGATTTAGTCCTTTATAAAAAAAATTAAAATGTGTTCTATTTATGAATCATGATTAGTATTTCTCTTTTGTTAATTTTCAAGCATTTCTTACTACATAATATATTATGATTGACTGAGAGCAACTAAGTTTGTTCTTAAAAGCAACTGAGGCACGACATTAGCCTGTTATTACAATTTACGTGAGCATACTTGCTAATAAGATCTTGCAAACAGTTTGTTTCAGGCAAAAACATGAAATTCATAGGATATACGTACGAAGTACTGCTCGTGTTTATGAAGTATACTTAGCTCTCAATCAGCCATCTGAAAGTAACGAATATCTCTGTACCGTACGTTGTGGGCTTTCTGAAACACAAAGTTTCCTTCCTGAAATCAATGACGAAAATCAGATTATTACTGAATCTAAGAGATCATCCAATCAAGCTCTAAGTTCATCTGAAAATAAGAGCACCAATGGCAGCAGTGATGAAGACGGTTGGGTTGATATCAAAGTTCCTGATTCTTCAACTCTTAATGAAAGAATGGAACCCCTGTCAGTGAAAAATGATCAAACAGCTACTTCAAATGTTCAGGTAACTCATTTCTCACTTTTTAATTTCATTCCCATGCACCTTCCACACTAATCAATTCCTAATTAAGGAAAGAATACCAGGTTTGTTTTGAGGCAACAGCAGAGATCTCCGATGCAAGTCCATGTACATCCCTTACAATTCGTTTGCTTTCTCTTCAACACAAAGAATGTGTGTACGTAGAAGAGATCTATATTTATGCTGATCCGGTTCCATCTGAATCCACTTATTCAGAATCAACTACGTATTCTGGGAATAGTGTGGCTGGAAGTTCTCTCCTTGCGATGCTTGTCCCTGGTCTTCTACAACTTCCAAAGAATGAGAGTAGGAGTACTCCAGAAATGGCTTCTGATACCTCTGTTGTGGACAAGCTTAATGTTCTTACTGCTGAGAATAGTGAGAAAAGCAACTCCAAAACAGGCACGTTAAATCCTGACAAAGGGGATCAAGAGATTGCTTCTGAGAACAAAATAGATGAGCAAGATCCATTTGTAAAGCCACCAACTACGCATGTAGATTGGAGTCCTCAATTTCAGGTTTCGAATAATATAAGCCATTCTGTTTCTGGAGAGACTAATGCAGCATTGGGTCGTGTTGAGAACATTTTAAATGAATTGGTATCCCGAGTTGGTCGAATTGAAATTTTTTGTGTCAGTTTTGAAGAGAAAATGGTCAAGCCCTTAAGCTCCATTGAGACTAGGCTTCAACAATTGGAGCAGCAATTAAGCATGCTCACTACAGATAGCTTTGTAACCTCAAAAATTTCAGCTTCAGAACGTTCATCCCATGAACATGATTCAGAGCAAGTTATTGATGGTAATGGATATGTGGTCAGAGAAAACATTTGCTCTGAGGGCCTGTCTTCACCACCTGAGCTGTCAGCAACCCCAGTACTTGATCTTAATTTTTCTCCTGGTTTGGTTTTTACTGTGCCAGAGTTTCCACAGGATGATGACTTATGTACCAACCACGACAATGATACATCTTTGGGTGATAGAAGTTTTTCTGAAGATGAAATATCTTCACATGTCCAATGTGATTTGCCCTGTGATGATCCTGGTAAGATAAATAAAGATATGGATTCAGCAGTTGATGACTGTTCTAATGGTAAGACATTATTAGTACATTATTCTAATTTCCTTAATTCCTTACTTTACTGATTGTCATAGCTGAATTGAAACCTTGTTTCCTCAACAGAGAAGAGCCGTTCAGGACATAAAGCACCTTTCTCATTGAAAACCGCTTTGGATTCGGAACTGGAGGCATTTTTGTCCTCAGCTACTCATGGACCAACTAAACTACTTGAGAATACTCTCGAAGAACCCAAAGTGACTCACAATGATATAAACAAAGATCGACCAGTGGAATTTTCACCCGAAAGTCACTGTGAAGTAGCTGAAAGTATTCATCGCAATGATTTCTCAAAATGCAATGATGGTAAGCTATCAGATTTTGATGCTTACAGCTCTTGTATTGGAGATTTCTCTGAGCTTGGGATGAGTGTCAATGGCCACATGGATCAGTTTCAAACAGCAAGGCAGTTAAACAGTTACAACACTTTACCAGGTGATGCTGTTGACCCCAATGTAAGTACCATACCTCCCATTATAGATCATGATACGGTGGAAGCTGGGGATATAGCTACCAACAGGTTCTCCGTTGACAAAGAATGGAACAACTACAGCAGTGGTGAATCAAGTGCTGATGAAGGTATGAATCTTGATCGTTGCGGTACAATATGGACAGATAAAAGCAGCACAGATTCAAGGGATGATGATTTTCCACTCCGTAACTGGTTATCTTCTCAAGCTCAAGATGTACAGCAGGAAAAGAGTGAAGTTGAAAGAGGACCAAACTGTTGTACGCTTGCTGGTTTATTGGATGATTTATCAACCAACACTGCGGCGGGTAAATCAGGAATGGGGTTCGAAGTAGCTGTAAAGTGTTCTGACAACCATGAGCATTCAAGGGATGATGATTTTCCTCTTCGTAACTGGTTGGCAGCTCGGGCACAAAAGGTTCAGAAACAAAACGTTGAAGTCGAAGGGCAAGGAAATCTGACAACCAATGCACATATAGGATCTGATTTAGAGATTGAGCAGTCCTCTAAGTTCTTTGATGGTCTTGGACATTCTAGCCCCAGTTTAAACTGTGGCCATCCTGATAAAATGTCCTTCATCCAAAGGCTTATGGATAGTAATCTGGATTCTTCCGAGGAGGGCGATTTTCCTCTTCATAACTTCCTATCTGCAGGAGCACAGCAATCCCAGCAAGGTGATAACGAAGATGAACAAAAGACAGATTCAGCCATAAATTCTAGGAATATATCAGACAGAGAGATAAAGCGAGTACTGGAATCTTGTGATGATCATAAAGATTCAATTTTCAATGTTCAGTTCGAACATGTTCCAACTTGTGATGGTGGAATGTTCTTTCTTCAGGAGCTAGGTGGAACCTCTAATGTAAACCATGAAAATGGTAATACCAGAGCTGGGCTGGAAACCCATTTTTCACAAGATAGCCTGGATCTGAACGAAACCGTGTTTGTGGATGTTGGGGATTTTCCTGCAACGAAATTTCCAAAGCAGATGGAAGAAATAGGAACTCCAACTGTTTCAGGCCATGAACTACCTTTCTCTAGCCTCATATGACCTTCAGGTCGAGTTCGTTATGGGACAAAATCGAGCAACACTGCAACATGTCGCTTTATGATTTCGACACTTTTTATTTGAATAAACTTGTACAGGCATATATGTTCCTATGTTGTCAATTGTGCTCCTTTTGCTGTACATATATGTATACGGAGTGCTGGCTTTAACTGGGTCAATCGTTTTAACTTTAAATGCTATCAAACTTATTTGAAGTGTCTTTTATCAGTTTGTTATGATCTCAGCTTGTGCTCCTGGCATGTGAAAGTAGTGATCGTCTACTCATGCTGCTTTGTTAAGAAATTCTTGCTATGGAGCCCTTTACCTTTTCCAATGTTCATCTTTTTGCAGATTCAGAAGAAAAAAAATGTGCTAGGCTTATAGTACTGTACAATATCCACATTCAGGTTTGAATTTCAAAATTCCCCGAGAAATTTCACCCAATTTTGGCCTTACATTAGGAGGCAGCCCTTCATTCATTTTGCACAACAAGAACACCCCACATGATGCGTCATTTAGTACTATTTAAATTAGGAGTGTGGTTTATGATCTGTGCTTGGACGTTGAAGACGGGTGTTTTCGATATAAGTATCTGTGATCTATATGATTCTTCGAGATATCTAACTTCTACCTTTTCCTTGTGCCAATTGAGAGCAGTTTTGACCTAAAAGATTGTTGTTGCTGATCTAAGTTTACTTTAGTCATCCGTAACCTTTTTCTTTTTAACTGTGACAATGTGTGTCCATTTCTACTGTGTCAAAAATTAAGTTGTTTTTTGACATTTGGAGCATTATGGACTATATCAAAGAGTTATTTAAACGATTTGTATTTCTTTTATTGTGGAATTGTAGATAGTCAGTTGCATTTGCATCATTTTGGTCAATTGGAAACAACCTCTCTGTTTTACAGTGGTAGGGTTGCGCACATCCGACCCCCTTTACCTCGCTTAGGCAGGAGCCTCTTCTGAGGTGTTGGGGTTATGTTGATGTTGATGTGTATGATGTTTAACTGTGACAATGTGGTATTTTCGTTGCAGGATAGGATGTTTGCTAGAACTAGTTTATGACAAAAACAATGAGCAGGATTTTCTGTCGCAAAATGTTTGGAGCTGCATTCTCTGAATGCTGAACAATGAGTGTTTTCTCCATGATTACTGTGGATCAGACTTGTCCCTTGTCATAACAGGAGACAGCAGGAGCTGTTGTTTATACTAAAATCTCTTCGGAATTTCTCAGGGTTTGTTGCCAGCTTCCTAAGGTATGCTTTTCTGATCTTTGGGACCCGTCAAAAGTGGTTACAATTAGTGCTCATTTGTCATAAGGAACTCAGCTTTTTTGGCACCAAATACAAGCACTTCTGCATATTCTTTCCCTTTGGTTTAAACATTGGTAGTTTTTATCAACATGGATATAATCTCTAATGTACGTAACCATCCTCCCTAGGTTGATTATACCTCAGCCCATCTAATTGTAATGGGCGATATTTAAGGACACGGCAGTGATTACGGTGTTGGAGTGGTCGAGCATTGTATAAATAGCGCTGCATCATCGTGAATTAAACACAAACTATTTTCAGTTCGATTATACCAAGATGATCAAATTAATATGTACAGCATATATCAATTAATTGACTTGTCGAGATTGATCACACCTTCTCCATTACATTGTGTAGCGAGTCCAATGCCATGGTGTGACACTCATTTATCTTCATTATCAGAATTTTGAAAAATGTTAGTAACAAAAGTATATGTAATAACATGTATCGGAATTTTGATACCTCATGCATAATGAACAAAAGTATGCCTTGAGTGCAGGGTGGGGTTGTAAGAGAGCCGTTGTATCTGTAATAAGTTGTGAGGGATTCAAGTGGCCACGGCTGTCTTATTCCCACTTCTACACTGTCTCTTCCTGTCACCTCTAAATACCTCAGGGCCCCCCTCAGCTTCGTTGAAACCACCACAAACATCAGAAGAACAATATCTTTTACTTTCAGTTAGTGAGAGATTAGAATTTCACACAAGGAAATGTTATGTACAGGCCTTGAATAATATATCATATCTAGCTCCTATTATTTTGAGCTGTAAATCTTCATTCCCAAGAAGCTAGAAGAGAATAAATATGTAACTTTCCGATTGTGTAGTGTGTACTAACCTCATCAAGGAGGATATCTGGAAAGCGACCCGATTGGAACAACACAGCAACAACAGTTTTCTTTTAGTGTTTATTTTAGTTGGACCATATGCATCTCTAAATCATATCTGCACAACATATCATTGCATGCATTTATATTGAAGAAAATTAATGTATTTGACATACGCAGAGAGTTATATATTTATGTTATATGTATTACAAATCTAACAATTACCACCTTTCACCATTGATGGCGTGCTCTGAAGGGGTATGCCAATGGAGTTTCACAAGCTGATACTTGGTACCATTTAGCTTTATCCATCCACCACCTTCTTTCCATTCCAACTGTACGCATACATTACAGAATGCAATACAAAGTAAGTGGTTTACATAACTTTCAAGACATCCCCACTCATCTGATTTATATGAATTTTCCATTTTCCTTGAAAAGTTTTTCATGATGCTTTTTAAGATTTTGGTGTTTACAAATTGTGTTTGAGCTCATCAGCAATACATGAGGGCATTGGCATTGCTTGCATGGTACAGCAGGAATGTCATGTTTTTGTTGCATTGGTTGGTTAGTGAAGAAAGTTAGGTATGAGATGGTGAAATTAATTACCTGCATAAAAGTCATAAGAAAGGAATTAATTACCTGCACGTCATGACCATGGTTTCTTAGTATTGCATGTGATTCCTCATACTTGGTCTTCAATTTTCCCAATTTTTGCTTCAGATCGATGAGCTTCTTTGTCCCTCAAATTGATGGTTGATTGTTTCCTTCCAACACCACATCTCGGCCATTCTTTGTGGAGTTCACCCCAATATTGTGGACCCGCTGAGCTACTTTTGTTGTAGTCGAAGTCGTTTTCACTTGCATAGCCTACATGCATTCGAAAAACATAGGATATTAATGCATACATGCTTGACTCACATGTATTGATGATGGTGTGTTTTGAACTTCTAATGAAATTCATAGCCGCACTTAGTGTTCGTTTTCGTTCATTTTCCAAGCTATAATATGTATCTAATAACTTGCCGTTCAACAGGGCAGCAAGTCGAAATAGCAAAACTCTTGTGGAATCGTGCAAAGAATGAGATTATTATGGGGTTATTTTAGACGTACCTTCTCCTCTAGGCAAAGCGAAGAGCAGAATAATGACTACGCAAGAAAACAAGAGTTGATTTTGGAGTGCTCATCATTTGTTGAAGCAGCTAAATGACGAAGCGAACAGATTATCAAAAGTCAGAATCTTGATGAAACTTTGTGCCGAATAGAACTGAAGCAATGGGATCTGAAGTGTTAGTTGTGTGTATTTTTATCTTAACGAGATGTTTGTTTATTTTAATCATTCTTGATTGAAGACTCAATGTGGTTTTTGTTTAGAATCTTAATAGGGGTGTTGATTGTGTCTGTCATGTAGCGTATTATGCATATACTGTATTTTATCCTCTTTCTTAATTGTGTTTCGTATTTAGGAAATTGCACATGAACATAATATACGTACAGATCTTTTCTATACACCCAGCATAATTTTTCGAGCACAGTATTGATGAAGCAACACGATTTAGTTAAAGCACAAGACTTGCATCATATAGTCAAGTGATTGAGTGCAAGCTAAAGCTTTTCATAACTCTTCACAAAGTTTTGATGCGTTAATTTGCACCATCACACCAAAACCTTATTGAGTAAATGTTATCACAAAACTGAATTAAACACAGCACGTCCGATTCTTCTTGTAAGTTGGAACACACGCATTAAACCCATATATATGATAAGGCTTGTGCATATGAGATATATGTACATGAGAACTAGTTTTGCGTGTGTGTTAATATGTATATATATATGTATATATACACAGGAATTCTCTAATGAGTCCAGAACTTAATTTTTCTAAATTAAGCTTTCATAATATCCACCACTCATTTCAAATTGTAAGGTAGATTAAGAAAAAAACGGTTATGCTAATGAATAGTGAGATTAATTGTAAATAAGATTCAATGGTGAGATTGTAAGGAGCTTAAACTAAATTTGATGAGCGCTGAGCTCACTAGAGTTTGACCATATATATATATATATATATATATATATATATATATATAAGAATTCTCAAGTGAGCCCAGTGCTTAATTTTTCTAAATTAAGCCCCACAATATCCACCACTCGTTTCAAAATGTAAGGTAGATTAAGAAAAAAACGGTTATGCTAATGAATGATGAGATTAACTGTAAATAAGATTCAATTGTGAGATTATAGGGGGCTTAAACTAAATTTGATGAGCTATGTGCTCACTAGAGCTTGACCCTATATATATATATATATATATATATATATATATATACAGAAATTTTAGAATGAGCCCGGGGCTCAATTAGGCTTAAATGAGCTCCTTAATCATCCACTGTGCAATACAAATCCAACGTATAGAGTAAGCTCTGGTTAATTTTAGTAGTAGAAGGGTAGGATCGGTATTTACTTTACCTTTGGTTAGGGTTTTTTACCATTCACACGAAATCCTCACCCTCCCTCACGCCTCCAACGAAACCATTCTTCTCTCCCACGTTTCCATCTCCTTCGATCTGGCTCTAAACCCTAAACCTAGCCATCCTCTCCCCCCGAATCCTCCCTTCCTCTCCCTAAACCGCATCCACACCTCTCATGAAATCCACACAAATATCTGAAAAATCCAATCCGAACTGGATTTGGAGGCGTACGAGAACGAGGAGTTCATGATCCCCGCGGGTACGAGAACGAGGAGTTCGTGATCCCCGCGGGTTTGAGCGTCGTGATCAGACGAGTCCCCGCCGTTTCGTGTGTGTTCGATCGAGTATTTGAAGGTTCTTTCGTGTAAGGGCTAGGTTTGAGAACGAGGAGTTCGTGATCCCCACGGGTTTGAACGTCGTGATCAGACGAGTCCCCGCCGTTTCGTGTGTGTTCGATCGAGTATTTGAAGGTTCTTTCGTGAGATTTGGAGGCTTTATTTGCTTATCTGTTGATTTGTTTCGTTCAGGAAAGTGAATTCTGCCGCTAATCGGCTGGATGAACTTGTGCATTCTCCTTCTCAGGTTCGTTGTTTTGCTTCTTGAGATTGACTTGATTGGTGTAAGAGTAGTTGTAAGGGCTAGGTTTGACCTGTTATTTTATGTCTAGTTCGTTTAGATGATGATTATAAGCTTGTTTAGGGTACAGAGTTTTGGTTGTGGCGTGGAGGTTTTAGACATATTCTGAGATTAGTTCTGGAAATGTATGAAAAGAAGCAATACCAAAGTAAAATGTATTTGTGTTGTTCTTTCTTGTAGGGTTTAGGGTTTTCTTTTAAAAGCTGAAACTGAAAGAAAATCACAAATCTGGGAAGGAATGTAGTTTCGATGTTAATATTGTCTCAGAGTCAAGCCTAATGATTGCCTCATCTCTCAATCCATTACATATTTTTAATCTCATTCCAAAACATTTCTTCTTGTTTTCAAATGGTGTATTTAGAATGAAAAGACAATATAATTATGAGAGCAAAGTGTTATTGATTCCATTGGAGAGTTTGGTTTTGGGATGAGGTGTGGATTTTGCATCTTTCGTGAGAAGTTGGAAATTGTTTAGTTTAAATAGAATAAAGTACTTTCTTATAGAGGCACTTCCTTAATCATCTTTTACTTTATGTAATGCAGAATTTCTTAGACAATAAATTGCTTCTGATCTTGATGATGTGGCAAGTGAAGCAGTAGATAGTTTTTGAAGTGGAAAACGTTTCCTGTAATGCAAATTATCATATACATCACATTTTTCTTAGGAAAATGACTATCCAAATTTTCATATTCATGTTTCAATTCTGTCAATTGGCAATACGTCATGTAGGGGAGCACAAGGTCAGAGAATCCGACATTTTCAGCTATGGATGCATCCTGCACGAGTTGATAAGTAAGCAGCTGATGCAAGAGACTGATAACAATTGTAATGTGAAAGTCCACGATGTTCTGAAGGGACAAGGGTTGACTTCTAAAAAGATCATCAACCTTATAAAAGACATGGGGACACAAGACAAACGACCATGAGCCCATCAAATTGTTGAAATACTGGAAGAGATGCAGGGTGAAGCAGTAATATTACGTTAACGGCCGTAATACTAACAAAATGTTGTAATATTATTTTTTTAAACTTAATATAACAATAATATTACGTTCACAAAACGTAACATCGAGATGTTATAATACTAATTTGTTAGATGTAAGATAAAATAATTTAAGTGATGCACAAAAAGAGAGGGATGACTAACTCATGTTGAAATAAAATTGTTATCCTATAAAAATCAATATATCATTCGAAGTTGTAATACAATATTCTTCTAATAATATGTCGTCCTTAGCCGTAATATAATTTATGGTTGTTTATCAATGTTTTGGAAAAAGTGAGGGATGTCTTAATCATTTGTTTCAAAAAATGTAGTTTGTCTAAACATCAATATTACATTCACAACCGTAATATAATGTTATTGTGAACGTAATTTTATTTTTTATACAAACAACGATACATGTTACAAATGATGCAGTCACCCATCATATTTTTATGGGACGTTATTAATAATAATTTCATTATATTACGGTTAACAAAACTGTATTACGGCAAAAACATTATATTACGGTTGTGAAGATAATATTAACGTTTATACGAATAGCGATACATGTTTCACAAGTTGTAGTCATTCACCATTGTTTGAGAAATATTGTTAAAAATTATTATATTATATTACGGTTAACATTTATAAATCACAAAGAACCATTTTTTCCATATGCTTTCGCAATTTTCAATGTTAAATAACCTAATTAGGTTGATTTGGAGAAATTGTCATGTTGAATTTGTAACTCTATGATATGACACTCTTTGATATACATTTTTCCATGGAATGATAGTTTGTAATGACACAAATTTACACTATAACCAACTGCCCAATCTCAAACCACTCACGGAAGGTCGCTTGGGAACCAAAACAAAGATTTGGCGTCATGAACTCACATCACTCAATTGCAGAAAAATCATACTAGTATTGGTTTCTTCCCAAACAAGCTATGAGTGTGCAATGGTGTTTCAATTGTGGTAAAATCATAGTAGAAATAAGAAAGAAGAAAATTTAATTTAACGAAGACAAATACATATACCTTTGGTTACAAATTACAAATAATGAAGCATTTTTCCTTGTTCATGTGCAGCAAACACTCCTACCCGTACACTTCCACATCACTCAGAGAGAGAATGACAAAACAATTGTAGACTAATGACTCTCCAGAATAATGTTGCTTTCTTCTTCTTCTGTTGGTAGAATTGCTTCCTCGTCTTACAAATTAATATTACATCTTGATATTACATATGGTTAATATAATATCCATTTAATATTACGTTTTGAAAAATAATATTACTAGCAACCCCTCGATATTACAGTTGTCTCCGTAATATTACAACTATTAAATTATCTAATGCAGAATTTCTTAGACAATAAATTGCTTCTGATCTTAGACAATAAATACTAATTTTATCTTACGTCTAACAAATTAATATTACAACATTTTGATATCACGTTTAATGAATGTAATACCCTTTTTATATTAAGTTTAAAAAATAATATTACAACATCTTGTTGATATTACGGTTGTTATCGTAATACTACTGCTAATAGATACTGTCATACAAGTTACGGGGATATAATGTCTTCTACGTGTGTGGGATGGATGAGTATGGGACGGCCACCGAGACTAAAGCTATGGAGGATAATTGCTCCCCTAAGGACATTTGTGATAAGTAATAAGTTTTTTAACAATAAAAATGAAATATTACGTAATATTACATTTGTAAACCTTAAATTATATGAAAAACCAAATTACATTTTACCCATTATTAGGCATCCATTTTCTTAATTGGGAAGTACAAAAAATTGCATCCATTTAAAAACTGTCAAACTATGTCGGCATGGAAGTCCTTGAAATTCCATAAAGTGACAGTCACAGACAGGCACATGATCAATCCTTTCGATCCTTACATGCATCGTTCCATTATCTTCATCTATCTTGCTGACATTGTATGTAACTGAATTTTCATCTGTTATTTCAATCGTAACGTTGCACATAAAACTCTTCTTTAACTCTATCTGAAATATGTGAAAGATACTTCTAGTGTATATTTCTTCCATTTCAGCTTCAAGGTTCCATTCAGTCAGTAGCTCTCCTTTCTTATTATTGTCATTATAAACACATCTATTTTCATTCTCTCTTTGATGCTTTAGAGCCACTTCTAATCTACATTTAATAAAAACAATTCTTAATTTATGACATCACAATCCACTTATTCAAGTGTATGATATTGAATTCAAAAACCGGGTGAACTACTCATATTTGTTTATGTAACATTCAATATTATTAAATATCATAACTTAATATTACAGTTATAACAATTATGTTACAGCTAATCAAATATATATGCAAGCTTGAAAAGAATCGTAATGTACATGTACCTGCACAAGAACTCAAATTAATTCGACAGTATGTTATTGGAGAGTGACAGTATGTTATTAAACAAATACAAATCGAAATGAATTTCAAACCCACAAGTCGTAATATAAACCCAATGTTCTACCAAAAATTATATAGATCCCAAATAAACCGCAAGATTAAAGATCCACAAAATAAAAAACGAAAATCAGCAGCCAAAAACCAAGCAAAATTGAACCAGCAGCAAAAAACTATAAAAAACAAAACAGAAATCAGGAGCAAAAAAAACCAAACAATATTATAACTACTGAAAACAATATTATAACGTTATATCCCACTGAATGACACTATATTACAGCTAACAATGCTATAATACGGTTGTGAACATAATATTACATTCATTTGGACTAAATTGAAACATGTTACTGTCATAAACATTATTTGTATGTTGATAATGTGTTACATAAGAACTAAATGATATTATAGCTATTGAAACATTATTACATTATTATATCCACAGAATAACACTATATTACGGCTAACGATTTCATATTAGGGCTGCAAACATAACACTACACAAATCCAACTGAATTTCTCTGAACAACAAATCCAAAACAAAACCAAACAAATTCATCAAACCAATCCCAAATCAAATATCCACGAAATCAACTGATTTTACTGTAAAAAACAAATTCAAAACCAAACCAAACCAAACTCAATCAGCAAATCAAACCTCAAACCAAAAATCCACAAAACCTAACAACTATTTTGAGATGCAAAAATTGGAAAGGGCGAAGTTGAGGGATTGGAAGAAGTTGTAGGTGGAAGATTGGGAGGGAGAGAAATAACAGAGCAGCGAAATTGGAAGGGGCAAAGTTGATGGGTTTGAAGGAGCCGTAGGTGGAAGATTAGAAGGGAGAGGAAGAAGATAACAATGAAATTGGAAGGGGCGAAGTTTAAGGGTTGGGAGGAGCCGTGGGTGGAAGATTGTGAGAGTGAGTGGAAGGAAATAGCAACAAAATTGAAAGGGGCGAAATTGAGGCATTGAGAGGAGTCATGGGTGGAAGATTGAGAGGAGGAGGAAGAAGAAGATAGCAACAAAATTGGAAAGGGGAGGATTTGTAAGAAATTATAATAATTTCTGGAATTAATTGGGGGTGAGTGAGAATTACTTTACTACCCTCACTTAAAGTAAAATGCTGACAACCCTTCAGATTGAGATCAATGGTTAGATCTTTAGGGGCTCATTTAAACAAAATGAGCCCAGGGCTCATTCTAACCTTACTCTATATATATATATATATATATATATATATATATATATATATATATATATATATATATATATATATATATTGGTTCCTTTATAGCCTAAAGTTTCTTAATATACCTTACAATTTGAAATGAGTGGTGGATATTGTGGGAGTTTAATTTAAAAAAATTAAGTTCGAGGTTCACTAGAAAATTCATATATATATATATATATATATATATATATATATAAGTGCAAGTTACGTCGTTTCATTGTTCCTGCAAATTAAAACATCTATACAGCCTAATAATAACAGCCCAAAGTTTACTGGGTCAATCATCAGTGATTAATTTTTGTAGTTATGGCCAATCTATTTGGATCTGATGCCCATTAAGGCTTTTTATACTTATGAAAAATTTAATCTCGAAATCTTCATTCTAACTTATATGTGTTAAGACAAGAACGTTGTATTGAATTAAACTACAGTTTATTTCGTTGTTTAATTGATACTTCCGCAAGCCGTTGAAGTTCATATTTCACCAATTTAGTTTTCATCCATCACACTTTAGCGTTTCTAATCTACGTCAAACAAGGAAAAAACATTAATTGAAAATTATTTTGATGATTAGGTTAGGTAATTTAGAAGCGCAAGATGCATTCATCTAATTAATTAATTTTCTTTCTCAATTTATAATTCAAAAGTTGTAGAATGTGCATTGATCATTGCATTGTCGTATTTATTTACATCATATACACCACAAAACCTACAAATTCAGCATATAAGAATGAATTTTAACCAACGTTTACGTAGGCGACCGCCTAGGCGTTAGGCGGTCGCCTAGGCGGTCGCCGGTGGCGGTGGTCGCCTGGGCGACCACCGCCTTTCGCCCAGCAGAGCTGGGCGAAATAGGCGATCGCCTAGGCGATCATTTCGCCTAGGCGATCGCCTAGGCGAGAGCCGTTGGAGGCTCTCCAACGGCTCTCTCCTTTTAATTTTTTTATTATTTTTTTTTTTCAAAAATTACAACTTTGCCACTAGCCCCAAATCCTATATAAACCCCTCCAAACCTCTTCATTTTTCACACATCTCTCATTCTCTTCTTCTTCATAATCCTATTCTCATCATCAACCTTCCTAATCATCAAGTTTTGCGATTAAGTCTCCGGTCTGGTGCTTAGTTTTGAAGTTGGAAAGTGAAGTCTCCGATCCGTTTCTTCATTCTTCAACCGTCAAAATCAAGTGCACTCTTTCTAACTTCTCTTTAGAATTAAATTAATTAGTATTTTATTTTCATATTAGTCTAAATTTTATATTAGTCTAGTTTTAAGATATGGCTTACGTACCCGGCACTAGTCTACCTATGCATCACGAGAGTTACGATGACCTAAGACCTACCCGTACAAATGACCCCGGTTGGAATACTGCCCATTACATTAGCGCTAATGATAAAAATTGTATTGTCTGTGAGTTATGTGGTAAGGAAACTAGAGGTGGTATAGCCCGTCACAAACAACATCTTGCACACACACCCGGTAGCAATGCTAGACCTTGTGATAAAGTTCCTGACTCTATTAAACAAGACATAACTGCATACATGATTAGAAACAGTAGGACATTACAAAACGAAAATGTATGTCTTGATGATTATGTAGACCGAGAAAACATAGAATTTGATCTAGAAACCGGGTCGGGTTCCGGTTCTGCTCCGACCCCAACCTCCCGTTCTCGCCCCGTTCCTGGTCGAAAGAGACAAAAACAACGTTTGTGGGCACCTAGTTCATGGATGTCGTAGAGCGGCTCGTCCCCACTCCTGCAGAACAAGACAAGATTTGCGGTTTACTTGATCGTTACAAGAACTCCCTCGGAATATTCTCGAGGGATATGGTCGTCAGACAAAGGTCGGAAAGAAGACCTATAGATTGGTGGCAATCGTATGGCGCAGACATGGGAGAGACTGCATTACAGAGGTTGGCCGTGAGGGTGTTGGGATTGACATGTTCGGCATCAGGTTGTGAGCGGAATTGGAGTGTCTTCGAGCAGTTGCACTCAACGAGAAGGAACAGGTTGGCTGTGAAGAAGATGAATGACTTGGTGTATGTGAACTACAACCAAAAGTTAAGGCAAAGGTTTCAGCAAAGGATGGAGAAGCCTGGATTTTATGACCCCATCAGTGTGGAGTACGATCTCTTCGACGAGCATCCGTGGTTGGTAGAAACTGAAGATCCGGTCTTCGCTGGAGAGGAGCTTACATGGGCCGATGTCGAGGAAGCAGCTTTGGGACATTCTTCTTCACGGAGACGCTTTGCTCGATCCATGTCCACTGCATCTGACCCGCGGTGTTCTACTGCATCTGACGCGCCATTATTAGGTCGTGGCATGGATGATGCCATCGTTCACATCAGTTCTAGAGATCCAGGTGCATCGAGTTCTCAACCACCGATGGACATCGACGAGCAATATGTCCAAACCGACGATGAAGAAACTGAAGAAGATGATGTCTACGTCGACAATCCGAATGAGAACGACTCCGACGACTCTGATGGTGGTGGAGGATATGATATGGTTCCCAGTTGGACATTAGATCAATGTGTCCAATGGAATTAGTTAGTTAGCTTGTAATTCTACTTTCTCTTTTATCTACTATTGTATGAACTCTGAGTTACTTTGTAATCGTACTACTGAGCAATAAATTGTATACCTAAGTGTTTAGGTGGGTAGAGGGGGTGCCTAGTGAGGCCTTGGTCGAGGAACTAGGTGTCTTTTCGAAGCCTAAACATGTATGGTAGTTTTAGAAAATATTTGTGTATTTTTTTCTATTTTTCCCGATTTTTCCTGATTTTTTTATCTATTTTATGAAAATTAATTGAATTTAAAAAAAAAAAAATTACCGCCCAGCCCTGGGCGGTCGCACAACCGCCTAGGCGATCGCCCAGGCGACCGGACGCCGCCGGCCGCCTAGGCTCGCCTAGGCGGTGCCTGAACGTTGATTTTAACCATCACAAATTCACAATCCACAAACTCTTACAATGTAAATCCCAAAAACCATTGTCATGGGATATTTTTATTTTCTTTTACAACATATATAATATAATATATAATTAAGAAGTATTGAGAAGAAAGTAAATGCTCCCATAATTAATCTTCATGGTTGTGGCAAATAGAGATGGATGGAACGGCCATTAAGGCTCTGAAGTGGTCGAGCATTATAATGGAACTCCTACATCACCAAACAATAAAATCAAAAGAATGTTATTAAACTAAATATAACATAACAAAGTTGGCTAATTTGTTTAGATTGGTTTTGGAATTGAACTCACATCTTTAACAACACCTTGTAGCAAATCCAATTGCTCTGGTGTCACATTCATGATCTTCAGAAAGCAAAATTTGGAAAAGGGTCAGGCATGGAAAATAATTTGAATTCGACCCGAAAAAACCCCATGCATGAGACTTGGTTGGCCTTGATTGAAATTAGAATGCGAACTTGAATCGTGTACTAGAAACTGAATTGAGCATAATGAATCGACTCACACGTTAATCATAATTAACAAACATAAGTTTTACCTCGTCGATAATGGTCCAAATTATCCCTTGAGAGCAAGGTGGTGTAGTGAGAGAACCAAAGTATCTGAAGTAAGATGTTATGGTTTGGAGTGGCCACGTCATTCCCTTTCCAACTTTAACACTCTTCTTTCCGGTCCTCTTTAGATATTGTAGTGGTTCTTTTAACTGTATATATTGAAATTAAATTCAGTAAATAATTCTTGACAATAGAACAATTAAGTAAAAAGGAATGAGGAATTACTTTGCAAAATGTATATATACTATTAAAAAGAATACAAAGAAATTTGACCTCACCGATGAGAGGGTCTGGATTTTGACCCAATTGGAACAAAACACCAACAACAGCCAATTTACTGTTGTTTGCATTCTTATGCACCATATGCATCTCCATATCAAACCTACACCCAACAAACAAATTATATATGATTTAATAATATTAACAACTTAACTTATTCACATGATATTAATTTGCAATGCAGTATATGTATTGTGATGATGAACTTTGAAGATTTTGTAATAATTTACATGTATATATACCTTTGGCCATTGATTGTGTGCTCTGTAGGGATGTGCCAATGGAATTGCATAAGTGTATATTTGATTCCTTCAATCATTATCCATCCACCACCTTTCGGCCAAGCCAACTAAATCCACACATTAACCACATGAAAATAAATTAAGTTAATTAATCATAAACATAGAACATAGAAAACAATCTACTCGTACGATTGAAAAACTACTTGACGATGTGATGACAACTTCATGGTTTATCAGATTTTGAGTTATGATGATTCACGAAGAATGATCACAAAAGATTAATAAGGCGTTGGTTATTCAAATGAGAAGATATAGTAATATGTTGTTTTCAATTCCTAAAATCGAGATGACATGTTTGACATCTTAGATAGGTTCATCAAATTGTTTTGTTACATGAAAATACAAATAGGCCGATGTCATGTTATATCTTCGACAGTTATCGGTCTAATTATGGTAAAATTCTTCATATTATGCATGACATAATATTAGTAGCATAACTTTTTGACACGAAACGAACACGACACAACTAAATGAGCTTGGTCGATCCAAGTCTACAAGAAAGCCAATTAGCTTTCATAATTTTGTCGCATTGTTAGTTTGAGAAGAAGCTTAATCATGAAGCCATAGAGTACTTAATTAATTACCTGCACATCATGCCCATGGTTATTCAGAATAGCATGAGATTTCACATAATGTGTGTGCAATCTTCCCATGTTGGTGTCTAAATACACATATTGATTCCTCAAGTCAATTGGTGATTGCATCATTCCAAGACCACATTGTGCCCATTCTTTGTTAAGCTCTCCCCAATGCTGAGGTCCCCATGGAGCCCTCATGTTGTAACCAAACTCATATTCTCCGCCTGCAAATTAAATATTCATGCAAGCAATTCGTAAGATCGTATTCGTTTTCACACCTTAATTGATCTCTTCATGAGATTCACAGTTGCATTACTCGTGATTTCGTTAGTCGAATGAGGCATATGTATATCTCGGAGGAACAAGTTAAAATGGCAAAACTAATTTAGCAATAAATGATGTTTTGGTTATCGGAGATACCTTCATTTGCAGATGAAATGAAGCTACAAAAGAGAAACATGAGAGCAAATGACAAGAAGAAGGTGGTTGACATCATAATTCTTTCGGAAAAAATCAAGAAATTAAAAGGAAAAAAAATGGAAATCCTGCTAAAACTTTAGATTTGATGCTGAAGAAAAACCCAAAGGGAGTATTTATGGAAAAACAAAATACTTTAAACCAAGAAAAGGTATGTATAATTCTACTAAACATTTTTTGTAAGTGCACCACAATGTCATTAGAATATCAAATGGTTGCTTTCTAAGAACAATATTAGCATGCATGTGATGTGTTGTCATCTATTTTCATGAATTATGATCCATCTTAGTGTACGTATGATTGAAGTTGATTTCCATAACATTGGTCTGGCAGCAGTTGCAAAAGAAAGTGCATTTTCAGAGGGTGTATGTCCTGCACGAATTTGATCCAATACATTCCAATATTTTTACATTTATTTGGAAATGGAAATAATAGAGAATAATGAGAAAATTGTATTTGTGATAACCAAAGTCATGAACACCACTATCAAGAGCACGGGTATGCGTGAGATACCTGCCTTTAATTTTTAGCAGTCGTTATAATAATCATTATAAAAAAAAAAGATATTGTTGTCTCTCAAATAGTTGTTTGGTATGTCCAACCATGTTTGACCATATTTAAATGTAACATTTTGCTTTAATATATATAACCTCACTAGAGTTATATCATGGTACCTCTTCCCTAATCTCAAACCTCATGACATGTTTGATTAGAATTCATTGTGTTATTTTTTTGAATTTGGAAAGGATAGGCTAGAGTATTGATCAATTGTTTTCTAGTTTTATTTGATTTTCAGAATGTCTTACGTGTTATCATAATTTTCCTTCTTCTTATTATACTTTTTTTAACATGTGATGCACACTTTTTTGGGGGAAAAGACTTGGCTATGGTATATATGTAATTTAGAAAGGTAGAAGGACGTAGATTTGATAGATACGATATGCATTTTTTAGGGGACTAATGAGGGTTTTTTAGTTTTATGTTTGAAAATGGAGGCCAGGATATCGATTGATTATGTTCTAAATTATTTTGGTTTTTCATATACCTTTCGTGTTGTAGTAATTTTCCTTTGTTGCTCAATCGTAGATGACTTCCCAACAAATAGAAATTGAAAGACTAAAATTGTTTGGTGACTACTTGATAATTGTCTTTCACTTTAAATTATCCATTGACTTAAAATTTTCGCCTTCAGTTTACTTCAAAGGATTCTTCATTTCACCGTTTAGTTTAGAATTAATACCCCCACTAATTAACTAACCCCTTCTAAATTGAAATGTTATCAATAGTCAATACCCACTAATTAAGTAATCCCATCTAGATTGAAATAACGACCAACTCTTGACACCCATTAATTGACTAACCCATCCAAATCGAAATGCTGACCAATTCCATCGATATTGAAATGTTTTTTTTTGCAATATACAGAATATTAACTAGTAACTAAAATGTAAGACAATAATGTCATTTCTACTGTGAGAATATGATCGATGTTCTTTTCTATTCATTATATGAATCTATTATATACAAGATAAGTGTATATCTTACGGCTCATAATGAGCACAAAAACAGAAACTAACATAATCAATTGCTATAATATAGAGATTGTATATTTATAGCTGTGTAATATCCTGAAATGTTGGTAGAAGATTATGATGCTGCTGTCAATTCCTATTTTTGTGGGATATGATACGTCCAATCCCCAACTTGCCAAGTAAGCCATGAAATGTGTCTGTTCCAAGTGGTTTGGTGAAAATATCAACCAATTGATCATGCGAACGTATGAAGAATGGTGTAATAAGACCAACTTGATTTTTTTCGCGAACAAAATAACAATCAAGTTCAATGTGCTTGGTGCGTTCATGAAATACGGGATTTGAAGCAATGTGAATGACAACTTGACTATCGCAATGTACGACGATAGGTTGGGAGATTGGAAAACCAAGATCATTGAGAAGATAACACAACCATTGTAATTCAGACGTGAGTGCAACGAGAGAGCGATATTCTGCTTTACCAGATGAACGAGAGATAGTAGGTTGTTTTTTGGTTTTCCTAGAAACAGGGCTAGAGTCAAGCATGATGAAGTAACCAGTGGTGGACCGACGAGTAGTGGGGCATCCAGCCCAATCAGAGTCCGCATACCCAACTAAAGAGAGAGAACTAGATGCAGGAAGTAAAAGGCCTTTACCAACTGATCCTTTTAGATATCGTAGTGCTCGGTGGGTTGCGTCAAGATGAGAAGAATGAGGATCCTGCATGAATTGGCTAAGGGTGTTAATGACATATTGAATATCAGACCGAGTTACTGTGAAATAAAGAAGGTATCCCATGAGACGACGACAGTGGGATCATAAAGAAGAGTCTCATCTGTTGGTCGTAAGTGGAGATGTCCCAATATCTACATCTTTATAATCACATAAAAGTCGTTTATAAGGTGAATACATCATCAACATCAGACTAGCATTGAGGCCAGGAAAAAAAAGAATCCGTCATACATTTAGCAGATAAGTTGTCAAAACTAGCATTATAATCATGGAATGCCATGAACCAATACACATTATTAGGGGTGAGCATTGGTTAGGACCCGGACCTGGATTCTCTCCGGGGTCCGGACCAGATCGAAAACCGAACTTTGTCCCGGGATCCGGACCGAAACCTCGGACCGAAAACTGCACAACCCTACACATTATTATAATTTGAAAGCAGAAATTTGATACAAAGGGTATTGTGTTTAAATTAAACCAGGATTCCTTCACAAACATCTGTAAAAGCCAGACCAAACAATATGGCAACTTTATATATATATCAATATAAAAAAGCACAAGATAGCTGCATGTCTTTTTCTACTGTGGCTTGTAGTAACCACCCTGATGTGGAGGGTATGGGGTTGGGATGGTATATCGAGGCCGAGGATGCGAACCGGGTTGCTGCGGTGGTGGGTTGTAATACTGAGCGGGCCAGCCACCGTAAGAATGTTGCCCGTAGTCTTGGTTAGGTGGCTGTTGAGGTGGTTGATAAGGACCCCCTCCCATAGGAGGAGCGGGAGCGGGATATGGAGGTTGCTGTGATTGGCTGTATTGTGCATAGGGTGGCTGTGAATATCCTTGCCTTGGCTGTTCCGGCGGTGGCTGATGATAATTTGGCGGAGTGTGGGAATTCATCAGATCTGCTTGTTGAGTTGGAGGAACAGGGTGTCCAGAAGAATAGCCATAACCTGATGGTTGTGGTTGGCTTCGAGAGTCGGCCTGAGGTGGTACAGAAGGATTTGTCGGACCTGGTGAAGGATAGTGGTAGCCTGATTTTCCATCAGGTGGAAAATTAAGACCAGAAATCTGCCTCTGTACACCTTCAAGCATTTCCCTGAACTGCATGTTTCTGGTCATAACAAAATCACTGCATTGCTGTTTCACATTTGTTATTGCGTCCTGTTTAGAGACGGCAGCACAGTCAAATGCATATTCATATCATTTGTACCATTGGCAAAACTTGCAGAATCAATTGTCATAATATGATTTAAAATACGCTTGAGACATTATGCTATGTTATGTAGAGCATTCAACATATACTGTGGGATTAACTGAAATGGATTAAAATGCACACCTGGAGAGTAACATAGAATTTCAAGCCCTCATTAATGTTATCCTTGATTTCACGGAATTTCGCTACAGCAGCAGTGATCTGTTTGTAACACTTCTCACGAGAAACTGAACATTAAATTTCCAAAAGAAAAAAGAAAAGTTATGTCCTGCATGCGCTGAAGAATTCTAACATACGCTATACCCCCAACCAGTTTAATTATTTAAAGTAACAATAGTTTTTGCAATAGATTTTTTATGGTTTCTTGTGGCTGTAAAGAACAGGACACTGGATAACTGCAGAAGAAATTTACCTCTAAAATAACAGGTCATTCAGCCAGTTCATTATGTATAAAGTTTCCGCATACAGAACGGTCAGGGATCTACCCAATTATAAAAAGTGAACGTCATGCCGAGTTATGCAGTTATATACTTATATATATAATAATAATGCTAAATTGCTTACAGAACCCTTTCTGTTATAAAAATTGAAGTAACACGGGAAAAAGGCTTCTATGAAAACACCATACCTCTGTAATCTTCAAGATTAAAAACAGCAGCAAACTCATCATTTTGAGCCTGCAACAAAGAAACAATTCAATTTTCCTTACTTACAGAAGCTAAGGGAAGTAATGCTGACATGTGACTGCAAATAACTTAAAGAGGCACTCAGAGTATAGGAGCAATTCAACAGACCAAAGAAATTTCAGAATACATGTGTGGTTGGACTTAAATTATTCACTACAATCACACAACTAATTGGATCATCACTTATTGCGGTACAACGTTAGATTACCCAAATAAATGAAATATTATTGGTATTACAACTTGATGCTTGGTAACTATGATTGTTTTGGATTCAATGGCAACATGGTCCACAGGGAAATGTACGCACAATACATTCAGGAACACACATCTAAGACTCTATGCCAACATTATCTCTTTATTTTTTTATGGGGGGATATTAAAACTTTAAGAGATAATAGTTTTGCTAACCTGAATTTGAAGCAATAAATGTTCTTGTGCTTCGATATTTTGAGCAATTTCTTCACAAATATGGTCATATTTTGCTATCTCCTTCCTGAAAAGATCCTCTGATGACCCAGTGGTTGCCATCAACTTTGGCAGTATATCATCCTGTACCAAGGACGAATCACAGAGAACCAGATCTGAGTAGTTTCATCGTAAATGTAACTTCCAAAGCAAAATGTTGTATTGATCACGTATGACCATGAAAGGATTAGATTTATCAGTGCACGTCAATAAACCAACATGAAAGGGAATCTGGTGATTGATTGTGCACGATAAGTCAATGACAAAAGCAGAAAATTTGTTGCATAAGGATAATCTGCATAGAACCTTTTCTAGGTTCACTAGTAATATGTCGTGCACTTGTGCGTGTAGGAGCCTACTTTACACAAAAATATGAAGATACAATTAAATAAGGGCAGAAAAGAAAAGATAAGACATGGCTAGTTGGTAAGTCATAACAGAATGATACAATAATCAAATGCATGGTGTCCGCTTAATGAGCAAAGAGAAACAGTAACTAGCAGTTACCTTTCTTTTCATAGCTTTAAGCATGTCCTCAAGACCTGCTCTCTGTGCACCGAGGGTTTCCAGTTGTCTCTGCCAATGAAAGCAGCCATGAGATGGCATTGGAAGGAGAATGATGTACACAAGAATTTCTTCCTGATGGTTATTTCACAATCAAAAATCCTATCTCATGGTTTTCTAGTGGCTTAACTTTTGTGAAGGCGTTCCAACATGGCATCCATGTTTTGATGAACTAGAATTGGTAGTATTACCACGTAAAAGGAGACTGTTTGTAAAACATGCATGACAACATAAATTTGTGCTTCTTACTAGGGTATGATACTTTTATCTAGTATTAATACTTTGCAAAAGATTAGCAGCTCCTTCCATGGAGCCTAGATAATCAATGACACAAGACGTGTCCTAAGCTGAAATTTAGAAAGTACAATGTTTACATAAATCGAATATTGGATCCCAATGAGTGATGTAACTTATGATCACGAGGACAAAGACTTCATAAGAAAGTCTAAGAGCAAAGAATAACATATATACTCTAAGGTATAGGAGCCCACTAAATCATTGCATAGAAAACAAATTATGCAAGAAAAGAAGGTTATAAGGATCGGGGCTAAACATTAAGGCGGAGCATCTCAGAACAACATTTTATCAGAACCAAAAAGGAAAATAAAATTATTGTATTTAAGGAATACAAGATACTCATGCTAATGTCATAGAATAGATTACCAGGCTCTGCTTTAGTGCTCCCAATATTGCATCTTCATTCCCATCCAAGGACATTATAGGCCTTGCAAGACTTGGAAGAGCAGATTCAATCTGCAGCATGGCATATGGAAAGTAAATTATACAAAAACAGATCCAGAAAGAACATCAAATATTCAAAATCATCTCAGTATGAAATGATGTCTTTCTTCAGGGTCCAGAGGTGAAATTTAATTATTTGGTAATGCAATTGGAAGAAAAAGAATTTTACATGGGAAGACAACAGATGAATAATGTCAAAATAGAGGTTACCCATATCTTCAGGCTCTAGTTTCTTGTCAAGGAATTTAATAAAGAAGCATAACTAAAACTCTTGGGAATCTGTTCCATTTTGTACAAAAATGTGCAAGGTAAACAAGAACTATGACGGAAAACATTGTATCAAATTAGAGAATAATTTGACACAACTGGAATGGAAGAATGTGTAAAACTCCTTAAAAGGAGCATGATTTTTTGGAAATCCACCAACTGACCACATTCATCAAAAAAAATGTGAAAAATGTGGATTATTAACAAGTAGCATTTTTTTCTTCCTCTGCAATGTAATTGGAACATGGTCAATTGTTCATGTCCTCGTGCAAATCTACGAGCCTAAGTTGAGCTCAATTGAATTAAAAGGTTGGAAAACCAAATATATTGAAATTGCCAAAACGTTTGGTCGAAAATAACTTCACCTGATTTCTTACATTAAATTGTTTACGAAGTTTTCTCTTCAGCTCATCCAGAGCACTTTTTACAACTAATACTAGTAATATTACACAAACAATATTGAAAAACGTAGAATCTATCACTGCAAAAATGATGAAACTGCAGAAATTTGATTAATCTCGCCTCTAACCGATGGATGGGTACTCTTCTAGCTATGCCTTGTAAGGACAACAGTTGCTATTATAGCAGGGAAGAGAGAGAGGTGGCATGTCTTATAATTTGCTTACCGGACGACTATCAAGAATTGACATCAATCCAGCATGATCTTTCACAGAACGCTCAATGCGAGCATCACTATCAGCAGCTTGCTTGAGGTTTGCAGCAAATCTGTTCAATCTGTCCTTCAAATTCTTTGTCAGAGTACTAGACTGTGGTCTAGCACATCTTGTTCCAAATTGGGTCCTGAGCTGTGCATCCTCTCTTTCTTCCTTCTGAAGCAGTTCCTCAGTCTCGACAAGTAACTCCTGGTTCACCCTCCTCAAGTCCTTGAGCTGTTGCAGCTCCATCTGGAAACCAGATGGCCCACCAGAAACCTGGACATCCTCAACGTCTTCCTTAAGATCCATCGGCAAACTGAAGTTCCCTTCCAAAGCAAGGATTGACTCAGGCAAGTCCATCTCTTTGAGCTTAACTCTAGTAATCTCACTTCCCTGTTGCAACTTCTCTGCTTGAGTCCGGATGATGTCATCAACCATTTCAGTGTACCTGGAAAGGGCTTTAGCACTACTGTCAGGAACAAGGCTAGCAAATAACTTTTCCTTGCTTGCATCAAATACTTCAGTCATGGACACGGGCTTGACAAGGGAAGCTGCTGGAAGTGCTGGTAAGGTATCCGGCAAAGGTACTCTCATGAGATAGACACGGTCATTCTCTTTCATAGCTCTCTCCAATTTCGTATTCATCGTTTTTTCCAATTTAGACACAGCATCAAGAAGAGGAGCGGCAACACCTTTTGCTGATTTCTTTGCATCAGACAAGGCATTGACACCCACTTTCAGACGAGCAATTTCTTGAGCAATTTCTTCTTTAGCATGAAGGTCAAGTCCAATCCTATGGCAAGCCTCTGCATAGAACTGGGATGCCTTAAGTTGCACGTGAGAGATCCATGTCTTGTCAAAGTGTTGGTTAAGAGGTGGAGTACTCAGGGCCAAGTAAGCTTCCTCGTAGTATAGAGCAACCTGAGATAACCGTGAACATGCCATTAAGGTCTCTTTTCAATGTGATGATCCAACTTTGCTTATACACGCTCCCTCGGAAAAAAAAAGTTTCATGGTAAAACATTTTCAAAAGACTGTAGAAACCTTTTGTACGTCTTATATCACAATCATAAGCAATTTTATTTTGAGGTAATTCACACCAAATAAAATAAAAATTCCCAATTGTAAAGGCTTACAAGGCTGTTTGCTGGTAGGACAAGTGTTTGAATCATAACACTACAATTATGAAAACCCACTTTGATCATCTTCTCATGAGTCATATAGCTATATGCTCTTCACAATCTCACTAGCCAACTTTACTTCCTCGACACACTAATCAACCACAACTGCAACCACAATGTCTCAATCGTCACAACTCGGTTGTAGTAGACACCACCTACGGACTAAATTTATCCCTTTTAGTTCCAAATGTTTATATTACAAGAATTGGTACCAATAATGCAATCGTGAAAAATTACATACTCAATTGTCATACTTTCAACATCCACACACAACATATCTCTATTTTTTGGGCATTGGGGAGCTTCCTCGACTCAACTCTACACCAGTTTGCAGAACTCCAAAAACGAATGGAATTATAAACTACCAGTGACCGATCGACCACACAACTATATGTCACCAAGTAAGCATGGGACTCGAACTTGGTTCCCAAAGGAGGCATTACACCTCTCTTTACCACTAGGCTAAGTGCATAAGCCCATGTGGGCATTGGGCACAACAATTTCATCAATCTCTAGTAACTCAACAACAACAACAACATGAACATCCTTGAATAACCCAACTGCATAAAACCTCCAAAATCTCACTCGCTAATTCATAACACCACATAAAGGTTTTATAAACCAAAGCTGAAACCTTCAGAACACCTCCCCACCTCACCTGTCTAGCGACCTTGGAGCAAAGCGTGGGCGGCTTCCCATCGGCAATGACCTTCTCAAAAAAGCACTCCTGCGCCTGCGCAAGCATCAACCTCTCCAACATCCCGGCACACTCCACCGACACATCGACGGTCGCGGGCCCCACGGTGGCTTTAGCGGCGACATTGTCCCTGAGAAAGGCGAACGCCCCGGCAGCACTCTGGAACCCATTACACGCCTGCTTCAACCCTTCTGCCACATTCCGATCCGCGGCGAGTGCGATCTGGCTATAAACTGCCCCGAGGTTAAACAAGACGGCAGCTTTCTCGAAGTGTACGTTCTGCTGGGAGGCCTTTTTACTGGGTTTGAAGGCGTCGTGCCAGGAGAAGGTGAGGGTGTTAACGTGGTCTCGATCGGGGGAGATGGGGAATCGGGTCTCGACGGCGGCGAGGGCGCGGAAGTAGGAGAGGAGGGCGTCGCGACGGGCGGAGGGGGAGAGGGGGACGTCGAGGTCGGATCGGAGGCGGCGGAGGGCGTCGAGGTCGTCCTCTAGGTTTAGCGCGTCCCGGTCGGAGTAGTGGTGGGAGATGTACGTGCGGAGTGGGCGGTAGAGATCGGGCGTCGATGACGATTTCTTGTCGTGGATTGAGAGCATCACTGAGACGCTTGTCGAGGAAGCGGAGGAGGTCGTCGACGTCGGCGCCGCCATTGCCCGATCGGAGATTTTTTTTTTTTTTTTTAATCTGATCTGATTAGTTTGGGTCTAAACTCTGTGGAGAAGATCGAGTTAATGCTTAGGTATGAAGTTTGTTTGTTTTAATTAAATTAATTAATTGTGTGTTAACGCTTTTCCACTATGATCTGAGACCCATAAGTTTTTAGTTGGGCTTGGGCTTAATTTGGGCCCACTATGATCCAACCATGTTTTTAGTTGGGCTTGGGCTTAATTTGGGCCCACTATGATCCAACTATGAAGCCCACTCTCGGCCCGTGAAGAGCCGAAGAGTATATAGTCAAATACACACACATGATATATAATAAAAACACATGTGATTATTGAAAGAGATGTTATTCAAGGTTTCAAACAAAATCAAAAATACTTCACGTGGACTTCTCATTGCCCCCCATCTTCATTTATCCTCACCATCTGGACAATTTCCACGTGGAGGCCTCCCATTAGTCCTCTCAACATCTAGATAGGATAACAAATCCAAGCCTTATAGACATGTTCATTTTATGTCCACTCAAGACCACTTCTTAACCCTCAAACAATTCTCCCCAATTTTGCTAACTAAACTGAAATTTCAAGATGGCATCACTCACAATGACAACCTCCTTGGCCGCAGCCGCCATCGCAGGCCACCGCTCAACCGTTCGTCCAAGGTACGTCGTCGCAAAAGCCAGTACTGAGCCCCAAGTTGTTGCCACAGAGAATTCCGTCGCTAAAAGTGTCGATGACGGTAGCAACACGCGAAGGGGCATCATGCTCGCCGCCGCCACAGCCGCCATTACCGCAGTTGCGTCCAAAGGCGCGTTTGCAGAGGATGAGGAGCCGAAACGCGGGACGCTGGAGGCGAAAAAGAAGTATGGGGTCATTTGTGTGACTATGCCGACAGCTCGTATCTGTCACAAATGAGGGGACAAGTAATTACTATAATTAAGATGATTGTGAACTTGTTTATGATGTATTCAATGTGAAGTCTTCTTGTTAAGAACTTTGCCTCCATTTGAGTTTGTGTTGTGATTGATGATGCGTGATATTAATTAGGAAATAATGGCATGCTTCGTTTCGTTAAATATAGTGACCAAACATAAATATAGCAATGCACAATGGTAAGAATTTTTAGACTTTAATTTCTCCTGATATTCAAAAGGGAAGGGTTCTTCCAAAGCCACCACAAAGTAATCATAAAAATAATTTGTATTCGGTTTGAGCTCGAACTAGATGCAATTTCTGCTGCCCTCGGCTAAAGCAGTGCTGGTTGTTGTTGGTTTCGATTGGTTTTTGATGTATGAATTTATGAACCAAAAAAGGTTTCGATTAGAGATAAAAACATTAATTTCAACTCATATGCGATACTTGAATTGGAATATGAAAATGCGTCTTTAACTGAGAATCGATCGTCTTTATTAGAGTGAAAATAAGCATCCTGAAACAACACAAGTTATATCTTATTTAGCTCGTGACACCAGCTTTTAAAAGGTGTCATTTGCAAATAAATACCTTGATATTTTTTCGTTGATAAAATTAAAATAATTCACCAACCATTACACCAAACAAAAACATATATTTATGAACATATAAATATATACTAACAAAAACATAGTGTTTCCCACTAAGTAAGCTACAATTAATTTCCTCATCATCTTCAACAACATTATATTTCAACATATATGCAAATCGATCACACGAGCACAACAAAACATATATCACTTCTAGCTAGATTGCACCAACATCGACGAATCACCCAATTTTCTCTGTGTTGGAGTCGTCGGAAGGCCAGATTATTGTCTCGATAAGCCTTTCTCTCATCAATTCCAAGTTCTCATCTGATATGAATTGATACATTTTCCCGTGATCGCATCGCTGAACGAAAAAAGTACAAAAGAAAAACTTAGTCTTATCGATTTTCGAAAAAATTGAAATGAGAGGTATATTAATGGAAGTGAATGCCATGGAGAAAGAAATGTGTTTTTTCTTACCTTAATCCATTTTCCATATAGATGGAGACGAGTTACCATAACTCTTTCTGCCAAATCATGTTTTTCCTGCAAAATATATATTAGTAGTATTAATTAACCTATATATCATGATGATGATGATGAAGAAGAAGAAGAAGATATATTCGCCAACAGGACTTTTATTATAATTACCTTTCCAAGCTTACGGAGAAAACTTTTGCTATTGTTCATGTCATTTGTTGCAACAAAGCTGCAAGATCAAAAAATATTACATTATTCTGTCATTTGAGTTTATATAATTCATCAGTCTGCATTCTCCACTTTTTCTGCAGCATTTAACTATACAAATACAAGCATCAGACGGGAAAAGCATAACCATGAAAAAAATGAACAAAATAAATGAATTAATAACAGCATGGTGTTATGGATTCAAAACTATAACTTCTGCATTTTATTTCTGAAACAAAAAAGGCGTTTGAGGCAAATTAAACTTCATGTATCGTGAGACTTAATTCCTCCTACATCTTGAGTACGTTACTTCAGAAATATATATGGGTGACATCAAATTTTGAAGGTTACATCAACATATATATTATTCACCAAAAAAAGTTTTTTTCCCCTTCAGAAGTTGCTAATGATTAATATTAATGCCCCACTGATTAAGATAAAACATCATAATTAAATTAAGATGATACTCACTTGTAGAACCAAGTATAACTTGGAGGATTCATCTCATACAACTGGTGAAGAACTGTTCTTACTGCTTTGTATGTGAAATAATTCACCAGTTGCTGCAAAAATAAAAGGAATAATATACAAAAAAGTCATGACCCATGAGATAATAAAAAAACTCTTTAATTTATAAAATAGGGAATATACAATATATATATCCCCCATTAACCAATTCATTAATCATCCAATAGTGTTATTTGTACGATCATTAATCAAACCAATTAACATCTAATATTGATATAAATATTATTTTTTTCAATATTAGAAATGAAGACCAATCTTATATATTCAACCAACCATTAATACATGAATAATTTTTTTTAAGGAATGATATGATCTTCTAAGTTGTTGTTGTTGTTTTTGTGCAACTGAAAGGAATAAATAGTTTGCAAATTAAGGTTGGATGAGGACATATAATTAAATGACATTCCTGAATTTGATTGATTCACAAGGAATTAAGATGCATGTAGAGCTAACTAAGTATGTACTTACAGCTTTGATATCCTCGAAGCCATCATCGTATTGCCCGGCAATCTCATTGGCAACGACGAGATCCCCTCGACGCCTCTTTTGCCTCGACCGTCCGACGGATACACCAATTACTCCGTCCCAACCTCCTCCAAGAAAAGAAGTAGTAAGCTCGAGCGATCCCCCTGACCCCAATTGCCTTCTCCCTGCAGCTATGCTCGTATCACCGACACCGCTACCGCCTCTCAGGCCCAAATTGGACACCCCCGGTATCGCGTCAACGACACTCAAGCATGGGCTACGATGAGGATCGATAACCACTACCGATACAATTGCCATCGACGCGAAAATTACACGAAATAATTAAGAACCCAAGTTTAATTTAGAAAAGCTTTTCAAGTATATATATATTGACCGGATTTTATTTTGATTTGCTTGTTCTTCTTCTTCTTCTCTTAGAATGTTTGATGTGAAGATTAAGGAGGAGAGGTTAGGGTTTAAGTTCATATTGACCTCTCATGTTTGTGAGGTCCAAATGCGTTTCTAATGTTTGGTGCGTTTCTCTCTCTCTCTCTAGACATTTGAACACGTACGTGGCGAGTTGTGGGTGGCTAGTTAGGATGCAAGAATCTTGACAAGTTGGAATTGGATTCCAATTCCGCTTTTGAGTCTTGATACGAACAGTGTTTGAATCGACCAAGCTGTCAATTGCAGTATTCTAATTGATTTTGTTAATTGGCCGGGTTGAGTGGTCTCTTGGTGAAAGTTTGAAAATGGAAAATAAGTTTCAAACATTTGAACAACTAATTAACGAAGTGTTAAATACTTGGCTTTGCTTTGCTTTGCTTAATCATGTGAACTCAAAATGTAGATGTCGTGGTTAAAGCAATGTCAGAATGTCAAGTATGAAGTCAAAGTTTGTAAAGACAATATTTAAAAGATGGGAAAGTATTCATTAGATGTGTGGAATTTTAGTTGAAAAAGTAGCGGAAGGAAACAAAATAACCCATGCTAGAATATATATGTCCAATTTTGATCATGAAATAAATGTGATGTGGAGATTATGATTTGGAAGATGAACCGAGACGATATTTAGTTGTCCCAACGTCAATAAGACATCAAGTGGAGCAAAAAAAGAAGAAGGAAAATTGACAGGATTGGAATGTAGACCAGAAGTGTGTTCTGTTCACACTTGTATTAGACATGAAAACATGTAATGTAATGTAATTAATTATAAGTGAAGAAATCTTAAGATACACAAGTTGCATGTGGATCTGATGATTACCCGACCTTTTTTCCCAACAACATTCTCTGCAACTAACTAACTGACTCCAAATCAATGTTTCGAGGAAGTTATTTACTTTAAAATTTGAATAGACAAATCAGAAGCCAGCCACAAATCAGAAGAAATAAACACACTGCAAATTATTAACAAACTAGGTGTCTAAACGCGAGTCCAGCTAAAATTTTGAAGAAAAAATATTAACTTATATTATTATCAAATACAATTATTTTTTTGTAAATTTAGTAATAAAACATTCGAGTAGAGCTATTGAGTTGAGTTTTAGTTTTTTCAGTTTGTTTACTGAATCAAATTGGAAGATTTTTTTATTTCCCAACAAGATACTTCATTTACAAGTTAATTTTAAGGGTTAATTACAGTTTGTCCCCCTGAACTATGCATTTGTATCACTTTGCCCCCCTAAACTTTCAAAGTTAACAGTTATCTCCCATGAACTTTAATTTTGTAACATTTTGCCCCCTTGAACTTCAAAAACTCATTATTTAACACATATTCGACGTTTTTTTCCTAATTGTTTTTGTTGTATCCCTAATACACTCCTAAACATATATTTACGTGAAAGTTTGGATCGAAACGGATGTCGAATATGGTTGGAATTTGGGTCGGATTGAGTGTCAAATCGACCCAAATTCTAACCATATCCGACCTCCGTTTCGATCCAAACTTTCACGTAAATATATGTTTAAGAGTGTATTAGGGATACAACAAAAAATAGGGGAAAATGTCGAATGTGTGTTAAATAATGAGTTTTTGAAGTTCAGGGGGGCAAAGTGTTACAAAATTAAAGTTCAGGGGAGATAACTGTTAACTTTGAAAGTTCAGGGGGGCAAAGTGATATCAAGGCATAGTTCAGGAGGTCAAACTGTAATTAACTCTAATTTTAAATCAAACATTTTTTAAGCCGAGAAAGAATGTGACGCCATAGACTAAACCTAACGATACCAATTAAAATAGTAAAAATTATTTCAAGTTCGAACGACTCGTTTACCTAACTAAATCAGAACATTTTTTTTTATTTTTCATCAATATTCTTCATTTACAAGTTAAACTCAAATCGAGATTTTTACGTCACATTTCAAACTCGAACCAGAGTTGACAGTCAATACCAAATAGGATTGTAAGCTTCTGCTCGCGTTTGATTTCGCTCGCTCAACAACTCTGCTCAGTTGTTAACAAGTCGAGCATAAGCCAAAAAAAACTGCTCGGGAAAATAAATGAGCCGAGCTGAGTGAAACCTTGATTGCTCGTTAGCTCGCTCGACTCGGTTGCTCCTATATACGCATACGAGCATACATCCATATACATACACGACTTGTACATTATAAATATACACATATCCATTTACCCATTATCATTTACCATTTTATCTTACTACAATATTATCATTAACCCTAAAATCTTATACTTTACCCATATTGTTCCAACTGTCGTTGCAAATCTTCTCATTTCTCACATTATTGTTGTCTTAATTGCCAAAAAAAATCTTTGAGATGATGATTTTGTTTATTTGGATATTTGATGCAAAGATGAAAATATATAATTCTCGTTTTTTCGCAAAGTCAGATGTTATGGTTGTTTACGTTGTTGTTTAGATTTTTTTTCTATTGGGAAAAATTGAGTTGATAAAGATATTAGTGGAGAGTATTATGCTGACATGAATATGATTTGTTATAATATTACATCGATGTTGTTATGTTTGCTAGCTACTTAATAAAGTCGTAATGTTGTGATTTTCAATAACACAATAAGTAGGAAGTCATGATATTATAATAGTTAATGTAAGCTAGATATTAAGTAGAAACAACATATTGTATATACGATATATGTGTCGATAGTAGTTGTCTTTACATTCGCAGACGCAACGAGTTGAGCAAACTCACGAGCAAACAAGTCAAGTTGAACAGCTCGTGAGCCAGAAATGAACCGAACACGAGCATAATTTTCACGTTCAAACCGAACCGCAAGCGAACCACGAGCGGGTAGAAATTTAAACGAGTCGAGTTTATGCCGGCTTCGAGGGCCGGAAACTGGCTCGTTTACGATCATAGTACCAAACAACCCATACCAATTATAAGAGTAAAAATGATGGAATTATATTAGAAGCCGAAACCAAAAGTTGAAAAGAGGAGACGAAAAGGAGAGTAGAGAAGAGAAGAGAAGAGAAGAGAGGAGAGGAGAAGATGAACGCGCCGGACCGATACGAGCGTTTCGTCGTCCCCGAAGGCGTCAAAAAGTAGGTTAATTTTTATTTCTTTTTTCCTCCCAAAACCCTAAAAATAATAATTTTAAATCTTGTTAGGGTTTCGTACGAGAGGGACACGAAGATCATCAACGCCGCCTCATTCACCATCGAGAGGAAAGGTTCAATTTTTTTGTTTTTTCTTATAGTGTTTTTAGGGTTTCTACCATCCTCTCAATATCAATGTACCACCGCCCTAATCTCAATTTCTTAGGGGAACCCTAAAATTTCCGCCTTTTCTCCGTAGGTAAAGGTTCCATTTTTATGGGGTTTGGCCGTTTGGGTTGTTAATTGTTAGCTTTACTTTGGGTTCATGTTTTCGAACTTTGTTTTTCTTTGTCTTTGCCTTTGCCTTCCCATTTCTATTTGATGTATTTAAGAATGTAGTTGTGAATTTTACTCTCAATTTGTACTCTCTATCAATTCAATTTTGATTTAAGACAACACAATGAGAAGGGTTCTGTTTTATTTTCTAGTTTTGGCTGATATATTAGGTTAGGTTCAACCTTATTTTGAGTCTTTAATTAAATTAAGCTCCCTGTAACCATTTGTTCAGGCAGCTACACAGGGATCCAAATGTTCTTTTTGCAGGGTACAAGCTTCCACACCCATTGCAGTACAAAATCATTGTGCTGGTGAGCTCGTGTAGCTAGACCATTATGTACATTTAGGTTTATGATTGATTTCAAATTTTCAGTTTTCCATGTATTTTGTATCTGATACTGACATTCTGTTCTTTTAGGCCGATATGTTTTGTTTCCTTGCTGAAGTAGTGACGGATGTTTGTTTATGTGGAATACGCAGATCCACACGACCAGCCAGTCTTCACCAATGCAGGCGTATAACCAGTCCATCAATGATCTCGACAATGAGCTTGATCACCTGAAAAATGCATTTGAGGTTTATTTTTGACTTCCTCCTTTTTTCAGATTAATAAATGGTGAAACTCAGAGTGTTAGTAGCACTTGTGCCTGTCAAGCATTTTCTCTCAGTCAAGACAGTTAAAACTCTCATAGTCATATATGCTTTGGTAACTATTTCCCATTTATGTTAAAAAAGAAAAATTAGGTAACAACACCTTTCATCTGAGTGTTCTATTATGCAACATTGTGGAACTGTAGGATTTCAAGGACACACTTTGACATGTAAAAGCATATCCGCTTACAAGGAACAATAGGTTTTTAGTCATTGCCAATGGTCTGCTTATCATTTTCTTTATGTGGCTTTGGATGTGAAGGACTATCACATGTTTAACATGATAAAAAAAAAAGAAAAGGAAAATGTTATTATCAATTTAAGTTGTAATGTTGCCTCATAAGCCACAACTTAGTAGGAAGGCTGAGTGGTGAATTTCTTTCACTTTTGTAAGTAAAATGAGTATGTTGTTTCTGGAAACAAGAGAAAATAATATTTAGCTTCCTAAAATGTACAGATTTTATATCATATGTACTTGACATGTTCAAATTTTAATATATAAAATATTCCTGTACAGTTCCAGGACTAAAGTTATTACCTCTGAGTTATTCCAGCGGTATCACCATTTTGTCTTCTTTTTTCTTTATAATGTTTCTCTTTTAAGAAGAAACATAATACATATCATGATGGGTTCAGTTAAATGGTTATCTTTCTATTTGCAGAGGTACTGGATGCTCTTATTCAAATAAAGCAATAAGCCAGTAACCACAGGGATTTGTCAGTTCATCATGGTTTGTTATTCTCGTGGTTGGTTGAAAATATGAGATAACATTGATGATTTTCCATTAGACCAATAACAGCATATATTAACTTTTTGCATATCATTAAGCTTTATATGCATTGGGATATTCATCTAACCTACAAGGCTACAACACAACAAAAACATGGAGTTAAGATGCGCAAGGCACCCCAAAATATTTAACAACTGATAGGTTTTATCGTTAATGATTACTTGTGATGTGGTTGCACATAGTGTTTGTATGCTATAATATTTTAAGTATTGTCTTTTGAATTTTGTACCATGAATTTGCCCAATTGTATCATCGATTAGATTGTCCATGTTCCGCACATCATCTTTCCCACATTTTTTGAATTTGTCTGGTTATGCTTTAACAATTGGTATCTTTGCTTGTCTGTGTTTGTTTTGCTGCAGAAAGAGAGAGCAAGGTTTGAACCGGCCCCCGTGGAACAATTTTAGTCATGTGCTTCAAATCTCTACGAAAGTAGTATTCTGCTATATATTTCCATGACCTCATTTGGGGTAATACTGCTTCAGATCTGATGTTTGAAGTGATAAAGAAGAAAAGAAGCTGATGAGACTGAACTAGTTGCTAAGCTTAAAAGTAGACTAATATGTTGTTCTAGTTGTGTGCTCACTCGAATATGAACGAACACTTTTGCGAGTATGGAAACAAAACCTATTTGCCGAACATGTGATGACAGTTCACTTCTTCTGAGTATGTAAAACTACTTTTGTTACATATGAATGTTGTTTTCAGGAAATCTGATATCTATCTCCCTGTCTGATGGTGGAATAAAAATTGCAAATTCACGCTCTAGTGACAATACTTAAATTTAACAAAAAAAATTATTTAGAATATCCAATGAGGCTAGTGCATCTCTGTCAGATGAACCTAGCAGCAAAGGCAGCTACAAGTGCAGACAACACCAGCAGCAGCCAGCCGACACATAAGGTGTCCCCACTGGAAGCGTCAGTCACTGGGTTAATAGTGTTGGAGTTGTCGGAACCGTCACTGTCGGTCGGAGATGGCGAAGGGGTAGTTGCTTCGGATTTGAGCTTGGGTATCCGGATGTTCACTTTCTGGCCGATTTGGCAGTGGCCAGGGACGCCACACATGAAGAAGTAGTGCCCTCTTCTCTTGATGGTGATTGAATCATTGCCGGTTGTGTAGGTGACGAGTGGCGAGGAGGCGTCGCAGGCCCTGAAGTCAGCCTTGGTCACCTCCATGACATTGTGGAATTTGTTGTTGTACTCAAACACTGCATTAGAGATGTTTTAGTTTACCAACATTTTTACAGACCCAGTGGGGTCTGTTAGATTTGATACTTAACTTCAGATCCAACAGAATTTTGATTTGGTTTCTATACGTGTGTTTAGTTGGAAAATCAGAAATTTCATTTGGTATCTTTTGTGCAAATATACAGATAGTCTTGGTGAAGCAAATGTTGAACACATGAAAAAGGTAAGATCTAACTATAACAAATAAACATAGGATTCTATTAACAAATAAAAGTAAGTTCATTTTGTAAGTTAACACATGACAAGAGGGAACAGAAAATATAGGAAGATGTTTATATTTCAATTAACAACGCAAGATGTCTAATAAATTAATGTATGGCACAAAAGAGCTCATCACAAATTACTTGTGAGGTAAACAAACTTGAGGAACTATAGATAAATACAAAGACAATGAAAATTAGGTGAGGAGAAAAAGGGAAAATAATGCTACCATGCAACTTATAAGAACCCATACCAAGAATTACTATTCTGATTCTTCAATATTGCTCTAATATGTAACATTAATGTGGAAATTAACCGTGCTGACAGTAAAAAAACACGGACTCTTAATTTTCTGCATGAATTTCATACTGTAATCTTCAAAAAAAATGGAACAGAATGTTTCCAATTGATAATCTCCTACACACAAAAAATAACAAATTAAAATTCCAAAAACAATGAAAACAAAACTCACAGATGGTGTCACCAAAATGAAAGGTCTTGGAAATAGACCATGTAGTGTAGTTGGGAGTGCCCATTATGGTCCACCCTTGAATGTCTCCAACTTTGTGTACCTCTCCATTGCTAATCAAGAACAACTCCATCAACACCACCACCATCACACACATTAACAAACCCATACTAAACAAAAAACTTAGAGAGAGATGGAGGGAGGAGTCACTTCAATTCAATGAATTGGCCATTCTATGTTCTTTGGGTTGCTTATAAATAAGTCCTATCCGTTGGGAATTGTACTTGAGATTCATATTTTTTGTTAAATGTGGGCCACCTTTTTGTTAAGAGTCCTAGAACGTGAGGCCGGGCATCATTACAATGTTTGCCCAGTATAGGTGGGTAATTAGATACGTTACCACAAAAAACGATGGAGAAATAATATATGCAACAACATGAGTTTCTTAAAGAAATAAATGATCTTGTACGTTTTTTTCTTCCAAAAACACATGTAATAATATTCTTGGAAAAATACTAGAAACTTCTTAATAGATAGACTTGCCGATCTTGAAGATTGTATGATTATCTTAATTTAAAAAGATCGTATCGAATTCTAAGCAACTACATAACTAAAATAAAATAAATGAGTTATTGGGTGGGTGGTTGGAGAATTGCCTTTGAAAACCAGGAAGAAGGTTGAGATAGCAAAAGAATGAATGCAAAGCCAAGGTGGTAGAATTTTGATGATGACAACCACAATACCACATGCCTCCACTATAATTTGTTAGAAATCATGTCATATAATATGGTTTTGGAATTAGCTAGCTAGCTAGAAATATGCTTACTTCGGCTTCAATCCTTGTTCTTCTCCTTGTTGCACACCACTACTAGATAATGTCATCATTGATTGCACCCACTTTTTATTTCTTTGCCTTCCAGGAAAGAAATAAACTTAATGATGACTCAGCAAAATAAGGTAGGGTTATCACATCTAAAAGCTCAACTCATTGTCAAATTTTTTGAGATAAATTTGTGGCCTACTTGCAATATTCGTTCTAACAATTTGTGGTTAGAGGATGTTCTTAATTAGTTTATCGGCCAATATACATCTTCGTCACACGCATCATGGGCATGTGTTGCATATATATAGAGTTTGTTAAAGCTGCCCATGAGAAAATACATCATGATACCACAAAATTCTTTAACTTGAATTTATACTTGGGAGGGAGTTTCTTAGTTCAATTACTTCTTATTTTTTGTACTCTCAGATATGACTATTTTCTTCTTCCTCCTTGTTTTTTAAATATTACCAAGTCACCTTGCTCTTATCTTATCACACTCGAATATATTATATGTGTTTGTATTAACGACCGCAGAAACCTCTTTTGCGAGATTAAGCATCATATTTTATTGGTATCGTTCAACCCTCCACTGCAAACTAGGGCTCTTAAATAAATTTAGAATGGAATAGTTTGTTGTCTTTTTTGTCTTAATCTATGTTTTGATGATTTAATCAACTTAATCTTAATTGTGATCACGTAGAGTAGCACACATGTTACATTGCATATATATTGCTTTGTGCTAACCTATACAGGTGATCAAGACTCAAGAAAGAAAAAAAATCAAGTCAAGACATGTAATGAAGCTCATTTGAAGACATGTAATTTGTATTTCTTTGAGTCTTAGAAACTTTGTGTAATTGAGCATACTTGAGCTAAAAATTACTCACACACACTGGGTTCCTCATAAAAGTCACACACGAAATTTCATATAATTTGGACTTCAATATATCACCCAAACTTAAACCGGAAAATACTAAACCAAAACCTGAACAGTCTACCCACATTCGGTCTACCGAAACAGACCCTTCGGTCGACCGAGTGATCAATTATATTGTTAGTGTTTTTCTGCCCTATTTCGGTCGACCGTGCAACACAAAATTACAACCGTTAGAATTGTCGTATTATACCCAACGGTCGTATTCGTATCTTTCCAAATACCCCAAAAATGTATTTTCCTATCGGTCGACCGAGGACCTTGTTCGGTCGACCGAACTTATGTTCCTTGACAAACCCAAAGTGCATGTCGGTTTTCGGTCGACCGTGGACCTTGTTTCAGTCGACCGATTTTGATCTTGTTTGTCAACCTCGTAGAGCCTGTTATAAATCAGTCAATCGAACCTATCTCGGTGTTCGACCGATAACTTAAGTGTACCTAGAATATAGCATTGGGCGGTCGACCGTTCCTTTACCGATCGATCGAACCGTGTCCCAAAATGCCCAACGGTCGACCGAACTTATCGATCCGGTCAAACGAACTTATGCAGAAATACATCCTGCAAGTTTCTGTTTTGTGTATCTTCCACAATAGTTTACCAAACTTGTCCCAACGGCTATAATTCACTTAGAGCTTATAAATAGGTGTTCCTTTGACACAATTACAGAACTCTTACACTTCCATTTGTCAAATACACATAAGAGAAACTCTCAAGTCTCTCGTTTCCCAAATCCTACTCTCCAAGCTTAAACTTCCACATCTTAGCATCAATTCCACATCCTAAGTTAAGTGTGCTTAAGTTAGAGAGTGTGTTCCACTCAAGATCTCTGTTGTAAAGAAGCAAAGACTTCGGTGAAAGTCCGAAGTGTTCCTCTCGGATTGTGAGAGAAGAAAGTCAAGCTCACGAGGGTGTTCATGAAGCTTGTTTTGTAAAAGGCTTAATCTCGACCTGGAACGAGGTTGATAGTGAAGACGCGAGCGGAGCTCGAGGGAGATTGAGCGGAGCTCGAGAGAGATTGAGCGGAACTTGCAAGAGTGGAAGTAGACGGAAGGTCAAACCTCTATAAAAATCTGATGTTATCATTGTGGTTTGTTTTGCTTACTTGTATTTGTTTAAATTCCGCTGTGCATATCTTGATTGATTAAACAAGTATGTAATTAGCTTAAAAGTAATTAGAATTAGAGACTCTCACGATCCTACATTTGGTATCAGAGCCTTGTGAGCTAAATTTCATGACTTCAACTTCTAATCATGTAGAGAGTTTATTCACAACTAGACATCCTTTGCTAAATGAGTCAAATTATGATTATTGGTAGAATATGATGAAAATTTTCCTAATTTCAAATGACCTTAAGTATTAGATGTTTCTTCAAAATCCATACACACCCTCAAATGAAGATGAATTAGTTTCACTTACTATGCCTAAAATGAAAGAGATTGAAATGAACTCTAAAATAATAAACATTCTATATTGTGGGCTTAACGATGGTGAATACAATAGAATTAAGATATGACTATTTTCTTCTTCCTCCTGTTTTTTTTTCAAATATTACCAAGTCACCTTGCTCTTTATCTTATCACATTCGAATCTAGTATATGTGTTTTTATATTTTCTTTATGGGCTCTATTGGGTCCAACACAATTAAGGGTTCGGCCTGACCCTGATGGGCCAATTTAATTACTAACAATAGATGTTTTTGGTTTATTTCCATGATACGCAATTCAAGATGATCACTAATGAAGTTTAAACAAATGTTAGTGTGACCTACATGATGATTATGATCATTCAAAACAGGTTCTGATGGGGTTATGCACTTGTGTTTTATAAATATATAAATAAAAACTTGATAAATTTGTTGGATGATGTCTCGCTTGATTCTTATCGCCCTTAATTACTAATACAAATTGTCGACATGTGGTGATTAGATATCTTGACAATTATTTTATTAACTTGCATTTATAAAAAAAAAGAATGCCAGTTGTTCTTCATAAAAGTACATCACAAAATTATATTATTATTATTATTATCTTTACCTACCCTCCCTGTGCGAACTAAAAGGATCTGCGAATTATGCTACGAAATAGAAAATTAGCAGACGAAATGCTTCACGTTGATCACCATAAATGGGCCATAATTAAATTTAGTAATTACAGCAATTACATAGGAATGAAACGTAAGATATAAGAATACTAAAAGCAACAAATTGTGGTAATATTGGTGACACCCAATATAAATCTAGCATATATCATCATCTCCAACATTAAAAAGAAAAGTGGGTGGATCAAAATCACTTATAAGGACCTCTTCTATTTTTTCATAGTAATTTGAGAATTGAGATAGAAAATGTATTATTCTTAATGTCATCATACCTGTTCTAATGAATATTCTTATGTCACCGTGGAACATTATATATATGAAGTCCAACTATTATTACTAAAATATCAAATACTAAATGCATTTTTGAAAAGCTAACTGGTAGTAATATCCCAATGGGCACTTTGACAACTTGAGATATACTATTGCCAAGAAAATAAATTAATGGTGCGTTAGCATGAAGACAGATATTTACTTGATTTGCAAGCTAGTTATTTTTTTATTAAAAAAAAGGATGTCCCAGGGACAGAAGCAATGCATAAACCATGCTATCTATGAAAATTGATGTGGTCACAATAAAATTTAAATAATAATATATATATAAATATGTATTGACTATACTTGTATTTGGTTTAACAATTACTTTGTAGAAGTATATAATTCAAAAGATAAAATGCTAAGCAAGCTTATATTAAGTTGTTTGAAAAATAATTAAATTTTGAATTTGAATAAATTTTATAAAAAAATCTTTTAAAATTGGCAAGCAATCGGATCGTCTTAATTAGGATTATTTTGATTTTGATGAACTCATATATTGTTGTAAATTGAATACAAATTGCTAATGTTAGTTCAAGTCATTTTTTTCATGGTCAAAGGTGGTGTCAAGGAAATTTCTAGGACGTTGAAAATCATTTTATAATAAATTGACAGAGAAAAGTAAAAAAAAATGATATTCATACGTATAAGATAAGAAATACATATGTAGGATATAAATAACATTGATGTTCATTGTTGCTGGAGTCACGAACTTCTAAACTATCAAGACCTGACCATTTAAATATTCCATCATAAAAATAATGCAGGTATTTTAAATTTATATTATATATATCAACCCGAAGTCCCTAACCAGTGGTTTGATCTGATGGATCATCTAGTTGGAAGCAGTCCTATTCTCCACTTAAATATTCAACCGTAGAAGTCATGCAAACTCAACTGTTGAATTTTGAATTATAAATATCTAGAGCTTACTACATAGAGCCATAGAGTATTAGAATAAAGTTTTTGGAAAAATTATTTCATTTTAAAACCATATCCACATGTTTGTTGCTTACATGATTGTCCTTGTGTTTTTTATATATAAATATATTCAAGAATACTTATAAAACTAAAAAATCATGCTTGATTCATATTTCTTATGAAACATAATTCTTTGTTTATGAAGTTTGTACATTGCACGTCTATATATTTATATGTATGTATACAATAGTTATTGACTTTTATTAACACTTTAGTGTAATAAAAATGAATAGTTTGATGGCCTTGGTATGCAAAACTATATATACGTGGATGTTTCTGATATACCATCACATCAAGTGAGATATTTTTTCAATGGTTTACAAATACTTGAAAGGTTAAGTTAGGGCATCAAAAATCCATTCTAGCTAAGACAAGAAAGAATCCCACACAACAACGATTGGGTCCACACCCACACCCTTGAATCTAACTTACCTATCTAGCTAGCACACATTGTGGACATGTGTGGGGACAAAAAACCTAACCCACCTCTACTTTCCTTCCACACACATTCTTCTCTTTCTCTATCCTCCTCTCTCTCTCTCTACTCTCTCTCTCTCTTCACAAATTGACGGGTGATTTGTATTTCACCAAAAGGCGAGGTCTCTTTTGAGATGAAAAACCCCACAAGGGCTATCACGTGTGATCTCAACTCAAGAGGGAAGGAAACAAACAAAACCCCTCCCTATGTTTGTCCATGCCTGCCTCTACTACTTCTAAACTACTACTGCTCAGATGCGTTAGGGTTCAGGTTTATACTTGGTCAGGTGTGAACTACTGTGGATGTTTGTCCAAAATAACTTCTTTTGTTACGAAAGTTTGCGATTTATTAGAATCTCTCTCTCTCTATATATATATATAGCATGTTTGCTGACTTAATTTGTTGGTAACATTAGGAAACTACTGTTCGTCGCCAAAAACTACTTAAATCGCCCCAAAAATCACATTTTTGCCCTTCACAAATCGATTAATACTCATTTCGTCATGTGTCTTTAAACAAGGTGTTTGACTCAGTTTTACTCACATTCCTAGTACTAACACCACGAAAATGTCTGGCGAAACACCTGAATCCGGCGAGGTAACGGGGGTAGAATTTTTTTCCCGACTCGGGCGTCTGGATAAGCCGCCTCCACATAGGTGGAGGCGGTTTAGCCAGACGCCTCCACCTATGTGCAGGCGTCTTACATGGACGCCTCCACAAAGGCGAAGGCGGCTTAGCCAGACGCTTGTGTTTTTTTTAATTTTTTGTTAAATTCAAATTTTTCAGGTTCCGTTGCAAGATTTCAGGTCTGGTAGTAGTGGGAGCAGGGGTGGTCAGTCTAATTCGTCTTGATCGTCCGTGAATACGGGTACAAAATCTTCTGGTATGTCGATATCTTTGTTGTTATGTTATTTAATATATATCAGTAATCTAAATGAGGTTGAATATATTATCTCCTAATTTTGTTGTTTTAATGAATTGCTATTTACCTATCTTACAGTGTCCGGACGGATTGACGTGGACAACTTCCCATATAATGATAGACTGTCAGGAATCATTTTACCATTTCTGGAAAGGTGGAATGACGTACGTGTTGATGACAACTGTGGATTTCGATGTGTTGTCGATGTCTTCCATGATGGTCAAGATAACTGGTTGTACGCCCGTCGTGCGATTTCTAATGAGATAGGTGCACATCCTATTTGTGAGAGTGTCTATTTCGGCAATGAAGGAGAGACTCGTCGACGAATTGATTGGGGCGGGGGAGCTTGTGGCGAGGATCATTATATGGAGGTTTGGGTCGACTTTTTCCCGATTGCTAATTTTTACAAGTGTGCGGTCATGTATTTCTCAATGGGAACGGATGGTTCGTTGTTCCCGTGTCTTACTGTGCTACCTTGGGTGAGTCTGTCTGCCATGACGAGACCTGTCAGAGAGTTGGTCATTGCTCATTTAGGGAGTTACAGACATTTTATTCGTTTAGAATTATTTGATAATTTCCCAGTACCTCCTATAGCGACCTTATGGTATCAAATGCGAGATGAGAGTGTTGTTGGATGGGAGGATCAGTATCAAAGTAGGATGGAGTATTGGAACCGGTTACGTGGTACATTTTGATTGTAATTTGTAATGTTTTTGTAATGTATAATATATCGTGTATTTCTACTTATATCGTGTTGTTCTTTTACCGTATTTTAAATTTAAATTTTATTTGATATCTAAAGAAATAAGTTGAAGATATTTTCGAAAAAAATAAATATTAAAAAATACGATAATCAAAGAAATATGTAGAAGATATGTTCATCAGAAATAAATAATAAGAGTACACAAATAAGCATAAGCAAATACCAACAAATGTAGTAACGGTGCAACAAAACGAAAGTAAAATCAAAACAACTACAGCTCAACATCTGAATCAGGTCCGAAATGCCCAACTGGTTGTTCCAATCCTCGATCAGGCGATCCCAATCTGTACATGCAAGTCTCGTCTCCTCAGTCGGCATGATGTCTCTCTGTCGCAAGAATGGTTGCTGGTGTGAATTAAATTTATACCGCAAGTGCACGGCGTCAATGAAGACGTGACAAATACGGGTCGAACACAAGGAGGGAGAGATTTGTTATTAGTGTGATTTCGATTTGGGGAAAGAAGGAGAGAAGAATAGATTGGGTTTCGAGATTTTTGGGGTTTTTTTATCTAAAGCAAGAAACAAGAACAATTAAAATTAAAACAAGAATAAAGAGGTGAATTCCGTCGGGTGGAGGTTTAGATTTAAGGTTTAGATTAGAGAATTCAGAAACTTATAATAAATCATATTAGTTACGAAGCATTACATGATAAATGATTTAACATAAACTCAAGTAATCAAAATAGACTAATACGAACTTAAAATAATAACATTCATTCGTCTTCTCTTCACCCTAAATCCGTCACCTCCACCCTTTGGAAAGAGTTAGAAACTCATGGAGGGAGGAAGAAGGGATCCTAGAGGCATTACAAAAGAAAAGTAAAAACAAGAAATAAAAGACAGAATTTTATTACTAAAATAAAGACAAGTACAAATAACAACTAAAAACTAGGTCTAAGGCCAAGGACCTTTCTAACATCGTTCTCGGGGCTATTTATAATTGTTACAAGAGACCTAAGTATAGAATTGGAGAGTACACGTGTCCAGACACGACTGGACAAAAATTGAGCACACGGATCCTCTCTGGTGCGGCGGAAACGCCACATGGTATGTGTGATATGCGGCGGAATCGCCGCACATCATGCTCTGATTTGGTCCAGATTTTGGTTGAATGTTTATGGTATGATTTGATCATCCTTTACGCGTCTGGATTGATTTTTTCCATTCTTTTGAGCTCCGGATTAATTCTTTTATATATTTGAAGATACACATTGATTTTTCTTTAGATTTTCTCCGAGATAATAAAAAACTACTCGTGATTTGCAATTAGGTCCTTGTCTTTTTGCAATTGAGTCCCCGGCTACTTTTGTGCTCAAGTCCTTGTTCTTTTTGTGATTAGGTCTTGAATGCTTTTATGCTTGGATACATTTCCATTTAAAACCCAATAAGCTTGAACTTGGTCTTTATGATAGAAATGAGTCTTTTGCACGCGTTTATGCTCGGAATGTGGGTAATTTGCATTCAGGTCCCTGTATTCTGTAAATAAGACTAAACACATACCTTAGTAGCATTTATTGATATAAAAGTAATCTAAATGAAAGACATATGATGCAATGTATGCAATGCATCAGTTGCGTACACCGTATCGCCCTACTCATCCACTATGTAAAATAAAAATTAGCGTACAATAACAAAAATATATTTTACAATTAAAAATAAAATTAGATAAACTTACCGCATCGGCACATGTCCTATCTAGTGGTCTCTCCGGTCTCGGAATGATACCGCGTACGAGTAGTGGATGTGAGCACCTACCGAACCACTGCAAATAATCTGGAGCACAGGTGGAGGGGTCGCAGCTACGACTCAGATCGTCCAGGTGTAGTCGTCCTACTCTCGGAAATGTCCTCCAAACCGATTCCGCCGCAGAAACGTTATGCCTGACATCGTAACAAGCAGAAATACCACGTGTACGTGGATGACGATGACCTGACTCGTCTGCTATACTATGTACCGCGCGTAAGGGAATTGATTTCCCTTTTCCTCCACGGTAACCCGATGACTATTAATTCAATTTTAAAATAAAAATTTATTAATGGATTTACTAAAATAATTAAACTAATTATTAACTTAATAATCGATTTATTTAGCAATTATCACAATTAATCAATAATCCTTTACTAAAATCGTACACAACTAATTACTAAAATAATAATCAATTTATTTAGCGATTTATTTATTAATTATCACAATTTATAATCAATAAACGATTTACTAAACTAATTTAACTCATTATTAACGTAATATTCAATTTATTTTAATTTTATCACGATTTATAATCAATTTTAAAAAATTCAAAAAAAAAATCGGAGCGTCTGCGGGAGACGCCTACCCTACGTGGGAGACGTCTCCCGCAGACGTTGGGTCCTGGGGTCGGGTGTCCGAGGGAGACGCCCGACCCAAAAATGTTTTTTTTAAAATTAATTGAAATAAACAAGGTAATTTACCAAATGTGAGTAGTCAGGGGTCTCCGCTGGTTCTTTTCCTGGCATCCGAGGCATTTTATGTGGTGAATAAAAGAGTGATATGAGGAGAAAATTGTGTTAAAAGAATGAAATGAAGTGTTATATTAGTAGAAAGGATAGATGGGCAAAATGATAATCTTACGGACGATTTAAGTAGTTTTACGATGAAGAATATAACATTACTCTCACAGTCAAAATTATCTCAACCTTTTTGTGAATACTGTAGAATTTGCATCTATTATTTTTTAATTAAAAAGCATAATATTCTTGCAACACAGTCAGTACTCTACCTCATATATATAATATATATATATATATATATATATATATATATATATTAAAAACCACTGTATGTATTTGTCTTGGCTCACGACTCACAAGTCACAACCACAAACAAGACCCCATTAATAAATAAACTACGCTGGAAAGAAGAATAATCTAGACTTTGGTACCACTAGCTAGATTGAGTAGATTCCATCATTGTTAAACTATGACATCCACCATTGTTAATGAATTGTTTAGTTGCATAGGATAACAAATGATGACAGCGTCGATGGCATAGATGAATGGATGTGTAGTTATGTAATTAAATTATTAATCTGAAACAGTAGGACGATTACATAATCTTATTATTGATGAGATGCGTCAGTCGTAAAAGAGATGATTGTATATGGCTAAATATAGGTTGTCGGTGGTTTGAATGTTATTTACTATGTTTTCGACGACTCGTCCTTGGAAAATGTATTTGTATTATTGTATATCAAGATAATAGACAACAGAAAAGGAATTGAAAATCCATCCAACTATATAGCATGCATGCACTTATATTATATATATTTCATGAATTTTTAGATGAAGTTGTCATTGTTGTGAATATTTAATGTGCACGATGGGGAGGAGCAATGGATTTGAACATGACAATAATTATTTCGAGGAAATAATTAATTTTTGAGGATTACCTAGTTGGTTATTTGGATATCCTATTGTGTACTCACTCGCATTGAAGAGGATCTTAATTAGGTGTGTGTGGGTGTGTGTCTATTTCAAATCACAAGGAAAATGAAATGAGAATGCATATCATATGTGCGGTTTTGCTATTTGACTTTGATATATATATATATATATATATATATATATATATATATATATATATATATATATGATGATGATGATGATGATGATTCCTTCCATTACATCCCAAGTCCAAATAAGAGGGATTGAATTATTGAACTTTTTCCAAAGCATTTCAAATCTCCTGATCTCTTTAAGTGAGTCAAAAAACCTCACAAGATACACCAACCCTAAGAAGAAAAAATAATAATATAATCATCCACTAAATCCCAAATCAGTTTTCCTTCCTCACCACCTAATTAGTTCCACAACACTTCCACATCATACTTAGCCACTCATGCCAACATCTTTCACAAGTTAGATTAGATTCCCACACTCTTAAGTTAGTCCGCCTGAAATATATTTGGATCTTATGTGACCAAAACACTCTTCAAACCCTTACGATTTTCCTTTTTCTTTTTCCATGATCTAAATAAACACAAACACTTTAAAAAAATTGATTTTTTTAAAATTCAATACTTTTGTATGTTATAATTCAATTCCAAATTTAATTTTTTTTAATTTCCTTGAAATTTGTAGAGTAGTATTATTACTGGTATTTGACATTCTTATATAATTTTCAACCATCTTAACTCAATTTCCTAGTGTCATTTCTGGATTTCTTTATTGTCTCATCAAATCCTTTTTACATTGGTCAATTATTCATGCTTTTGATTAAAGTTTTGAATGACCTTGTTCCTCCTACTTCCACCATCTATCCCATTAAACTAATCCCCCTTTTTTTTAAAATTATTTTCCCAATCCACACCTCACAAAGCTTGAAAGCTAGGTCTTTCCTTCTCATTTGAATAGGATTAGAATAATACTTTCACCTCTTGTGCATCTTGCTACGTAGGCAATGTGATTCTCTTTCTAGTCACCATGACTCATTATATATTCTGATACATTATTTTTAATCATTGATGTGATAAATTAATCCTCCCCAATGTGAAGCTTCCACAAGCAAAGATGGCCCCATTAAAAAAATAACAATATTTTTCTAGAAAATATCATGATAAAATATAATATTCCGAGGGTCACTAGAGAATAGATTGTCAACAAATTTATTTTTTTGGGTGCCAAACTTTTTTAATAAATATTAATATCTTTCTTGCAAGTTAACAAAGTGGTCCCCCATTATTTCGTGGAAAGTGCTAATTTTTTATTTGTCATGTCATGTGTTTGGTTTGTGTAGTAGCTTCTAGAGTGGGTCCCAACGACGCCACCGTGTCATGCCGACTTGGCATGTGGGACCCACACGAGTGTGTGTGGGTCCACTTCTGGGGTCGTTGTCTTCATGCGAAAAGATTTATCGTCGTGGCACAATTATTTCGGAAGTGTTATATGCATTTAAACCCTCGTTGTTTTGGAATTGGGTGAAAATTGCGAAGTCTTGGATTTCTTCAATTCTCAATTTCTTTTTTAATTTCTTCACTTGTGGACAATAAATATATTATTAGAATTGATTAGTGAATGTGCTAATTGTTACTTTTTTCGAGTTAAAATTACTCAAGATTTTTAAGATGCATATACAAAGCCCATTGATCGTGATTTTATCAGCTTAAATACAGCATCTAGGTTGTTATTATGATATGAGAAAGAATTTGATTTTTTTTTCAAATAGATAACGGAAATAAAAATAAAAAAAAATTATCCACACGTTTGTGAGCAGAAAGTAGACAGCTCACCCAGTCCACTCTTGTCCTCATTTTTAGGGACAATTCCGTAATAGGAAAAAAATTACAACCCCACATCTCTCATTTTACACAAAGCATATCATAGTACAAATAATATAACGTAAAAGTTTCAAATAGGTGTGGTCTCTATGATAGTTTTAATTGGAATTGTACTGCAACTAATAGGAGGACAAAGTATGTTATTTATTCAATGTTTATAGATATGTATATGTTATGGTACTGCATAATTGGGATTCTACAAAACAACGATTTACGTTTATGTTTATGTTAACTTTTGTTTTTTCAGTTTACGGATGCGGATTTAACTCCACCCGAGATAAAATAACCATACGTTTAAGTTACTGTTTCGAAAAACAACTTAAATCGTTCTAATAATTATTTTTTTACGGTTAACAAATCACTTAATACACATTTCGTTCTGTGTCTTTAAATAATGTTCTTGACTCTGTTTTACTCGCATTCCTAGTACCAACACCACGAAAATGTCTGGCGAAGCACCTGGATTCAGTGAGGTAAATGGGCGGATTTTTTTTTCCGACTCAGATGTCTGGCTGAGACGCCTCCACCATGGTCGAGGCGTCTTAGTAAGGCTTATCCCCCAACGTGGAGGCGTCTTAGCCAGACACTCTTTTTTAATTTTTTTTTAATTTTCTGTTAAATTAATTTTTTTCAGGTTCCGTTGCAAGATTTCGGAGGTGATGGAGTAGATTGCATTGAGTTTTTTGATAGTAAACAAATATTTACAATAATCGAGAAAGCTTGTAAATAGGCGAAACAAATCGCAATAGAAGACAATTTTTTTGGTTATATCTTCGTACAAGCCAAAAACAAATAACTGGATGAATTGTTACATGAGATGTGATCGCAGACATGAAATGAGTTCTCTGATACGAGTATTACACCATGAAAGAACACAGAAAGAAAAAAAATTGCGGTTGTCGTTTTTTGGTAAAAGTAGTCGAACACCGGGATCGTGATGGATGACTCGTTGTTTCTAATAGCACATATGGGCAGTACAACCACACACTTGCAGTTTATTCGGAGGGTCACCGACAGGTCAGCAAAATTAGTGCTGGTGCCAAGCAAATTGTTCGTGATATGACGGAGGCACAAGCAAGACCACGTAACATTTTTTGGCAGTAAATGAGAAATTTCCGGAGGATAATCCCAATCAAAGACACATTTATAACTTCAGATACTACATGAGGATGAAGAAATCTGAAGACATGAATCCCGCTCCGCAGTTTCTTAGTCATGCAGTGCAGTATAACTATTTGCATTGGATTGTGACAGATGAAGAAACTAATGTCCTCACTCACGCATTTTTGGCACATCCGTCTTCAATTCAGTTGTTGCGTACATACTCATTCGTAATCTGCATGTTTCGACGTATAAGACGAACAAGTAGAAGATGCATTTGTTTGAGATGATTGGGGATACTCCAACAAACATGAATTTCCTCGTTAGATATGCAATTTTGAAGGATAAGACCGAGCCTAGTTACCGGTGGGTGTTGGAGAGGTTGCGATATCTGTTATTGAATATTGTTAGCCCGACTGCAATAATAACGAACCGAGAGATGAGTCTGATGCGACCAATGACAGAGGTTTTTCCTGAGTCTGCTCATTTACTTTACACCTGACATATCAACAAAGACGTGTACAACTACGCATACCACGTATTCGGCAAGAATAAGCAGCTTGCAGAGAGTTTTAGGCGTAGAAAGTGGAGGAGAGTGCAGGGTGGAAAGTGTACATTCGGCTCGAAAAAGAGTGAATCACTACATCGACCGTCGCACTCGACACCATTTTCGACCGCGTGAACTCGACTATTGAAATGCAGCTGACGAATATTCGAATTTTTTTGAAGATTCGAGACGTCGAAACTTGACAAATTACATAGGTCCTTTGTTTCAGGTGACTCTTCAACTCATCTGAATCATCTTCGTCGTTGAAAGAATTCTCAGGTGTCCGACGACAACGTAAAAGATATATCTCTCTCCTAACTGAAGCAGAAATACTCCGTCTACGTGCATGACGAGGAACTGACTCATCTGCTAAACTATGTACCACGCGTAAGAGAATTGATTTCCCTTTTACTCCACAGTAACCCGATGACTATTAATTCAATTTTAATAATAAATTTTTGTTAATGAATTTACTAAAATAATTTAACTTATTATTAACTTAATAATCAATTTATTTAGCAATTATCACAAATTATAATCAATAATCATTTACTAAAATAATTAAACTAATTATTAACTTAATAATCAATTTATTTAGTAATTATCACCATTTATAATCAGTAAAGGATTTACTAAACTAATTTAACTAATTATTAACATAATAATTATTTAGTAATTATCACAAATTATAATCAATTTAAATAATTAAAAATAAAAAAATTGGGGCTTCTCCGGGGGACGGCCAACCCAATTTTAAAAATAAAAATAAATAAACAAGACAATTTACCAGATTTGAGTCATTCGGGGCGTCCGCTGATTCTTTTCTCTGTCTCCGAGACATTATTTCTGTTGAATATGAGAATAATATGAAGAGAGAGTGATGTTAGAAGAAGTGAAATGAAGAGTTTATATAAGTATAAATGGTAGAATGATAAAATAGTTATCTGTACGGATAATTTAAATAGTTTTACGACGATGAATAACAGTTCAGAAACAATATTGTTGTTTACGCATGTTATGTCAATCACCATGACATCCGTTGATAAATAAAAGTAAAAGAGTAAACAAAAAAACATTTCAAAGAAAGAAATACGAAAGTATCAAAGTCTGCCAACTTGATATGTTATGGTCAACTAGTGATAAGGTGACGACCTTCTATTACCCTAATGGAGAAGGACGATAAAGTGAGGATAAATATAAGAAATTGCAAAGACCACCTAATAATTCTTACCATCTTATTATTTAAGGACAAATATAGGAAAAACACACACTAAGAAATGAACTTCCTAAAATTCCTATTATGGTATTTATCGTGATATTAAAAAAAACTCGGAATAAAAATAAGAGATTGCAAAAAGCAGCTTAACGTTTTGACCTTTTATTATTGTTAGAAGTAAGTATAGAAAAAAAAACTAAAACTCATAAATTCGTACTACTTGCAAAAATAAAAAATAAAAATCATGTCATCGTATTATTTATCATGTTAAATATTATACATTATGTTGAATACAAAAAATGAAATAAAAGGAAAGTATAAAGATGAGTAAATCCAGATTAGATGATTAATGTGAATAGACAAGAAAAAAAAGGGGGAAGTGACTGACAGACACAGATAGAGAGAGAGAGACATAGCGGTGGTAAAATATTGACCGGTGGTCCCCACCATCTGCCACGTGGAACGAAATGGTGAACGAACGATGACGTGGGTCCCACTGCTATAGTAATTTCCGCAACCATACTTCCATCTCTCACCTAATACCCACCGTCTATCCATCCAAAACCAACGGCCACGATCACCCAACCGCAGCTACCGCCACGTGATATCCCCATCCAACGGCCCTAACCACCTCCTTCCAACCCATACCCAACCTCGACCGTCCGATCGGGGGCCCACTAGTATCGGAAAGAAGAGATATAATGGAACGCCACCGGCTCTCACCAGTCACGCATCTCGACTTCAAACCCACACGTGTCGGTTCCTGATCCAACGGCGATCTCCATGTCCACGCTGGCACCGCCCAATGACCACCGTCCGATGGAAGAAAAATCCAACGATGGAGACAAAAACGGGGCAGTGGAGGGAGAATCTGGACCGTAGGTTCGCACTACGGGAGTGGGGTTTGTAGACCAAAAGGGGATGAGGATGGGAGAGAAGAAAGAAAGAAAGAAGATTAGAAGAGAAGGAAAAGCGCCTCTAAAAATGAATTAGGGCAGGAGAGGAGGAAGGTCTGAGAGGGTAAAGATCGAATCTTTTTTCGATTCCGCGTATTGGGTAAGCGGCGGAAGTCCCGATTGGGATGGACAGGAGCCGGGAGGCGAGGCGCGGGTCCATGGCCTCCACCGCCGCCGTCAACGGAGGGACGGGTCGGCGACGCCCGAGACTCCGGGATTCCCCCGGTGAGGACCCTTTTCTTTCAGATCAACCTTCAAAATTCGATATTTGCGGGTCTTGATCTTATTTTTATGGTGTTTTTGCAGAGGAAGATGGAGGATTGGAGATGGCGGAGACGGGGAGGTTGAGGGAGAGGAGTGGGAGGAAGGATAGAGATAGGGATAGGGAGAGATCTAGAGGGGGGAGCAAGAGAAGGAAAGGGGAAAGGATTCTGCATGGGAGTGGGAGGGACGAGATCGGGGACACCTCAGACGAGACCGGCGACGACGAAGATGATGACAACGACGATGACGATTCTGGTGTTCCGGTTCGGTTACCGACGACAGCGAGTTCGAGCTCTTTGCCGCCGAATCAGCACCGGAAGAGTTTTCCGGTGAAGTTGGTTAGGGCTCCGGCGGTTTGGAAGGTCGCCGATGAGATGATCGGGGTTTCGATCCCTAGGAAGGCCCGGTCAGGTAGGGATCCGGGAAAGAAAGAAAGAAAGATTGGATTTTTTTTGTGTGTTGGGTTTTGGTTATGAATGAGATGTTGAAATGGTTTGTTTTTGTTTTGATTTCTTTTGGTTTTGCAGCTTCGTGCAAACGATCACATGAATGTTCGATTTCAGGTATCGGAGGCGGTGGTGGAGACTCGGTTCACAGGCAGACGCCGTCGACTTCGCCTGCCAGACCGAGTCCGGCTCCCATGTCCCCGTCGTCTTCCAACCACACCGCAGTCCGCAAGAAAACGGTCCGAACTCTCCTTTTTACCACCACTCTTATCTATCGTCGAATTCGGAGTTGAATTGAATTTGGTGTTTTTTTTGCAGAAACCCATGAGTGCGTCGAAGCACCGGCCCCCGAAGACGGTGAAGTCGCCGCCTCCGGCACAGGACATCTCCTGCACCGAATTTGAGGTTGCTGAGGTGCTTTTCGGGATGACCCGGCAGCCGTCCAAGCCGGAGACCAAAGAAGCTAATGGATCGAACAACGACGGTATGTCGCACGTCCCATCGCCCACCCACTCGGTCACGGCCTTGGCAGTTTCGCCAGCTGTCGGTGAGATCGAAGATCGCAATTTCGCAATTTTTGGACATCCTCCATGGATCGATCCATTTGGACTCCCATTAAAAAGTTGCCATTTTTGGTTTTTGCAGTTGCCGCAAAGAGAAAACGACCTCGACCGGCCAGCAACGAGGAAGGAAGTTCAACCAGCCAACCATCCCAAGCTGCTGCTCTGGCTCCGATCGTTGCTCCGACGACCAAGTTGGATTCCAATCAGATTCCGAAGACGGAGAAATTTTTGGCGGTCGAGAACGGCTCCGCCACCCACGACGCACACTTACCGCGAAGTGGCACGGTTCAGCAAGAGCTGCTGAAGCCAGAGGCTTCTCTGGAGCTGAATGGATCGGATCGTTGCGACAAGACAGAGGTCAAGGTTCCTGCTGTCGAATCGGATAGAACCACGTGAGCATCTTCTTCGGATTGCAGATCTGTGTTTTTGTTGTTTTGGGCTTCACAAAGTTGTGATTTTTCTCACATTTTTGTGATGCTGCAGAGCCGTGCCGGCAGATAAGTCTAAAGGAGAGAAGTTCAAGTTCGATCTAATGGTGGGTTCTCAAGAACTTAATCAATTAGTTTTTCTGGTGGAATCTCAATTTGTGATCTCGCTTAAATTGCCATATTTATACATTTGTTTGTTTAGGTTCCAGCATCAGTGAAATCATCGCCAGAGATGGAAACTGAAGTTGCCATGGATTTGAAGCCATTGGTGATGGATGACTCGGTAAGTCGACCGACAAGATCCGTCTGGTCAGTGTGAATCTGTCTTGGTACTTACTGTTTTCTTTCTTCTCATGTTATCAGAGTAAAGGAAGTGAGATCAGGAAAACCGAAGAGGAGAGACCTGAAAGAATCACTAAAAGGGAGATGCCGGAGCCCCTTGGAGAATCTGCCAACAAGGTAGAAAAGAATGCCCAACAAGATTTTGAGACAAAGGAGCCCATCGCTAAGGAGCGGATGCTTGAGCTGCAGCTCGATCCCGAGAAGCCCGGTCAGGATGTCCCGCATCCGAAGCAGCAGCAGCAGCAACAGTCGAAGAAGACGCCGAGAGCTGAAGCAAAACAGGAAAAAGGTACGTGTTTTGTCATTGTGGTTGTTTTATGTTAATTCAATCTAATTTGAATTGACCGTCCTCTCCCCCTTCACCAGGGCAACCTGCCTCTATTCCTCTTCCTATGGCCTTCGCTGGGTGGCCTGGTGGTCTTCCTCCTCTTGGGTGTGAAATCTGATCATTTATCCTTTTTATTTTTTTCCTACTTCGATACCCATTGCTGAAGGTAATTGACCATAATTCTTCACTGTTTGCAGATACATGGGTCAAGTGCCGGCTCTACAAGCTGCGGGTTTTCCGTTGGACGGGAGCAATGGAACTTCCAAGCCCATGCAGGTACCCTTGAGATCATGCATTTAATGTGAAACATTGTCCCCTTTTTTCTGCCAAGTTGTTTTAACATGTTTTTTCTGTCTTGCAGCCACCACATTTTCCATCCCTGCAGATGCGTCCGAAGCGATGCGCCACTCATTGCTACATTGCCCAGAACATCTACTACCACCAGCAAATGGCCCGACTGAACCCATTCTGGGCCACAGCACAAGGGGCCATGCCTTTGCTAGGCACAAAGCCATACAATCTCAATTCCGTGCCACCACCGTCGGAATCGATTCTCGTAAACCCAATGCAAGGAGGCTTCCCCGGCCGGACTGTTGGGTCCGGGCCCGAGAAGTCGTCAGGACCGGCAGCTGCAGCATTCCCGGGGCATTCCTCCAAGGATAAGAACTCTGTGGCCAATACTTTCCAGGATGCTTCTCAAAGAAAGCCACTTGTTCTCCAACAGGCACCACAGGGGGGTCCAACAAGTAATATGCTGGTAAGGAAACCTTTCTTTAATCACATCAGATAGGGATGGGTTCTAGATATTTTATTTTTTTCGTTCCTTGTGTTGGTGGTCAACTGATTTTAAATGTGATAATATTTTATTTTTTTGTTTGTTTGCTCTTTTGTCTCTTTCCCAGCATGCTCCTACATTTATTATCCCTCTCAACCAACAGCAGGCAGCAGCTGCTGCTGCTGCTGCCACCACCCGATCTGGATCAACGAAGTCTGGCACTGGGGCTGGCAGCGCTCCCCCGGCCAACTCTTCAAGTCTTGCCACCATGACCTCTGCGTCGTCTGCGCCTGCTGTTAGCTTCAATTACGCGAATTTGCCGGCAAACGAGGCTCAGTACCTTGCCATTCTTCAGAGTAACGGGTACTCTTTTCCGATTCCAGCACATGTTGGGGCGAGCCCGCAGTACAGAGCCGGAAACCCTGCTCAGGCAGTGCCTTTCTTCAACGGATCGTTCTACACTTCCCCTATGATCCATCAGTCCCAGATTCAGGCTCCGCAGTCTCATGCTGCCCAACAGGGCCACCAAAACACAAGCACGTCGAGTGGGTCAACGTCTTCGCAGAAACAACAGCAGCAGCTTCAACGGCTTCCAACAACCGGTGCCCCAGGGAGTACCGGCGGTGGCTCCCATGGTTTGCCCACCTCGAAGCCAAGGCAGCAGCATTTGCTGCCTCACCCTTCGAGACAATTGGAGGCCGAAGTCGGCAGCGAAGAAAGCCCTTCAACTGCGGAGAGTCGAGTTTCACATGTCCAGAAGGGTATTCACCCTCCTAATTTCAACATGCCGATGCATCCTCAGGATTACGCTATGATGTCCCATGCCGCAGCGGTAAGCAGTGGCGGTGCTAGTCACAGTGATAAGCAACACCATGCCCACTCGCAGCAACATAACGTGAAAATGGATCTCACCCCGTCTCAAGCGTTCGCCATGTCCTTTGCCTCTTTCAATGGAGCCGCTGCTGCTGCCGCAGCAGCAACAGTTCCACCTCCCGGCCTTGACTTCTCATCAATCACACATAACCATCCTGTTTTTCAGAATCTTCAGAATATTCCTGAGGCAGCCCGACATGGCTACCAGGTACTTGCTGCCGCTGCCGCCGCCCAACAGCAGCAGCAACAGCAACAGCAACAGCAACAGCAACAGCAACAGCAACAGAAAAAGGGTCACCATCTGGATGATGGGAAAACCGCAGCCGGTGACTCGGGGAATGCTACCTCCCCAAGCGAAGACGAGCGGAAGATGAGCTCAAAAGCAGGTGGGGGATTTGCGCAGCAATCTCTGTCGTTCTCCAGGTCTGATACCGGTGATGCCTCTATGGCTACCATGCTGAACAACAGCGTTGTTGACACCTCTGCTCGGACGTTGAATCTGATTAGCGGTGCTAGACCTTCAGGCCATGCTCCGAGTTCAGCACCCTCCACCACTGGTCCTCCCATGGCTGCTTCGTCAAATGCGTCTCATCCACACCTTAGTCAGCAGCAAATGATGCAGCTCCAGCAATTCCGAAAGCAGCATCAACACCAGCAGATTCAAATGCAGCAGCCACAGCTTGCGCCTAGGAGCAAGTCGGTTTCTTCAAGCACTAACGTCAGTATTTACTCCGACCGACCACCGACCGGCTCCATGGTGACAAAGTTCCCAAATGCTGCATTGGGTGGCTTCCCCCAGACCCTCATTCAAGGTGGCGCCCCCAACCAGTCAGGCCAGTGGGGGAAGAATTCGACCCAGTCAACGATGGTGGTCATGCCATCCGCTGCTCCGACAAGTGCTCCCAATTCTATGAAGAACCAGTACCCGCAGCAAGGCCGGGCTTCTCAGCCGAGTCTAACGGGCCACCACCAGATGCAGATATCATTTGCGTCGTCAAACACCCAAAAGGCACCAACGAGCGGGCAACCTCTGGCAGGCTTGGCCAGCGGTCCGTCCTTGGGATCTGCAGCTTCTGCCGTTGTCGGGTCTCCTCAGGGGTCCATTTCGAAAAATGCCAGCGGGAGCCCAAGAGCTGCTAGTGGCGTGAAACCAGCAACCCCCTCTCTACAACAACAGCAGTCATCTAAAAACTCTTCTTCTGGCCCGAGCCGAAAATCTTCCCCAGTGAGTAATCGGAACTCACCGTCCATCCTCGGCAACCCCCACATTGCACCTGCGTCGCAGAACTCGAACCACAAGCAACAGCAGCCGCCGCAACACAAATTCCCGCAGCTTTTCTATTCGAATGCGTACATGCAAGGCCAGTCACCTCAAGCCAATGCTGCAGCGGCCGGGTACTACCAAAGACGTCCATCAGACCAGCAACAGCTGCAGTCATCCAACTCGACATCAACCTCCAACAGTACACTTAACTTGTGCCCTCCAACGTTGTCTTTGACGAGTACCAACACCCCTTCTGACCCCGCGAAGGCCGTTGCTGCAGCAACAGCTAGCAATATGAAGGCATTGCAGCCGGCAGCTCTATTGCAGTCTGCTGCAGGCGCACCAGGTGGGACACACCCCCTAATGTCGTCCACCGGTTTCTCGTACATACACGCAGTGCCGTCCATGTCCGCGAAGCCGGCAGAGCAGAAGTCTTCAGCTGGTAAGTAACAAAAAAAGATAGTATCTTTTTATAACCTTTTGAACCATAGTTTTAATAGCTGCCTGAAAGATTTGTACCTTCATAATTACTGACTTAATAAGAAGGTAATGATTGATGTATTTACCAAATGAGCCCAGACTGATTTTGTCAAAGGGTGTCGTGGAATCTTTGAACTGAGAAAATTCGGCATGGCTTCTTAGTTCTTACTGGGGGGTTTTTCTGGGGTTTTTACAGGAACTGAAAATTTACATGGGTGTTGGCAACAAGAGAAGAGATGACAATGGTGGCAGATGGTGATGATCCTACTGGTGCTACTCCTGTCCCACAAAAGGGTGTTTTATTGGTTGGGTGGTTGACATTGTGACATAGCTGTACCACCACTGTCATGCCCATTTTGGTGCCCCCACATCCATCCTCCAAATCCCACAGACCTCATGGCCACAGTGTCCACAGTTTTGAGAGAACAGACGAGAATGTGAATTGTGAAGCAGTAGGGAGGGGAGTAGGATGATGAATGGGAGGAAGAAACATTGGTAAAAAGGGAAAAGGGTTGGTGGTCTGCCACCATTTTATTTTTTGTTTACCATTCCGAGACCGGAGAGAAAAAAAGGACCATCCACTGCAATCTTGAGTAGGTAAGAAAGAGTATGACTAACTTTTCTCTCTCCTCTCCCCTCTTATTTAATGAAAATTGAACTAGTGTAGTTGGTTCCCAGATGGATGAATATGTGGTGTGCATGATATGATGTGTGTAAAGAACTGAAAATGTTCTCTTCATTTTGGATAATCATTCTCTAGACTTTTTTGGTTGATTTTGGGGTGTTGGGTTGACTGTATTTTGTCTTATACTACTAACCCAGGAATAACATCATCATTGTCATTGGAATTGGTATCTCATCTATATTATAGCCTCTGGATTGGGAAAATGGTCTGGGTGGTGAGTGGCAATATGTTGATGACGTATGTATGTTTCAGATCCCGAAATTTTCCTGCTTAAATGCTTTCTTGGTCTAATGAATGCAAGTTGAGACTCTTTGATTGGTCTGCTTGGATGGGTGTGTTACTGTGTTGATTTATGTTTTGTTGTCTGTTTCATATTTAAAGCACTTGTATCCACGTGTAGATATAGCCTGACTTGGTCTGTTTGCTTCGCTTTGGAAAAGCTAATCTGTGGTCCCCTTGTGGATGGTGGAATAGTAATAATAATATATATATATACATACATATATAAAATTTTAAAGGTAGATGTGGTTTTGTTTTGATTGGAATTTGGCCAAGTGACTTCAGGAATCCCACAAAGGTATCGAAGGTTTGTTTGGACGTAGATAGATATTATGTTGTTGCTGTTGCCTTTTCTCAACTTTTGAAACTTCATGTTCATGAAAAGTACATGAGCCAACTCTTCTTTGTATGTTGGGATGATTAGATTTTTTCCTAATTATTTGCAGTTAGTTAATCCTGGCGTGGATACTTATGATTTAACAAGAAATAAATGCAGATGCACTCCCATCTTTGGGAAGGATTTCTACTTCGTTTTCCTGAACAAGTAATTATGAAATAAGAAAGACAGACCCCATTGGCACACAGATTGATTGCTGCCTTGATGTTGGTGGACCACATGCTTCGTGTCTGCTTCTGGGTTGGACAATTTTTGGTGCAATTATTATGTAGGGATCTTATTGTTTATTTTATATATACTAGACTAGAGGCCTGCACGGCTGCTACTCATGTATGATTGTATGAAGACTCGATGTAGGGGTGTCAACGGATCGAATATGGACCGGATCTACCAGTATCCGTATCCACGGAACAAATGATACATCCGTATCTGGATCCGTATCCAGATCCGTATCCGGACGGATATTAAATTGAATATCCATTTTAGAATCCGTCGGATACGGATCGAATACGGATATTATCCATATCCGGATATAAATCGAATACGGATATTATCCGTATCCGTATCCATATCCGCTGGAGTTGTGTTTGGGGGACTTTAGGTATGTTTAGGGTTAGGAATTTAGGATAGGTTATATACTTGGGTAATTTATAGAAAAAAATACTTAACATATAAATATTTCATTAATTTAAAGAATAACTATATATAATACGGATTCGAATACGGATGTTGTACTACGGATATCCGATCCCGGATCGGATATTATACGGACCGGATGTACCAATAACCATATCTGCTCCACGACTTTACGGATCAGATACGAATACGGTCTTACGGATATTTATTCGTGGATCGAATGTCCAAATTCGAATACGGATACGGACGGATGTTTGGATATTCGAATACGGATACGGACGGATGTTTGGATAATTCAGTTGTAGATCAGTAAGCAATTTTGATATGCCTTAAAACATAAACACCTAGAGATAAGACAAGATTAGAAGATATGTAAAGGTCAAGTGATTATGACTTCTGAGTGATCTAATGCCATTGTTCCTGTTTAAACGTGTATTGGTGTGATGAGGTTTAATGGTTCGTAATATTTTATTTTGGTTTTAGAAGCAGAATAGAAGTTTGTCTTCGTAGGCTCAATTTTAAGTAACAGGAGAAGTATAACCTAGCACCAATGGCTTTATTTGTTCGTTAGAGAATGAGGAAGTAATATTAACAAATTAAGGCATAAAGAAGGAGGAGGTTATGCAACAAAATGAAATAATTAAAATTTACTACAAGACAATCATATATGTTAATTATCAAAATTGCTTACTGATCTACAACTGAGGAGATCTATGTTTAAGAGAATTTGACTTTCTTTACTATAAATTATACTTAGGTCTGTTGTCTGCTGCATGTGACCATCAAATGGACTTTGGAATACAAGTTACTGAAACTCAAAGACAACGAAGGTGAATGGTTTTATTTCATGAAAACATCAATTTTGTTTACATAATGCAAATTCTAAAATACATGTACTTATTGAAGTCAATCCTTCCTGTAATCAAAGATTGTAGAAAATCAGAATATATATAGGATTGTAGACAAAGAAAGATTGACGTCACATTGTTATGGTTAAATAAAGTGTTGTTGAAGTCAAGAGTCCTCAAATAAATATCTTCCAACTATTCTCTACTTTTTGCCTTCCAAGTCTAAATTAAGAACACCACAATTAACGCGGCATAGCAGAAATATAGATTTCCGTACAAATTCTTGGGTAAATTGCTTATTCATCCTTGCAATTTGGCAAAACTAAGAAAAGTCAAATTGTGAATCGAAAGTCACATAAGTATTCCTGTCTCTGCTTACATATGAAAATATCAGAGATCCCAATAATATGCTTATTGGCTTCAATTTTTAATTTCAAATAAACAAGAATAATTGGACATGTTTTCTATCCACCATCCACAAGTAATCTAAGGGTCCGTTTGGTACACTGATGTTTGGCGTCTGCGTCTGGAATATTTGCAATTTTCTTCCAAACGCGAAAAATGACATCCAAACAGTTTTCATACGCGTCCACGTCTGGGTTGTATGTCAAGATTTTGTTCACAAAACAAGAATCAAACTCGTTGCAGCTTCTCAGCGTCTGAGAATTTTCAAATTCACCCCAGACGCTGTCAGACGTATCCACCCAAATGCACCCCCAAAACCATACGTCTGGATGAGACGATAACACAAGTCAGTGTACCAAACACACCCTAAGAGACAAGTCGTCAACTCCCACAAAACACGTATCATGACTTAATTGTGGATTCCAGCAATTTTGTGGGGGTCCACTTAAAGTCGAGATATCTGTTTTATTTTTCAATAAATATCTTGTCACATCCATCACTTTGCGGTTGTGTGTGGAGTTTTGTAGGAGTGGAATTTAGAAATTTGTAGACTGAAATTACAATTGACTTGATCAAAGTGTATTGGTTAAAAGTTTGTTACCATGGAAATCTTATATCAATGGGATTACATATTTTAATGATCATTAGCGATTAATTATTATATACATGAAAAGCTATATTCTAGAAAATTGAAATTAGAATAAAAACGAGTTTTGACCATTTGATACTAATTTTGATACATAAATAAGCCCATTCAGGCCCATGTACGCAAGTGGGCTGGGCTCCGATTTCTTTTCACGGTCTAAGGTTTTTTTAAATGGCCCATGGGATATGTCATTTTCTGGGTTATTACTAATTAATTTGTAACCGAAGTCTTAACTTTAGAAGCAATGAATTTTCACATTCAAGTAAAAAAAAAACAATATAACTCTTTCGATAACTTTTAATTGTCTTAGTTCAGAACTTGACCAATTAAAAATAGAGAATATTGAGACCAGAAGGAGCAGAAGAAAATGAGTAAGTATTTTGAAATGTATTGAGTACTGTAGGAATATGAGTAGATTTCACTAATTAATTGACATTTACAAAAAATCAAGTGTAGAGATTTTCTTATAATAAATATCGAGAGCACGCTAAAGGACAAGGTAAGTGCAAGTAAAATGTTTGTTGTTATTGTACCAATTGAGGAGTATTAGATGATCATCTGAGTAGTGACTACTGACTAGGGTTAGGTTGTTATCACTTTGGAGATTTTGATGTTTGGTGAGATGAAAGTGGGAGTGATATAATAAGATTAGTGGCACCCTAATGACTCTTTAATGTGGGTCACCTAATATATCTACCCTTTAATGACCTTGACATTAATTAATGTAAGCATGATGAAACCTAATTAATATTTCTTTGGTCAAACATTGATTACATTCAACAATTCTTAATTATGATCTCTCCCATACCTGAGCTTAGAAAGTGTGTATTGTGGTCAAACATTTCTGGGCAAGTTGAATATTCTTGACAAAAATATATATTAACTAATATTATCTCAAAGCAACTTAGTAAAAGTTAGGCCCTTAAAATTAATTTGAAAGTTAAAACTACATCATCTCACTATGGAGACTTTCTGATCAATGAGTTGGACCCAATTCATCTGTTGATCACTTGATTTCACAATAAACTTGATAAAATTTTGCTCGATTAATGTACAAAAAATTAATGGGGGCTCTTATGCTTATCTATCCAATTTGACATCTTGAACGAATATTTGTCTTCTTCAAGAAATCGTTTGTTTATGTACTCTTGAACATATTATAAAAGGATCAAATTCTGATGGTAAACACAGCACTAATTCTTATCTTAGGATAAACCACACACAACATAGTAAAATAGTCTAAACTAATTAAACCTTAAAGAACCCATGAAATCACAATTCCACTTAACCCTAGCATATACTTAGCACCATCCACCTTCCACATTTCACTAATGCTAATATACTAATAAGAAGCCTATGAAGATTTGCATGAGATCTCATTTGATTTAGATGACTATCGACTTCAAAAAGTGGGGACAAAACCACAAACCCTAGCTAATTTACTTTTTTGAACACACGCATGCATGAAAGATTCCAGTCTAGCTAGATTGAACCAAACCAATCTACACCTTAACATTTGCAAGAGACCATTTGATTTGTCTTCCACTCTTCTTAATTTGTAGTGTAAAGCAAACCATATACGACTTATAATAACCAAAGTATTAGCTAGTACGTAGTATATATATATAGCTTCTACTATAGGGTATATATATTTGTGTCATCGTGTGCATTACTTGTTCAATTGGAAAGAAAAGTTTTATCCAGAAGCTTGATTTTTCTCATTTTCTATGTTTTCCTTCTAACTGTGACATCTCAAATGTGGTACAATATTTAAGTCGATCTCATAGCTAGTCCCATACAAGAGCTAGCTAGGATGTTAAGAATTTTGACTTCTTGAAAATCTAAAATCTTATATATTTAGATTATTGATTAATGAGTGGTAGAAATCATCTATCTATTAAAGTTGTTAAGATGTTTAAACGCGAATTAAGTTGTTAAACCGACTCCATGAAGAAAATATGGATCAAATCAGACGCGACACGATCACCTACCGGTGGATCGATCGTTGTAGTTAAGTTTTATTGACTTGTTTTTCTTCCGCTTTGTTTAAAGACATCGATTTTACATTAAATCTGAACTCGACAAAAATGTAAATCTAACAACATGAACCTAAGAACATTCCTTCAAAAAAAAAAGAGCTAGTATGGTTGATTTGTTATAACAAATTAATTGATATCACTTCATATATAGTTTCTTATGACAAAAATACATCAAAATATCTACTTTTTTTTTTGGGAGATACCTTTCATTCACAAACATCAATCTCCATCACCACCACCACCACCCTCCTCTATATATGCCCCACAAGACAAGTTCATAACCCTAAATGATACTCCATTTTTGACGTGCCATTATATGATCCACTCCATTAGGTTTGGTTCAATTATGAGGTGCAACCATCCATATATATATATATTTCTTGTTACATATGCATGTGACATTGACAATGACAACATTTGCAGAACATATATATATATATATATATATATATATATATATATATATATATATATATATATATATGTCACCTCGTCGTAACTTTTCTACGTATTCATGATCTTATTGTTGCGCGTCCCAATAATATTCACTTCAACTCACCTGCCTAACTCCATTTACTATTTCGATTGGTTGGGTACTTTATGTTAGTATAAATCATTGGATATGGGATGGGAGTATACCCTTTTCATATGCTTTTGTACCTTAAGTCAAAGGGTTGATGAAAGGAAATGAGACTCACGATTAGGGTTGGTTATATCTATAATTAATGATCGGTATATTTTTCATGCAATTAAAGCAACATATATAAAATATACATGAGTAGTATGAACTACAAATTAGTTGAATAATTAATGTATATTGCCCGTCTCGGATTTTGCTTTATATTCGGGATTCAAAAAACATGATCACATACAAAACACACTTGAATCACAAAAAAGGCTCTATACATGCTATGATAAATGATATTGTTAACTTAATTTGTCCTCCTATATTATAAACTATTATGTCTCAATATTACTATACTATAGTGCCTAAATATGACACGTTTGCTTCATTGGAAGATGCTAAGTGTATTGGTGAAGTATACAAGTTTTTGTGTGGAGACGATCAAACTCAACCACACATTTATCAATAAGTGAGCTTCCTATAATTAATCATGTAAATCATGAACCGAGGTCTCTTTCATGGAGACATCAAAATCAAAAACAGTTTGGGGGCAATTATATGCACACCCAATGTAGGGACACCTAATTAACTTGAACAATTGCAATTGTACTTTGATCAAACAACACAACTCATTCCCTTCAAATCCACAACAAACATAGAGACAACTAGGTAGAGCATTGTAGCCTCTTGCATGTTCAAACCACATCCGTTTGTATAAACTAAACACCAAAAGCTTCCATCTTTACTTGGTGCTTCCATCTTTTCAAATCCATCCACCATATATATTTCTCTGATCCCTCACCCGGCCCTGGCCTGCGTGGGGGACCAATTGAATTGAAGTGTGTGTATATATATATATATATCTTTCTCATTTTATTTTCGGTGCGTTCCTATAGTAAACATATATTCAGGTGAGCCTGTCATTGTCGTTAATTTCGACATCGATTTTCGAGACTTTGAACCCTTAAAGTAACCTTTGGAGTGCTTTCAAACTACAAACAGAGAATGGTTGAATTTCTTAATATATTAAAACTTCAATCTCACTCCTTAAATCTATATCTTTAACTAACACTAGTTGTGATGCCAGAAGTTGTTAGATATCAAAATCCTGTAGGATCCAATTAAGTAGGCAATACTTTCCTTTCTCTCTCTCACGTCTCCTTGCTCTTATATATATGTACGTTGCTTCCCTTAAATCTTGTTCTTTCTCCAAATTTTTAAAAAAAAAATCATGGGATTTGTGAAACTTGTTCTTTCCTTATTTCTCCTCCTAAGTTGCATGTGTAACGTCCCAAAACAGCGGAATAAAATTTTCAAATATAAAACACAAACATACGACCGTCAACGGTCAACAAGGGCACGCTACAGGAAAAGTCAACAGAATATATATATAAAATATCTCCACGTGGAAGTCATAATACAGAGTGTCAAAAAGAGCGATTACAAGTCTAATACATAACTACAGTAATCGCTACCTCTACAAAAAGATGGAGAAGACAGGACCCGATCCCGGAGGCACTCCCCTCGGTCACCACCAACCTAAGACTGTCTGCTACCTGAAAATGCAACATAAAATCTGCCTGAGTTCCCGAAAGGAACCCCGTATGCCAACATCTCCTATATATACAGAAAACAGATGAAAATGCCAAGAATGCACATGCAATGCAATCCGCCTCGGGCCCCATGCATGCCCCAACCTCTGCGGACCATCTCCCAGCCGCACCAGGGGCATGGGAAACATCCCCCACCCTGCCAATCCAGGCCCACACGAGGGGGGTCGCCGCACTCATCTCCCAGCCGCACACAGGGGCACAAGGGAGGCATCCCCCCTGCCAATCCAGGCCCACACGAGGAGGTCTCGGCTTTCCCCCACAGGGAAAGTGCATCCCCTTCCCCCACCAGGGAAGAAGGCATCTACCACCCACACAGGCATGGCAGGCATCCCTCTGCCGCACCGGCATCCACGAGGGGTCCAACAGCAACACGCTCTCGTCGTAGGTGAAATCCGTAGCTCCGAGGTCCGGTGGAGACCGTAGGCTCGGCAGCCGGTAGTCGCCTCTGCTCGACGTCACGCACGTGGATAAATCCACCAAGGAAAGATAATTCGACCCACCAGTCGAACAAGGTCAAATCTAGCGGTCGACCGTTTGGAAGGTCTACGCTATACGTTTTATATACATATATATCCTGTCGGTCGAACCAGGGTCCGTTCAACCGATAAGGAAAACTGCATGAATCCTGCCCACTGCATTCGGTCGACCGAAACTCTTTCGGTTGACCGGATCAGCAAACACTTCACTACAGGAAATCTGCACGCGGTCGGTCGACCGGATCCAGAGCGGTCGACCGTTTAGATGGTCAACGCTCTTGACCGACTTTGCGCAGTTCGGTCGACCGGATACACATATTCGGTCGACCGCAGGCCTGATTATTCTATCTACAGGGTTCGGTCGACCGAAACAACCATCGGTCGACCGGGCTAATATGACCCTTAAGTTCCCGCTAAAATTTGGCATAAACGGTCGACCGTCACACAGACGTCGTTCGACCGTTTTCGGGCAGTAAGCAAATATATACTGATATCGGTCGACCGAACCTCACACGGTCGACCGAGGCACTACAATATCGCCACTGAACAGGCATCATTTAGACGATGTTCGGTCGACCGAAGCACCCAACGGTCGACCGAACAGGTCGTCTTCAACCTCAGTTCAGTGGTTTAACTCCGGGGAAAACGGCACCAACGCCGCCCCCTACACTCCCACACCTCTTGGGGAGTTACTATGAAGACTTGGCATACCTTTCACCGCGAAGAAGACGCGTGCGGCGAGCTCCTCCTCCTCCGGCGTCGCTTCTAGCTTCTTCTCCTTCTTTCCTCCGTTTCCGGCGCTCCTCCTTTGCTTGTGCCTTCACCACGTCGCCGGAGCTCCTCTCCTTCCTCCTCTGGTCGCCGGACAACAAGGGGAAGGTGGATGAGTTTTGGGGTGGAAATGAAATGGCAACAAAAGAGCAAAAAGGGGTGAGATTTTGGTTTTTATAACAAAACCTAACATCTACCCATACTCCCTCCATACCTCTCACCCTACTCCACTCCACTACACACAACACTCCACTCCATACCTCCCACCCTCTCTCTCACACGTCTTTACAATCCACCCTCCTTAAAAGGATTTCGCCCCGAAATCAGAAAGGTAACTCACCGAAAAGCTCCGGATACTGCTTCCGAACTTCCTCCTCGATCTCCCAGGTGGCCTCGCGCTCACTGTGATGCTGCCATCTGACCTTGACCATCGGAATGGTCCTCCTCCTGAGCTGATGGTCCATCCGATCGATGATCTCAACTGGCCTCTCCTCAAGTGACAAGTCCTGCCGGATCTCAGGCACTGAAATCTCTATCACATGCGTCGGGTCTGCAACGTACTTCCTCAACATAGAAACATGGAAGACGTTGTGAAGGCCAGAGAACTGAGGTGGCAAAGCAACCCTGTAGGCGACCTCCCCGACACGGTCCAAGATCTCAAAAGGTCCGACATACCTCGGACTGAGCTTCCCTTTCTTCCCGAACCTCATCACTCCCCGAGCTGGTGAAATCTTCAGGAAGACATGATCTCCAACCTCGAAGCTCAAGGTCCGTCTGCGTCGGTCAGCATAACTCTTCTGTCTGCTCTGTGCTGTAGCTAACCTCCTCCTGATCAGGTCAACCTTCTCTGCGTACATCTGCACAAGCTCTGGACCCACTAACTGCCTCTCGCCTACGTCACTCCAGCATACCGGCGATCTGCACGGCCTCCCGTACAATGCCTCATACGGTGCCATCCCAATACTAGCATGGTAGCTGTTGTTGTAGGCGAACTCAATCAGAGGTAGATGCTCATCCCAGTGTCCAGCCCAGTCCAGTGTGCAAGCCCTCAGCATATCCTCCAAAGTCTGGATAGTCCTCTCTGACTGACCGTCTGTCTGAGGGTGAAAAGCTGTACTGAATCTCAGACGTGTCCCCAGTGCTTGCTGCAGACTCCCCCAAAATCTGGATGTGAACCTCGGATCTCTGTCAGAGATGATGCTCACCGGTACTCCGTGCAATCTGACGATCTCCTCTACATACAGCTTCGCCAGACTCTCCAAAGGCAAGGTGGTCCTAATGGCCAGAAAGTGCGCCGACTTGGTCAGTCTATCGACTATCACCCAAATCGCGTCATGGAACCGCCTCGTCTTCGGTAGCCCCGTAACGAAGTCCATCGTCACGTGCTCCCACTTCCACTCTGGAAGCTCGATACTCTGCATAGGCCCAGCTGGCCTCTGGTGCTCGATCTTCACCTGCTGACAGACCAAACACCGACTCACGAACTCTGCAATGTCCTTCTTCATGCCTCTCCACCAGAAGTTCCGCTGCAGGTCCTTATACATCTTCGTGCTCCCGGGATGGATGGTGTACTTCGCTCTGTGTGCCTCCTCCATGATGTCATCTCTCATCCCATCAACCCTCGGCACCCAGATCCGCCCTCTGAATCTCAGACCTCCATCGACCCCAACACTGAAATCTGACCCCTCTCTGGCAGTCAACTCCAGCAAACTGGCCAACTCATCATCCTCATGCTGCGCCCGTACTACCTGTGAAACAGTCTGTGGCTCTACCCGCAATCCAGCTAACACTGCTCCCTCAGAGTCCCCAGTGAACGGCCTCCACTCTGCCAATGACTCAAGCAGTCTCCACTCCTGAAGGCACATGCCAGCAACTGATAGCTCCACTCTCCTACTCAAGGCGTCTGCAACTGAATTCGCCTTCCCCGGATGGTAAGAGATGGTGAAATCGTAGTCCTTAATGAACTCCAACCAACGACGCTGTCTCATATTCAACTCCTTCTGGGAGAAGAGGTACTTCAGACTCTGGTGGTCGGTGAACACCTCAAACTGCTCACCATACAAGTAGTGTCTCCATGTCTTCAGTGCGTGCACAACGGCTGCCAACTCCAAGTCATGCGTCGGGTAATTCCTCTCATGAGTCTTCAGCTGCCTCGAAGCGTATGCAATCACCCTCCCGTGCTGCATCAACACGCAACCCAAACCAATGCCAGACGCATCACTGTAGACCACAAAACCTCCTGTGCCGCTCGGCAGCGTCAAAACTGGAGCTGTCGTCAGTCGTCTCTTCAGCTCCTGAAAGCTGTCCTCGCACTTCTGGGACCAAACAAAAGTGACTCCCTTCTGCGTCAGGGCAGTCAATGGTGCAGCTAACCTCGAGAAGTCTTTGATGAAGCGACGGTAGTAACCCGCCAATCCAACAAAGCTCCTGATCTCCGTCACGCTCGTAGGGGCTCTCCACTCAGTCACTGCCTCTACCTTCGCCGGATCCACCGAAATCCCCTCTGCAGAAACGATGTGACCCAGAAATGCGACTCTGTCCAACCAGAATTCGCACTTCGAAAACTTAGCATACAACCTCTGGTCTCTCAAAATGCTAAGTACAATCCGCAGGTGCTCTCTGTGCTGCTCCACATCGGGTGAGTAAATCAGGATATCATCCACAAAGACAACGACACAACTATCCAAGTACTGCCTGAACGTCCGGTTCATCAGATCCATGAAAGCCGCCGGAGCGTTCGTCAACCCAAAAGGCATCACCAAAAACTCATAGTGCCCATATCTGGTCCTGAATGCAGTCTTCTGGACATCCTCCTCTCGGATCCTCAGCTGATGGTATCCTGAGCGTAGGTCGATCTTAGAGAAGACCTTCGCTGACTGCAACTGATCGAACAGGTCCTCAATCCTAGGTAGGGGATACCTATTCTTGATGGTGACCTTGTTCAGCATCCTATAGTCAATGCACATCCGCAAAGACCCGTCCTTCTTCTTCACAAACAGCACTGGCGCGCCCCAAGGTGAGACACTCGGTCTGATGAAACCAGCCTCCATCAGCTCCTGTAGCTGCTTCTTCAACTCTGCCAACTCTGCGGGCGCCATCCTGTACGGGGCCTTCGACTGCGGTGAGGTGTCTGCTGCCAGCTCAATGCAAAACTCCATCTCTCGCGGAGGTGGCAATCCTGGAATATCATCTGGAAACACCTCTGTAAACTCCCGTACCACATCTATCTCGTCCAGCCTCGGGGACTCAGCCTCTGGAACAACCAGCGTCGCCAGAAACGCTCTGCAACCCTGCTGCATCAACTTCTGAGCCCTCAAAGCTGACACCACAATGCGGCCTCCTCTGTTCCTGACTCCCCTAATCATGATATCAGGCAACCCAGTCCTCGGAATCAAAACCTTCCTCTCACGGCAAAGGACACGCACGTCATGCCGGGACAGCCAGTCCATCCCAAGAATAACGTCGAAGTCCTCCATCGGTAGCAAGACCAGATCTGCCGGAAAATCTTGGTCTCCCGAAACAATCGTGGTGCCGGGGATGAAGCTCCCCACAGTGCCCACCAGACCCAGGGGTGTGCTGACCTCCAAAGTGGCAGTCAACATCGCAGGGGTACGGCCCAACACTCCCGCAAATCGCTCCGAGATGAACGAGTGTGTCGCGCCACAATCAAAAAGCACTCTAGCCTCTAAACCTGCCACAAGAAGTGTACCTTCCACGACGGTGCTGGCGTCCCTCGCCTCATCTGCCTGGACAGTGAAGACTCGTCCAGTGCGCTGACCCTGCTGCGGTGCTGCAGGTCTCCTAGCTCCGCCGCCACTGACACTCGGAAGTCCCGGAGGTCTGCTCGGTCCAGCGCCCTTGCTAGGGCAGTTCCTGACGATGTGGCCCTGCTGACCACAACCATGACAAGTAATCGACCCAAAGCAGCGCCCAGTGTGCACTCTGCCACAGCTCCTGCACGCCTCTAGCTGCGGCGCCCCTGCTGCCTCGATCCGGGGCCTCTTGCCCGACTTCCCCGAACTCTGCCCTCCTGGCCTCCCTGAGGATCTCCCTACCGATCTCCTATCATCCTGATAATTCTCCCGGTAGTCCCTCTCCATGATAGTGGCGCTCCTCACTGCGTCCGCCAAGGTGCGTGGCATGCTCGACAGCACTCGGGTCCTCAGATGCTTCCGGAGTCCCCCGACAAACTTCATCGACCTCTGCGCCTGGGTGACGAAAATCTCCGGACAGTAACGCTCAAGGGCGTTAAACTTCCCAATGTACTCCTCCAGTGTCATGCTCCCCTGCTCCAGGGTCAGGAACTCCACCCGCTTCCCGTCTCGCACATGCTCCGGAAAGTACTGCTCGTTGAACTCCTCAACGAACTCCTCCCACGACACATCCTCACGACCAGTGAAAACAACAGCAGCAGTCGACCTCCACCAGTTCGCTGCCGCTCCTCTCAGCACGTAGGTGGCCAGATCCACCTTCTTCTCCGGAGTGCAGTCGATAGCCCTGAAGATCGTCTGCATAGTGAGGATCCACTCCTCAGCTGCCTCTGCATCCATCTGCCCAGCAAAAGTCGGAGGGTGCTGCCTCATGAACCGGTCGTGCATCGCACCGGCCCCCGCCTGCGCACTCTGCGCTGCCTGGCGCTCCAACATCCCGCTCAACCGCTCCACGGTATCGAACAGGACTCTGCGCTCTGCCTCCCGGGCCTCCTCTCTCGCAGACTCACTCGAACTACGAGTCTCAGCTGCAGGCACCACCCGTCTCGGAGGCATCACTCTACAGCACAAAAGGACTCACATCAGAATGATCATGAATGCATGCAATGGACCTCTAGACTCTAATCCTAACTCGATGGTGGTTTCTTTGGGAAAATACGCCGGGATCAAGGCTCTGATACCAAGTTGTAACGTCCCAAAACAGCGGAATAAAATTTTCAAATATAAAACACAAACATACGACCGTCAACGGTCAACAAGGGCACGCTACAGGAAAAGTCAACAGAATATATATATATAAAATATCTCCACGTGGAAGTCATAATACAGAGTGTCAAAAAGAGCGATTACAAGTCTAATACATAACTACAGTAATCGCTACCTCTACAAAAAGATGGAGAAGACAGGACCCGATCCCGGAGGCACTCCCCTCGGTCACCACCAACCTAAGACTGTCTGCTACCTGAAAATGCAACATAAAATCTGCCTGAGTTCCCGAAAGGAACCCCGTATGCCAACATCTCCTATATATACAGAAAACAGATGAAAATGCCAAGAATGCACATGCAATGCAATCCGCCTCGGGCCCCATGCATGCCCCAACCTCTGCGGACCATCTCCCAGCCGCACCAGGGGCATGGGAAACATCCCCCACCCTGCCAATCCAGGCCCACACGAGGGGGGTCGCCACACTCATCTCCCAGCCGCACACAGGGGCACAAGGGAGGCATCCCCCCTGCCAATCCAGGCCCACACGAGGAGGTCTCGGCTTTCCCCCACAGGGAAAGTGCATCCCCTTCCCCCACCAGGGAAGAAGGCATCTACCACCCACACAGGCATGGCAGGCATCCCTCTGCCGCACCGGCATCCACGAGGGGTCCAACAGCAACACGCTCTCGTCGTAGGTGAAATCCGTAGCTCCGAGGTCCGGTGGAGACCGTAGGCTCGGCAGCCGGTAGTCGCCTCTGCTCGACGTCACGCACGTGGATAAATCCACCAAGGAAAGATAATTCGACCCACCAGTCGAACAAGGTCAAATCTAGCGGTCGACCGTTTGGAAGGTCTACGCTATACGTTTTATATACATATATATCCTGTCGGTCGAACCAGGGTCCGTTCAACCGATAAGGAAAACTGCATGAATCCTGCCCACTGCATTCGGTCGACCGAAACTCTTTCGGTTGACCGGATCAGCAAACACTTCACTACAGGAAATCTGCACGCGGTCGGTCGACCGGATCCAGAGCGGTCGACCGTTTAGATGGTCAACGCTCTTGACCGACTTTGCGCAGTTCGGTCGACCGGATACACATATTCGGTCGACCGCAGGCCTGATTATTCTATCTACAGGGTTCGGTCGACCGAAACAACCATCGGTCGACCGGGCTAATATGACCCTTAAGTTCCCGCTAAAATTTGGCATAAACGGTCGACCGTCACACAGACGTCGTTCGACCGTTTTCGGGCAGTAAGCAAATATATACTGATATCGGTCGACCGAACCTCACACGGTCGACCGAGGCACTACAATATCGCCACTGAACAGGCATCATTTAGACGATGTTCGGTCGACCGAAGCACCCAACGGTCGACCGAACAGGTCGTCTTCAACCTCAGTTCAGTGGTTTAACTCCGGGGAAAACGGCACCAACGCCGCCCCCTACACTCCCACACCTCTTGGGGAGTTACTATGAAGACTTGGCATACCTTTCACCGCGAAGAAGACGCGTGCGGCGAGCTCCTCCTCCTCCGGCGTCGCTTCTAGCTTCTTCTCCTTCTTTCCTCCGTTTCCGGCGCTCCTCCTTTGCTTGTGCCTTCACCACGTCGCCGGAGCTCCTCTCCTTCCTCCTCTGGTCGCCGGACAACAAGGGGAAGGTGGATGAGTTTTGGGGTGGAAATGAAATGGCAACAAAAGAGCAAAAAGGGGTGAGATTTTGGTTTTTATAACAAAACCTAACATCTACCCATACTCCCTCCATACCTCTCACCCTACTCCACTCCACTACACACAACACTCCACTCCATACCTCCCACCCTCTCTCTCACACGTCTTTACAGCATGTCCATAACCATGCACAAGATTTATCATTGTTCCGAAAAGGCCTCCCTCGAAGCGCTGAATCTCAGTGGATATTTGGGTTTTGAAGAGCAAGCAATCGCAATCGCAGCTAAGGACTTTGGGAACCGATATAAGTCCCCACCTTTGGCGGTTCTTCACCCTTTGAATGTCTTCGATATCGCAAAGACGATCGAAAGGATATTCGAATTGGGAATGAGTTGTGGAGTTACGGTGGCGGCAAGAGGGCATGGCCACTCTCTTCATGGCCAAGCGCAAGCGCTAGGAGGCGTAGTGATAATGATGGAGTCTATGGAGGAGGAACCACCGATTAGGGTTATTTGTGATGGTAATTATGGATTAGGAGAAGATCCTAATTATTATGTAGACGCGTTGGGGGGGTCATTATGGATTGATGTGTTACAAAAATGCCATCAACATGGATTGGCGCCCAAATCGTGGACGGATTACCTCCATTTGACGGTCGGAGGGACGCTCTCCAACGCCGGAGTTAGCGGCCAGGCCTTCCGGTATGGCCCTCAGATTAGCAATGTTAAAGAGATGGACATTGTCACAGGTAATTAATTGCTCTTAATTAATATGCACATTTTTTTTTAAAATTTCTTCTTCTCTTGTTGCAATTTCCTACATTGTTGCATCAATCACACAAAACATAGTCATATGAAAAATGTCATAATTATATAATCAGTTAATCATAATTATATAATTAATGTGTGTGTTAATTTGCACCAACGACAAGTAGTCTGTATGTACGTACTCTTGTTTGTGATGCATGCAAGAAGACATTGTAAATTTTAGCTTTTATTTTAATGTAGATGAAGTATAAATCTAGGAAATTAAACTAGCTATATATATACTACTACGACCACCGCAAAACACTTATCATTATGTAACTGAGGTTTTCCCTACTTGAGTAGACTTCATATATAACTTTTTATACCTACAAGTGATTAGATCTTAAATATATATATATGTGTGTGTGAAATCCCACAAAATATCAGTAATATATAAAGAATTTATTTAATTAGCAGAAGTTGATATGTACATGGATAGATGATATATATAGTTAATGTTGGTGTTGCATATATATATATATATATATATATATATATGCATGGATGCAGGGACTGGAGAGGTGCTGAAATGTTCTGAGGAAGAGAATAGTGATCTTTTCTTTGGTGCTTTGGGAGGATTAGGGCAGTTTGGGATCATCACTCGTGCAAGGATTAACTTGGAACCTGCACCAAATATGGTACTGTTATTATTTATTAATTAATTATTTTCAAATATATATCATTTTTCACACGTATATGTAGTATACTTGTGATACTTGCTTGTACGTTGATGTACTTAGAGACAGGACAACTACATGGATGCTGCTTAAGGAGGAGCAATTTTACTGTTTTTTAATTATTTTTTTGAGAGAGATAACCCTACTATATATTCTAATTGTACCTCAGAATTAATATGACCCGCAATATCGTTCAACGTAGTTAGAATTCATCGTTGAAAAATTAACTTCTATGAACTTAATTAATCACATGCACAAAGGAGAACAAACGTGCGAGTGCAATCATAAATTTAACCACGTTCGATTAAAATCACCTATATATTATTCCAGGGTTATATCATTTGGCTAAGAAAGAAGAGTATATATAGACCTTATAATTGTTCGAAGGTGGAAACTTAATTATTTCAGGTTAATTTATTAGTAGGCACTCTACATAGACCTTATAATTTGATCCAAAATCACAAACGACCTCAACGTGAGATGGAGAATGAGAGTGAGAGTTATTTGTCATTGTCAGTTACAAACATGGATAATGTGCTGTCTATATTTGTAAGTTGACCTTCATGTTATTTGAACATATGGAAAACATTATGGATATACTTCATTCTTTAATTTGTTAAATATTTATATATATATATGAAATATTGTAGCAAAATCGTACGATCAGAAGTCATTCATGAATGCATGGGCACAACAGAAAATTGGCAAGAGAATTAATGTGATTAGTTGTTAAGGGTCTATTTATCAACAAACAGTGACAGATACTATCATATGTTTAGGGTTGCCTTCTGCTGAATTTATTCATTTAAGACGGTATTATGGTAGCTCAAACAAAGAAACTATATATCACTTATATGTTGGGTCCAAATGTCAACTTCAGTTTCACTTTTTAGAATCTTTGTTATGTTCGGCATTATTGATTTGGGAAGTTTGGACTAATTTTAACCTTTTCTTTTTAAAATTCCTTTAATAAGCTTGATTTATATAATTTTTTTTATGTCATATTAAGTAGGATTAGAAGAAAATGCTAAACTTAATCCAACTCCGAAAAAATTAAAAACAAATAGCCAGAGCGTGTCAAAAATTACGAAATATGAATTTGTTTGACAATTATACTAAATGCAAGAAAAAAACACACTTGGGAAGTGTTAGAAACCTGCATAACTACGTACCTTGGCAAGCTCAAGTGACTCTAGTACTTGGGATTTTTTTTCTCCAGACAGCAATATACGTATGTAGCTTTTTCCTGACTAAATAATTATATAGAAAAAAAACTAATAATTTATTTCTATTATTGCCATATATCAACCCTTGGTTGGTTTTACTAGTTTGTACCATGCATATGATTTCAAAATAAATTTACATAGGACGTTATGATTTGGCTGCATATCTTAACAAGATAAGAATACAGAATATAGCAGTTCTGATTATGATTATATCTCTATATTACTTTTAAAATTCAACTTTGATTTTCATTATACTTAATTAACTTGAACTTGAAAGCAAATTGATCGCTGCATTATTGGATTCCGATTTGATGATCAATTTTAAAGATACTAAAATAATGATGCATTCTAAAGTTGAAATCGATCTGAAAATAAAATAATTAACTAAGGGTTTAGAGGTTAACTCAGAAGAATCATGTTGAGAAGTTTTTAGAGAAACAATTTCACCAAGACATGAATTTTTATTCTTTCTAGCTATGAGATATTTATTGAAGGAAATATATCAAAGTACTTATTTGTGTGTGTTTTTCCCAGGTGAGATGGATTAGAGTATTGTACTCAGACTTCTCAGACTTCACCAGAGATCAAGAATTGTTGATATCAAAGGAAAACACATTTGACTACATTGAGGGTTTTGTGATAAAGAACAGAAGTGGTCTTCTCAACAATTGGAGATCTTTCTTGTACCCAAAGGACCCAATCCAAGCCAACCTGTTTGATTCAGAAGGAAGAACACTCTTTTGCTTGGAGATGACCAAGAACTTCAACACCAATCACACCACCAATCTAGACCAGGTCATGATCAATTTTAATTATGGTTTTGCGCAATGTCGAAATGGGTTTGAATGTAAATTTTTAACCAAAAAATCACCCGAAAAGAACTTACTTTCCGACGTTAAAAATCATGATTTTCTTGCTATGGTTTTGTGAAGTTTGGTCGGTCAGTTGTGGCTTTAAATCCTAATATGTGGCGGAGCGGATAAATTTTCACATGGTATCGGAGAGAGTCAATTGAGATGTTGGCCGGTCTATTACAACCTATGTTGTACACGAAGAATAAAACCGACCATGCATACTCAGGTCGGATTGTATAACACGATAATTATGTTGTGTCTACTATCTCCCATCTAAGTATTTGATTTAAACTAAAGTGGTGAAATCAACCAAATTTCACAAGCTAAGATATTAGTTTGCTAAACAGGTATTACATAGAGGCATGAGGTCATAGCCAATATGGTCTAAGACATACTAATAGTATACAACTATAAGGACCTGCTTCAATGATATAAAAAACCCGATGTCGACTACAAAAATGGTGATGATGATTTTGTGTTTTCTTTCAGGAAATAGCCGAACTGCTATCGCAATTACGATATATACCTTCGACGCTTTTCCAGTCGGAGGTGACCTACCTTGACTTCCTCAACAGGGTTCATACTTATGCAGAAAAACTGAAGTCCCAAAACTTGTGGGATGTTCCACATCCATGGCTGAATCTTATGGTGCCAAGAACAAAAATACATGATTTCTCAGATGGGGTGTTTGGCAAAATCATCACACATAGCAACAATGGTCCCATCATCATCTACCCAGTCAACAAATCCAAGTAAGTTTTACATTCTGAACTTCCCCAATGTAAACTAAGCAATCGACCTATGAATCCAACCTGACATGACCCACATCCTGTCTTGATTGGAATTTGAGTCATGATCGGGTTCAGTCTGCTTGTCGGCTCGACCAATTAAACGTACATAATACATTCACGAAAAAAATAGACAAGTCTTAACAGGTTGAAAGTCGGAACATGTAAGGTATCCAAACCAAAGAACAAATGGATCATGTAATTCGATATGTATAATAAATGAGCCACGCATCCAATGTTTAACAGTAATAATACAATCCATATCCGAGTCATCGACAGCGACGAAAGGAGTATGAACTTCTTTTTTTTTTTGCAGGTGGGACAACCGAACCTCAGCTGTTCTACTAGATGGTGAGGAGATTTTCTACATGGTCTCATTCCTATCCTCAGTTCCATCTTTAACAGACCATCAAAGTTTACAGCTCTCACTCAATCAAAATGAGAACATTTTGAAATTCTGCGAGAAAGCCGGAATTCCCGTTAAGCAGTACTTACCTCACTACACCACCCAAGAGGACTGGAAGAAACATTTCGGACACAAATGGGAGCAGTTCGCTCGGAGGAAATCTATGTATGATCCTCTTGCTATCCTTGCTCCTGGACAGAGAATATTTCAGAAAAACATACCGATATCAGAATATCGATAGACGTAATAGCAGAGTGTTATAATCCAGCGATAAGATATGACTACTATGATACAAAAGGGTTTCGACATGATTTTAAACTAAGTACACTGTATAGAAGTTGATTACGACAAGACGTGGATAACTAACAAGGATGTAACAAAGAGTATATAATCTTCTAGTCGTCTTAACTAAGAGTATATAATTTTTTCTTGTGTATGTATAAATTGTTCTACGCTTAAAGGCACTATCATATCCTTCAGGCAAAACATAGGTCTCGTTGGTTGTGAAATATTTGTATGATACAATTAGTAGAAACCAACCAGGGTTAATTCAATTGAGAGATCTTCAGTCTCGAATAAACTATGACTAGAAATCAAAGCCCAGTTGACGTAAATTTCGTGTATTCAGGCCTAATCTATAATTTATTTGGAAAACATGTCCTTACTTGAAATGAAAGGGCACAAAACAAAGATAGAATTACAACAAGACAATAATCTAGTACTAAATAATTGATCTTGAGTATGAATATTTATTGAATAACACCAAGATTGCTTGTTAGAAGAACAGATTACAATTTACAACAGAATCCAACAAAAAAATGTTTTCTGGCCTGGTACCATGTCATGTTTTACAGGATCACATTTCAGAAGGAAGTGGATTCTTATCTGATACCGTAGGACCTGTCCACCCAAGACCTGACCTCAATATTTCCTGCTGTGGTTCCTCGAAATCCCTTGCACCTCGAAGAGATGCCTCGAAATCAGTGGAATCCATTGCACCAGGGAGAAAGCATCCTATGTCGTCTCTAGCACCGAAGCCGCCGGCACAAGTGACATCATCAGTAGTCATCCTAGAGTCCATGTTAATTTCATTAGGTATACCACCCTTCATACTTTTTCCTGGTTTAGCTATCTCTTCAATGACAGTCTCCGTCTTGGTGACTTCTTTGGATTGTGGAGAACTCGTGTCTTGGTTTTGTTTTTTGTCTACTTTACGCAAGGTAGCCCTATCCATATCTGCTACAAACACACATCAATCTAATTCAAATGGTTCATAAATTAAGCCATTAACTGAAGCAGGTGTTGTCACAAAATTCTTCGCTATAAACAAAATATACGCAGATAATTAACCAAGGCAGTAAACATAGCTCCAAACCAGATTGTGGATTAAGTGACACAAAGTCGAAGGTTTGATAATTTTCTAAGGTTGCTGTCTCAGCAGTGTTTCTGCCAGAATAAAGGAAATTCTGCAAAAATATTGAACAATGTTCCTTTAGGATGAGCCGAGGGTTATTTTATGCCGAAAGGCAGTGTAATTTCATTTATTGTTCTCAAACAATTACATCACCTGAATCATTTCGGTAAACACTCCTGCAACCTATAAGCATATTGTTGCATATTTTAATGATAACAAGTGTTTGCCAAAAAGAACAGATCAGGAGGGTGAACATCAACTGAAAGATGATTGTTGAATAACTAAACATGTCAAATTATATGATCCTTTTGTCCTATGATTTGGTTATCTTACATGTTCCGACTTTCCGAAATAAAAAGAATACTACTAAGTAATAGGAAGTTTTTTTAAGCGGGAAAGATATTAGGGGGAAAATAAGGATAATCCGGCATCAGATCAACATATAATCTGATGACAAAGTTGGTATCATGATTATATGGTAAGCCACCGGAAGGGTAAGTACAACACTTAATCTTAAAAACAATGTGTTTGACTAGTTCAACCACATCCCCACCTTCTCAGTTTTTTGTAATTTGATACACAACACATCATTTGATGCCAATCCTTTTAACCATAGCAATACATTCCTCGAATCATAAAATAGGGGTAGTATAGACCACAACCAACCAACTTACTTTAAATACAAGTAACCAACTTACTTAAAAATATTGATCATGTTGTAATCATGTCATGCAACAGACATAATTTTGCATACCAAATATACCATGTCCTGTTTCTGGGTTACGAGTATGAACCAGCCAACTCTCATGGGTTTCCATGGGCTATTATTACTCATTCTAAAGTATTCTCATTCTAAAGTTCCAAATCCAAGGTTGTACTTGTAACAACCAATCCTATGGAGATAGAGTCTAATTTTGTTACTTAGTAATTCTTTTTCAATGAGAGTGTTGCTTATTAATAGAATATACCGATACACAACGAACAGAATTTGGAACTACGAAAGTTCAACCGACTTAAGACATTCCCGAACTTTGTCAAATCTATGAGTTTGTGATTTGCTTGTTTCTATGGACTGGTATTTCTGTAGTTGCTTATTCTTTGTTTTCCATTCCAATGCGAGTTATTGTCATTCTCAGTGACTTAGTATGTATGTATGTATGTATTGAATCCACCTCCTGAAGGCTTTATAGGAGTTGGTCATAAATTACTTGCACTAAACTCATTTATTTTAGAATAATTTTAAAATTTCCCACGACTTTTGTAGTTAATTTTGAAAATCCAACCCGACGTTCGTATTCCTTTATCTACAAACCAATCACACCGAGAACACATTATCAAAGTGCCGGTTTCCAGCCCAAAATCAATTAGCGATATGTGAAGTGACCCATAATCTTATAAGTCACAAGAATAGTCTGAATTGCCAGATATATCAGATACGAGATTATTCTCAACACAAGTGATAAAATTGGGTCTTAAATTTTCAAACATGCTTTTTTAGAAACAATAGGGATTTACTAACTTTAACTTTTGTTAACATCAATTTACCATTGTCATAACTTAAATTTTAAATAGAAAATCCAAAAAAGAATTTTAATTTTTTCTGTGAAAATCCAAATAGAAATGCATGACACCAAACTCGACAAAACCCAAAACCTCAAATCTCAACATTAACAAACTTAAATTACTCATACATCAGCCACGGTTTCATCTACAAACCTCTTTGAATTGAAACATGAACTTCACACAGGAACATCGAAATTTAGAAAATCTAATTAACTGAAGATAAGTACCTGCGATCCTGACCTGATTATCCCCAGCGCCTACCAACACTTTTGCCCCTTCTTCCTATTATCCTAATTTTTTTTGGTGAATTTGCAGAATGATCCTTTTTTCTGTGTTTCTTCTGAGTTCTGCCTGGTGATTTCTTACACGGTCTATTTTTCTCTGATGAACGTCAGAAATTATATATGTATTTTTTAAAGTAAGTTAAATGTAAATTCAATACAATGATGTGCACTAATTTGATCTTGTTATTCTTTGCATCCTATTTTCCCTCGTATTTTAGTATATTTTGGTAAATTTGCATAATGGCTCGTTTTTTATGTTTATATTTTGAAAACACACCATGTTATAAGATATATGCGAGCTAGATGACTTTACACTCTCACCTTGGATCCCAATTCAATTCTTGAAGGTAATTTAAGTGTTGTAATTAATGAAATGGTGCATGAAAAATCCACACTTGAATGTCATTACTAACATTTAGCAAATAATAATACATTCATTAAGTTTGCAAATAATAAGTCATGACTCCTTTGTAATATAAATACATTCAAGGATGTTAACCTAATAACGAGGGACGTACAAACAACTTTGTCGAACATACTTAAACATAATAACCTTCTTTTTCGGGGGTAAGGCGCGCAAATATCACAAAGACCAAAACCCTAAACCTTCGCGGAAGAAAGAACAACAAAAATGGCGCCATAATTCTCAAAAAAATAAAAAAAAGTTGAGAGGATGAGAGCATTCTCGTTTGGATCCTCTTTGCTCCTTAGGGTTAGGGTTGAGGTGTTTCGCCGTCGCAACACGCCTTCCGGCCCCAATCCTTTCCAGGTGTAAAACCCTTTTTTTGCGTTTTTTCTCCTTTTTTTAAGGTTTTAGGACGTGAGTGATGCAAAAGGTTTAAAATCGTTGCCTTTTTAGCTTGATGTGTAGTCTGATTCAAAGAAACAAGCTTTTGAGGGTTTTTATGTAGGAAAGACGACGTTTTTACGTATATTTTGAGTTTTTCTTGTGCATTTTCTTAGTATCATAGTTATTTGTTATCGTTTTTTGAAGTGTCGAAGTTTGTATCTCCAGATCACTGGTGTTGAGTTGAGTGGAGAGACTTGGGGTTTATGACTCACTAGAATTTGGGGCTATTTTCGAAATGCCCTCACGGGCGGTCGTGTAGTAGTTAGATGTGTCCCAAATGTGTAAATTAATGCAAGAGTAGATTTATTGTGTAGGTAGTTGGTTTGGATCTTTTGGTTCCGATACCGTATTAAAGTGGGGTTTTCGTATCTCCAAATTATTAGTGTTTCAGTGTAGAGACCCATGTTGACGGGAAAAAAAGAGTAAAATCACTTCTACTGGGTGATTTTACTTCTATCAGCTTGTAGGTGTAATGGGGTTTGGGATTCAATGGATGCTTAGAAAAGTTAAATCAAACAATTCAGGATGAAACAAATTAAGTGCATTGCATAGTTTAGATGTGTGACAGCATGAGGTGGTACATTAGAAATTTAAATTTTGATGGTTATGTACTTATGTGCATTGACTTTTGGTTAAATCTGACTTATTTTTCTTTTCTTACCAACATTTCCGCACTGGGACTACTTTATCTTATGTAGAAATAGCATCTAGCCTTAATAGGCTTGTGTTATACTTGCTACTATTTTACGTTCTTGCTACCATGAGCCTAGGTTGGAGGGTTGCTGCTGGGTTGTAACTTCAAAAATTACAGAGGCAATCCTAACTCATAAGTTTATGATATTACCTTGATTGTTGATTGCCCAAGCCTGTCATAAATGGATCCTCAAGTTGACTTGTGGGATTGATAGGGTTTCATTATTCGACTTTATGAGATTTTGAAAGGACGAGGTTTAGAACTTACATTTCTGTAATTGATTAAATCTATACATGTTGTGTGAAACTGCTCCATGAGGCAAGTATATGTATAACTTATTTCCCATGTCTGAGAGCTCACTGATTTGGAGCAAATCTGAAGAGTTTCAATGTTCTGATAGTTCAGTCTTATCACTGGATAGTTATACAGTATGTGACAACCAGTTGATTTACTAAAATTGATTCTTGCTACCTTTTTATATCTTGTGAGTTGTGATGAAGCGGTGCTTTTGTAGAACTGGATTTGGCTTATTACTTATGCTTAGTCTACAGTTTCGATATATATAGATGCAGCTAGCAACTGGTTCATGAAGTTTTCTCGTCCAAAACCCATACAAGCAGTAATCAGCCTGATCTATTATTATTTTAGCCATGATAGATATTTCTATATTAAAGGATCTAATCGTTTTACTTGCTTTACTTCCCAACATGTACAAAATATTCACTCTTTCGTTTTCATATCTTGAATGATTTCCTGATGATATGGAACCCACCTCACCAATCTTTCTGAAGAGGACCCGCAACTATTCTTTGTTTTTTTCCATTTCATTATTTTTACATGCTTTTGTTTGTTTGTGGAGGTTTAAGATTTCGTTTGTTTGTTTATTGGTACTTCAGGTTACTAAGAGAGAAAGTACAACATGTATCACAGCTTACAGCCGGTCCTTATCATCATCTGGTATTACCACTAAAATGTTGTTGGTTTCATCATGATAAGCACTGTCATATTTTTGAAGATCTGGAATGCTTGCTTTTTTGCAGTTGAAACTTTATTTGAGTACGAAAGAGATCAACTTCATGATGATGCACATAAAGTGGAGAAGGAGACTGCACTTAATAAAGCACTATCACAACTTGAGATTGCTGGTGATTTTGATAAGGCTTCAATGTTATCCTTATCCCGCTTCTTTATTTCACGATATACACAGGTTATTTCGACTGGCTCTTTGAAGCTTGATTTGACCCTTGGAGTTGGAGGTCTACCAAAGGTACACGTCCTACATAATACCCACATTGTTTACCTCAGGATTTTGTCCAATAACCACTTCATGTACACATGATGTTGCATTTTTTCCCAAGAATCTATTTAGGGTCTTTGCTATCAGCACCATGCTAAAATCGAAAGTTTTATCAAGGTTATATTTGGGACAATTTGAGGGATGCCAATAAATGCACATATAACCGAAATGATACATTGGGTTACTAAATGTGCCTGCAGTGCTCTTAAACTAACGGTATATAAATATGATGGTTTGGCCCTCTAGCTCTCTGATGGTTGATTTACTGTGACAATTAAATAGAACTTGAAGATGCATCTTTGACATGTACTCTACCTAGTCAGAGGGCATACCACTGATTGCTATGGTGGAGTCACCAACTTGCTGCTGCTTGAATGAGCATGTTCTTTTCCTCTTTTCCAAGTCCGTTGCCTTTCTACTACTCTACCTCTTGCACCCCACCCCACCCCACCTTAGAGGTCAACTTGGCTATGCAGGGTAGAATTGTTGAAATTTATGGGAATGAGTCTTCTGGTAAAACAACACTAGCTCTTCACATCATCAAGGAAGCTCAGAAATGTGGAGGTCAGTGTCTTCCTCTTGAGCACTTATTCATGCTTTGGTTTGTCTTGGACAAAGTTTTAAATGTTGAACTTGAAGCTTTTTGATAGCTGATGACACATTTCATTTTTGTTTTGTTTTGAGTTTTAACTTAGATGTCGTATTTTGATTGGCTGACTGTCTTGTGTTTACTGTAAAACCTGAGCTGGCCATCCCCTCAGAAGAATCATTTTCTGAATTTCTGGCCTTCAAATTTGATCAGTTCATGTCTTGTTTTGCAATATGTATGTCTAGCGACTTGTGTCTGAAGTAGGTAGCATATCTTATGTGATGTAGATTAGATTTGGTTTTTTCTCTTTTTACGTGATTGAAGGTTCACACTGTATTTTTTTTGTGCTTTGAAAATTATGTCAGTTTGTTGGAAGTTTCTTGAAACCTTTGGGACTTCATGTTGCATCTAGCCAATTCATATTTAAACTTGAGCTCAATTCGATTTGTCGTTCCAATCTGTCACTTCGAAGGGTGAGTTGCCTCAACTAAAATTTTAAGTGAAAATTGGGTAATGTCTTTCATTCAAGTGCGTAATGCATTTAACTGGTTAAAGTCGCCACCTCGCAGGATGTTGTGCATACTTCGATGTTGAAAATGCCATTGATCCATCGCTCTTAGATGCAATGGGTGTTGACACAGAGAAACTTCTTTTTGCACGCCCTGATTGTGCAGAAAAAACACTCTGTGTGGTCGACACTCTAGCCAAAAGTGGAGCTGTTGATGTTATTGTGGTGGACAGTGTAAGCATGTACTTCTGTGCTCAACAACTTATATGTTTGGATGTTTTTGGTATTTATGAACAGAAGTTTGTAGCGGTACTATTGCTTAAGTCTGTTAATTTTAAACTATGTTGCAAATATGGGTAGTAATGATTGTGAACTGTTTCGTTTCTAAAGCTACTATTGTATATGCTGTGGAGCATACGTTCTGGAGATGATATATGGATCTAAATGTGATAAATGCTTTCAATTATAAGGGAAATAACATAGAAATCATCATTTATATCCATGTGGTTATTCATGTATATTTCTGACACCTTTTTTTCCAATATTCAGTGTCACCCTTTAAACCGCTATTATCTAGTAAATATTTCAACATCAAGCAATTGCAGGTTGCTGCTCTTGTTCCACAATGTGAACTTGGAAATACATTTCCAGTTGCTGATGAGTGTAAACAATCATGGTTGATGACCCAGGCAATTAGGAAAATCCATTCTTCTTTAATACAATCTCAGACTCTCGTTATTTTTGTTAATCAGGTAATTGCGATCATGTTCTTTTTGCTCTTTATTTTTATATAGTAGTCAATATCCAATCAATACTTCAAAAAGATTGGGAGATCGATGAAGATGTTAACCATAAGATTAGAGCATGATGGATGAAATGACGACAAGCTTCATCTGTCTTATGTGACAAGCAAATTCCACTGAAGTTAAAAGGAAAGTTTTATAGAACCGCAATAAGATCTGCAATGCTATATGGTGCAGAATGTTTGACCACTAAAAGACAACATATACAAAAGATGAGTGTATCTGAAATGTGGATGTGTGACCATACGCGAATGTATCAGATTAGAAATGAAGACATTCGTGAGAGAGTTGGAGTTGCTTCAATGGAAGAGAAAGTTATCCAACACAGACTGAGATTGTATGAACATGTACAAAGAAGACCTATGGAGACACCTATAAAAAGATGGGTATTGAATCAGATCGAATACATAAAAAGAAGAAGAGGCAGACCACGATTGACTTGGGAGGGAGCGGTCAAAAGAGATTTAAAAGATTGGAATGTTCCTCGAGAATTCGCATTGGATAGAAACGCGTGGAAGAAGGCGATTTACGTGCCTGAACCGTGACTCCTTAGAGTTTTATTTCTAGCCTACCCCAACTAGTTTGGGATAAAAGGCTTTGTTGTTGTTGTAGTCAATATCCGATCAGTTTATGCTTTATAATAGTGAATACTTTTCTTTTATTGGTTAGTGCGTACTGTGGTTATGTGCTTAAAATAGTTAATAAAGGTGAATTTGGGCAGCAAATGGGAAACGATTTACAGTCTCTTAGGGCTGTAGAAAGGTTAAGCCTATGCATCTGCCTGGAAAAATTCTACCCTAAGAGGCAATGTCAAAAACTCATTTGTTTGGAGAGGAATCATCTACTCAACTATGGCATTTATAATAAGAGTGGGGAGGTGGCTGAGATCTCTATTACAGGAAGACACCTCCAGAGAAGAGGATGTCAAGCTTAATTTGGGTTTATGAGTCTTGTAGCCTCTGTCGGCTAGACGGCTACACTGTGTGCAGTGTTATTTTTGGCTGCTACGCTTCAACATCTTTGATCTACATTTACTTGATTCTACTAGAGATATATGGTAGAGAACTAGAGATGTGTGTAGGATCAAAGCTCATTGACTAATTATTCCAACCAAGATAGAATTTGTTTGTTATTTGGCTTGCTACAATCTTAATACAATTATTGATATTAGAATGTTAAATCTTGACAATGTCCAGGTTAGATCAAATATTAGATCCATCCTAGGCCATGGGCGTACAGGTGAAGTGACCTGTGGGGGGAATGCTTTGAAATTCTATGCAGCAGTGCGCTTAAGAACTAGAAGGTGTTGCTTGCTTCAAAATAACAAAGAGGTAATTTATGATCTTAATGTTAGGATACTAAATATTTGGAAGTTCTATTCTACAATAAATTATATGTTCAGTTTCTCCCCAATCAATCACGCGCTTGAAATTGTTTCTTTTGTATATATATTGTTAGGTTTCTGGCATCAGCATTTCAGTCGACATTATGAAAAACAAACTAGCATCTGTCATGCTAAACAGTCTATCTCCGACGGTAAAAAATGCTAGGCTAGACATCGAATTCGGTAAAGGCATCCACCGTGAGGCTGAGGTGCTGCAGTTAGCTTCAGATTATGGTTTTGTTATCAAGGAAAGAAATGGGTTCTTGATTGAAGGAAGTTTTCTCCATAGTCAAGCAGAAGCTGAACGATATTTGTCGGAACATGTTCAAATAATGGACAAGCTGACAATGAGATTGTTTGACGAGCAATAGAATCATCTGACAGTTGCCTACCTACTTGACCAAAATGCAGGTTTCTGGACATATCAGGATATGGCTCACGGCGACAGCAAAGAATATATATATATATATATATATATATATATATATATATAAAGACTTAGGAAGAGTTTAGGAGCCGGAGGTGCCAGATTATGGGGACAAAGATGGTGTTTCTGATTGATAAGAAATTGTGTAGATTCTCGGTTTAGGAGCCCATTAGTGTTGTAATAAACTTATGCTGATCTAATTAAAAATGGTGGATTTTCCCTTTCTCCTGAAATGTAATGTAGGCAATTGTTTAACTTCTTATGTGTATAGATCCTTGGGTTGTGAATTTGTGATGATTTTCCTTGTTATATATCAGGTATTGCGTACCGTTTGAGATACTTTGTTTCTTACAGGGGAATGTTTTATCATTTGGAAATTGAAAAATGCCATTCAATTTTTTCGTGACGATGTTTTTAGTTTTTCAATAAGCATCACAAGTCAATATGTTACTCTTCTTCAAACATTTCCTCTCACCCTATCTTATTTGTTTAGTCTTACAATTGGTGAATTTGGGACGACTATTAGATTAAGCAATTAGTTGTCTTTGAACAAGATTTCAAGAGTTGATAACCGATCATTTGATATTCTCGGAACTATTTGTGTTGTGATCATAGAATTATTATTATTATTACATATCGTGATAACTTTAGTCACAATAATATCTGTCGGAGTGAATTTTAAATTTGTTGTTATTTATCAAAATCATCGTATGATACCAATAAATCGATTTTAGTTGATGGTTGGTTAACCACGTTTGTATGTCTCATACTCCCACCTAAATTCCGATTACGTTAATAAATTATTTACGTTCAGCGTATGAGCAATAATTCGCAAAATCACAAGTTATATATCTATCTGTCAACTCTCTCTGTCTCTCTCTCTCTCTATTCTAATAATTCTAAAAACTAAAAGGCTAAAACCCTAATAACTCTCTTTCTCCACCTTTCCAACAATGGCGGACGACGACGATGGCCCGATCCCCACCGTGGCTCCGTCATCTGACTACGAGATTTCCGCCGAGAGCCGTCTCGCCCGAGAGCGCCACGAAAAGGCCGTCTCCGACTTCCTCCTCAAGCGCAAGGCCGCCGCAATGGCCATTCCCACCAACGACCTCGCCGTCCGCGCCCGCCTCCGCCGCCTCTCCGAGCCCGTCACGCTCTTCGGCGAGCGCGAGATGGAGCGCCGCGATCGCCTCCGGGCGCTCACCGTCCGCCTCGACGCCGAAGGAAAACTCGACAGGATTCTCCTCGAAGAGGGGGATCTAGAAGTGGAGGCTGTCGAGGAGGGGCCGCAGAGCTACCCGTTTTATACGGAGGGGGGGAAGGAGTTGGCCGAGACTAGGGCTTGGATGGCGAGGTGGTCGCTCGAGAGGGCCGGAAGGAGGCTGGAGAGGGCGAGGAGGAGGAGGAGGAGGGATGATCCGGACGAGGATGAGGAGAGGGAGGCTGACGAGGTCGTCAGCCTTGCCAATGAGTTTCGGCTTAGGAGTAGTGAGATGGGGGATGATCGCCCCATTTCTGGCTGCTCCTTCTCCAACGATGGATCCATGCTTGCCACCAGGTCAGGATTAGGACTTTGGATCATCGATCAATCAACTGGTATTGTTGTTTCGAATCGTACTTGACTGTGATTATGATTATGATTATGATTATGATCATGATCGTCTTTGTCATGCATTACCATGTGTGGCAACCAGTGTCCATCGAGAGAAAACGTAGGGTTTTGAATCGTACTTGACTTTGACTATAACTATGACTCTGACTTTGTTCATCGTTTGATACATTACATGTGCAATAAGTGGTGTTTGTTGAGAAACTTAGGGTAGTAGACTCACACCTAACATGGAAGGTAGAAGTGTACTAGTGTAGAACTACTCACTCGAGCTTTGAAACGGTATTCAGGTTTTTAAATCATACTTGACAATGTGTCTGTTTGGGTGCCCTTGGCCTCTGACGACAATGAAATTTGCAACTTCAGTTGGACACAACCTTTTGCACTCAAATGAGATTGTGTATCTGCAGCAAGGAAGAACTAGTGGCTGGGTATTATAGGTGGGGAAATGTTTTGACAATAAGCAGGTTCCACCCTGCATCTTGCGTCTAGGGGGATTTGTGATCTCCCCTAAACTGCGACAGAACACAAAGGAGAAACTTTCATCGGACTTGGTGTCTAGGTGTGAATGTTGCTCTTGCAGGCACACCCGAATACATCCTATGATTCCGTTCATTATGTGATACACTATCATGTGCGATTAGTGTTCCGTCAAACTTGTATTGAATGGAGATAGTTATGAAGATTCATACAGAACCCAATAGGTTTTTTAGTGGTAACCAGAACCTGATAGGTTAACAAATACAATTTGGGATATAACTAACTACACAAAAGGTTTGCCTTTTCTGTAATCTGATGAATAATATTGTGCACGCTGTTCTTCAACTTTTGAAAGGCATCCATCAAACTAGAGTGAAGTAAGGATTTATAAGGAACTCAACAGTTAAGGTTTCTACCTTTCTGACCAGTTACTGACAAGTGACAAGACATTGGTCCTTCAGGAACATTGATTTACAGTAGAGTTGGTCTCATTTTGGTTATGGCTCTTTTGTTTGATGATGTTTCTGTTCTTAGAAAGATTTATTTTCTGGGTGCTGGTACTTGAGTTTCATGCCCTCTTGATTTCGAGTGTGATATTGATGGTCGAAAATAGTATATGAACTTTTAAAGGGCCTTGTATGTTGTCTTACCTGTGCTTGATATGTTTGTGCTGATTATGCCAATGGTCTGATTTCCATAAAAATTATAAAGAACTAATATTTCCACGAACACAGTCGCTTGGTAATGCTGTTCAAATGATGATATGTAGTCGTGTAATGTACTGTGGAAAAAGGTCATTGATAACTCACTGATTTATTTATTTATTCCTTATACGAGGATTGACGAGCCAGAAAACAGTGTGCTCTTGCCTAAACAGAGAATAAGGTTGTCTCCATACAAAGAGTTTGCTCTGTAAATTGCTATGGCACCTGACAGCTTATCCACAGTTCATATTTTTTGCCAATCACTTTTTCTTAATGCTTTGGTTCAACCATGTTTACTTATAACTATATAAGCATGTGTTCGTATACAAATTCTATTTGCCAGGAATCGGAAGCAAATAAATGTTAAAATATTTGATAGGTGTTCATTTGCAAGGCTGTTTAAGTATTTCTCAGTTGTAATTCTTACATTCTTAAATGAAAACAACTTGAATGCAGCATCATTTAACTTCTATTCGCAATGCATATCATATTTTGCAGTTCATGGAGTGGAGTCACAAAAATTTGGTCCATGCCTCATGTACATAAGGTCACTACTTTAAAAGGTCATACTGAGAGAGCAACTGATGTATCATTTTCCCCTGTTGATAACTGCTTAGCAACTGGATCAGCAGATAAGACTGCAAAATTATGGAATTCTGATGGCACTCTCCTAAAGACCTTCAGTGGTCATCTTGATCGTCTTGCTCGAGTTGCATTTCATCCTTCTGGAAAGTACCTTGGGACAGCAAGCTTTGACCAGACATGGAGGCTCTGGGATATCAATACGGGAATAGAGTTGCTGTACCAAGAAGGGCACAGCAGAAGCCTCTATACAATTTGTTTTCACCCAGATGGATCTTTAGCGGCATCATGTGGTTTAGACGCTCTTGCTCGTGTTTGGGATCTCCGCACTGGAAGAAGTATTCTTGCTTTGGAAGGCCATGTTAAACCTGTGAGTTACTGATATATGCTGCTTATTTTCCCTACTTGGTGGAAAAACTTGCGCTTTGAATTGAACCTACATTTTTTTTGTTTGAAAGATGAAATTTGAATCATGCAGATTCTTGGGGCTTGCTTCTCTCCCAATGGGTATCATTTGGCAACTGGTGGCGAGGATAACACGTGCAGGATATGGGATTTGAGAAAAAGAAAATGTTTGTACATAATACCAGCTCATTCCCATTTGATTTCACAACTGAAGTATGAACCACAAGAAGGTTATTTTCTGGTGACTGCATCATTTGACACCACCGTGAAGGTACTAGCCATGGACATACTATTGTAGACCATATGAAAGAGAAACAAATGAAAACTAAAATTTCTCAAACGTATCTTTTCTTGGCTTTCCATCTCCTTAAACTATTACGTGTGTTGTGTCAGATGTGGTCAGCCAAAGATTTCAAGCCTATCAAGACTTTGGCTGCGCACGAAGAAAAAATAATGAGCGTGGACATAACAAACGGTAAGTTATGTTTATATTTTGTTTGACACGCTTATATTTTCTTTGATAATTTATGGGTCATTGTGGTTTGATTGCTATGTTATATCGGAACGCTCAGATGGACAACAACTGGCAACAGTTGCATATGATCGAACCATTAAGATATGGGAAAGCGAAAATGTTGAGAAAGATAACACCATGGATGTTGATTAGCTGACATAACCATGACACCTTCCTGACATATCTGGTATTAATCCCTGCACTTTCATATCTGATGTCCCTCTTCCACAAGAGCACCATGGCAGCATGAGGAGATTAACACAGCAGGGCAGCCATCTCACTTCTACCCGTATTGGTTATTATGATATTATGATTTATAATTTACATTAACCTTGTTGAAAATCAGATAACATTCTTCGGAAGAAGTTTCATTCCAGTTTTGCAGCTCAATTAAGGGATCTAGGTATTTATCGTCACCTCGGCGGACGATGGATTTGATTCCCCTCGACTCCTATCTCAACTTTTGTTGAAAAGAGAGCAAAAGCCCAACTTGACTTGTGTAAATTATTCCATGTTTCGGCTCGGCCAAAATTTGATTCGAGACTGTGGGCTCGGGGAAAGCGTTCGTGAGTAGTTTGTATTGATCTTGGAGTTAGATGTTTAATGTTTTAATTGATTTGATGTGCTACTTATTTTTTAGGCATTAATCACTTTTTAACGTTTGTATGGTTTAGCCTAGGAATCATTCTTTGCGAGCTGTAGGAGTAGGATGCTATGTCGGTGGACTCTGGGACCCCTCCCTTCAAACAAATTTCACAGCCATGTTGTTAATTAAAATACAATTTTTCAATTAGTTAAAATGTGTTAACAACAATTTATCCTTGTTGATATATTGAATTTTAAGCCTTTAGTGAAAAATTCAAATTTAAAATCTTGATTGATAACCTAAACTACCTATTTATGTCAAAATTTGTATGTCTATATGGTGTATACATCTATACGCATAGATAACCAACAAATTTTAGTTAATGTTTTCAATTCTTATATACGTACGTACATACAGATGTATATTCATTATAGATGTATGTGTGTATATACAGACATGTAGATGTATATACATAGACATGTATATGTATGTGGGTGTACACACGTACTAGGTAATATTGAGTTTAATATGTTCAAATGAGAAGTTTGAACCATGAATTTTGTACAATTAAGCACGCACGTTCAAATTATAAAAATTTGAGCTCATCGTCTAACATAAAATCAAACTAGAAAAACAACTTGGATAAATTATTCACCAAGATCAATTAGTTGAAAGTATATTCGTTACACATACATACATATTACAACTTGAATTAGCTCAACACACGATTACCTAAAAGTCAGAAGTACAATTTCACGAATCTCAGAGTTGGCATTAAAAGTTACACAAACTATTAAAAATCGAGCAGAAGACCTGTAAGGGTTTGGATCTAACAACGCCTTGGTGACCACCGATTAGCTGCTGATACAAATTTTAAGTGTGCGATCGGGAATCGTGAAGTATATTTATGCACGGTAACCTTAGAAACTCGAGATTCTCAAGACAGATGACAAACGTAAGTATAAAAATTATAACAAAAAAGAACAAGAATATCCAGAAACCGAGGGTACATCGGTGTTCTTTGAAACAATTTTCACACTTGAGGTATAGCATGGTAGCGAGCTCCCTGAGTTTACTTGTACCACCCTGCAAGAACGTACCGCAGCCCAAAACAGAATATGCAAGACAGAACCTGTCAAGGACATCCAACATAAACCAGCTTGTAAGGGGATGGTTTTAGGAAAAATGCATCGAAGATGGACTACGACGAGTTCCATAAAGAAGCAATTAAAAGTTGGATCTACTTAGATAACAAGAGGCAACAAGGAAAACTGTATCTCTATACAGTGTTCACCCGGTTAACATAAGAAGGCACCATTATATGTTTGTGATCTATAATCATTTATGCATATTATTGATTATTTTGCATATATCTTGTTATCATATTTATCATATCATCGACATTCATAGTGGATATTCCTCAAGTTGCAATGGGCATATATTTTTCTAGCCACAACCGTAAGTGCAAGTTGTTTGTACTAATGACTTCCTTTGAAACTCATGGATTTTATCGGTTAAGCTTTTCTACATTTAATTGATAAATGTTGAAATTGAAGGCAAAGAACACAATGCCCTGAACATTTTTAATTGACATCTTATTATATTTTACACTAATATATCACTTGGGAAGAGTACAGTAATATGCAGATTCAAATTCTACAAAAATAGTAGCACACAACTAATATAACATTGAGAAGAACATCTTACTTGAAAGGAATATAAACAATTGGGTCAGTTTAAAAACCTGAAAGGATAGAAGTCGGATACACAAGGCCTGCTCAGAACATTGACCAAACAACCGAAGAAAGAGATTCACCAGGGTTCCATCTTTGGTCCCAGTCAATAGACCTGTCTTGGGATCAAATCTGCAGTTTTAAAAGGCATAATTAGCACGAGTGTACATGAAAACAGAAAAATACTATGTGAAATTTAGATAAAATGATCACCTAGGTAGTCGGTGGCGAGGGCACGGAATTATCTTAAATAACTGAAGAAAGGTCGAGTAATTAGTAGTACATAAATAAATAACTAGATTAAGTAATGTACAAATAACAGTAAACTACAGGCATGACCACATATGAATTGATGAATGTATGATTACCTGTGGGCATGAGTAGAGGAAGTTCAAAACTTGAGGCAAGAAAAATAGTAACAGGGTTTCACTGCAATCGAACAACAGAAGACAGTTAATGCAAGGTAGGTAAAGCATTTCCTAGGCACGTAGCAGTATTATGACCTACATAAAATACTAAAATGGGAACCACAAAGTCTGTAACCAATACAAGATTTTTTTTTACTGAGGAGTCAATATTATCTGGTAATTTTACTTCTGTCACAAACTTCATCAAGTATCATAATTAACAACCAAGTATAATCTCCTAAAGCAGGAAGCAGCAAACATAAATCCTCTCAGGAGGAAGCACACACTGATTTCTTGATAGGAAGTTCATCAAGGATAGCCTGGGCATCTTATTTTATTGAGATGGCTCTAGTTATTAGCCATCTGATTGTAGTTATTACTCCACCCTGCATTAATCCATCCTAAATGCTTTTCCATCTAATTTTGATATAGGTGAGTGACTTCTCCATAAAAGATATAATTAATCAATATTTTTACAAAGACTCAAACCCAAATGAAACACCGGATATCAGCACATAGTGACCACTTCAGTCGTCAGATATTGGATTAACAGGAATTGGCCACAGTTCTCACCTGAAGTGACCTAGGATCCCCACTACTGCTAGAGACATTCCAGCAAAGTAAGTATACGTGTCACCAACAAAAACAGAGGAAGGATACCTAGCAGCATGAGCAATACACACATCAGGAAAAAAAATTCGGTACCATATCTCAAAATTTGTGCTTGTTTATAGGAATGAACTGCAGAAAAATTAATTGGGTCCACAAACCAGTTAAAAGAAAGTAAAGCCAATGATGTTGCAAGTAATGGCTGGACAAGGTAAATTGAGAATGCATGAGCTTGTTGATGCTCATGGTCCTTTGAAGCACCAATTTGCATCACATTGTGTATCAGAACCTAAGATTGTAGAAAGCTCCGAGTCAATACTTTGATTGACATTGTTGGTTTTTTAAAGAATTGAAATCAGTAGACTACCAAAGACCTAGAGGGAGCAAGATCACATGCTTACGGCAGCCGAAATCACAACAGTTTGCCCAACTTCCAGACCATTTAGTCCGGCATGAATATTGATGGAGTTGGTGCAAAATACTGCCAGCATGCCCATGTAAAACTTGTATATTTGCCCTATCAAAAAGATAAATTATTATTACTCCTCTGTGAGTAACAAAACAGCCACTCTTATAGTTGTTAAGAGAGAAAAAACTAAGTGGCTTGAGCTAATAAAAGCTTTCCTACAACATAAGTGAGTAACACCCAAACTGAAAAGCTTTGATTCAAGAACAAGTAAATTTATTGTTTCATCACAACAAAACTGTAGTTACCGAGTTCTAGTATAGCCACTCCAATGTAAGGTACTAATGGCTTGGGCACAATAATGGTTGTATGGCCAGCATACGCCATTAACAAAGGCAATGCTGCAAAGGAGGGAAGCAGTAATTTCCTGCCATACAATGTCACAAAAAGGTAATTATAGAAACAGTATGGTAGTCATATGTCCATATTATAAATTGAGTGGGATTGTATGAGAATCAGGAAATTCTAATGAAAATTATGAGCACATACACTCTCCAAGGAATATCCAGGACATCATCAACGAACCCAAGAAGCAGCATGAAGCATACTGAAAATAATGCTGCATTATACTCAACAAGCCACTGCAGTAAACAAATAGTATGTAAAAGACAAGAATTAGAATTGATGAGAAAATGCAGATTCAAACATCAAGGCATCAAAAAGGAAATAAATATGTAATTTCACTTAAAACAGGGTCATAAGGGTAATTACAAGGGTAATACATCTTGTAAATAAGTATGAAGCGTATACATTATTCAGATTAAATGCGAGTAGCATGGTATTTGCAAATCACAACAAGCAACAAGAGCCTGTTTTTCTCTTTCATTGCTAAAATCGAAGAGTAAATTCTTGAGGGATTACATTGGAATCTGGACTGAAGGTGCAGTGCTGAAATAGCGCTGTGATAACAAGGAAAACAAATCCAACCACAATACCCTGTGACTCTGGCCTGCACAAAATGCACACAAAATAATAATTACGAACATACCTTTCAAGGAAACAGTGAGATAGAAATGTTATACTGCTGGCACCTGAAGGTAATTTGATCTTATAGCTAGCTTGTCATCATAACATATAAAAAGTTCAACAGCATTTAGATGACAACTATATATCCAACATAATTTGTACTAAAGCTAGGAAATTCACTTCCGTACGAGTGAATCTCATTGATATCCAAAGTCATGTACCTAATACCGTATGTATTTGTGGATGTTCCCTTACTATTTAAAAGGTGCATATCCTTCTAATTAGCATTGATATCATATCAAAGAGCTTGTTCAATGCCACAAGTCAAGACGGAGGGTAATTTCGCGTCCAGCACCAGCCAACGTTCTCCAGACCATTTAAAAATGTCTATAAAGTTCACCTTTCTATTATTTGTAGAGAAATAAGAACTTGAAGTTGTATGGTTTTATGAACAATAGTAATGTCACATTACAACCGAAAGGACAAACTGCCCCAAAAAACTTCGACAAAGTTCATACAATTGTACAACGTATCAACTTGTAAACTAATTTTTGACCCCTTAGGATCTGTAGATAACATGATCAGTAATAACACTCATGTAGCAACGGCATTGTGTGTTACACTTACTTTTTAAAAATATCCTACAAGGTTCAAAAGTCAAAAATTTCTTTCCTCATCTAATCTAAGGGTGCCGTAGGCAGAATTTTTTTGAAAAAGAGGGAAACTGAACTTCTAAAATGAACTCTATACTCATTCATTTATTACAGGATAACTTACAAAACCCTAAAATTTGAGTTGTACTTAAAGTGAGTTCCCCTACTACCATAACAGAATCCATGGAAGTCGAGTTATAGACTTGCCTCCACTTCCTACAACGGGCGTAAATGAGTCGAGTGGAGCTAAAATTTCGAGCAACAACAAAGCCTTTAATCCCAAACTAGTTGGGGTAGGTTAGAAATGAAACTCTAAGGAGTCACAATGCAGGCACGTGAATCGACTTCTTCTACGCGTTTCTATCCAATGCAAATTCCCAAGGAACATTCCAATCTTTTAGATCTCTTTTGACTGCTTCCTCCCAAGTCAATCGTGACCTACATCTTCCTCTTTTTGTGTCTTCAATCCAATTCAATTTAATCTTCTTATAAGTGTCTCCATAAGTCTTCTTTGTACATGTTCAAATCATCTCAGTCTGTGTTGTATAACTTTCTCTTCCATTGGAGCAACTCCAACTCTTTCATGTCTTCATTTCTAATCCGATCCATTCGAGTATGGATCAAATATTAATATATATTATTTATTACCAAATACAAAAAAATAAATATAAATTGAGCAATGAAAAACTGAGTCGAGTTAGAGCAGGTTTGTTTACCAAACCAAGTTGGAAGAATTTTTATTTATTTTTTGTCGATCATTTTTCAAGCTAAACGGGAGTCGAGGTTTTTTCGAGCCGAACATGGAGTTGAGTTTGGACCCTAATTTTAAAAAGAAACAATGCATAGGAACAACATCCTACTTTCCCCGTTCTAGACCAAACAACAACAACAACGAAGGATGCAAAACGAAGAAGGATCTTAAAATTTTAGAACTCACACTTTGATCTCTCCACCGGGGGTACCTTTCTTGTTGATATCGAACCCAAACATGTTCCTCCGGAGCAAGTACTTGGCGGCGACCGGCACCAACCAGACGACGACGCCAAACCCCACCAAACTCATGCCAGCATTGATCGCGACGGTTCTCTTAAGCTCCCCATCGACGTCGTAGTGGAAGAAGAGGAGGTAGAGGGAGGGGAGGAAGCAGGCGGCGGCGAGGGGGAGGACGATGGCGAGCTTGGGAGGGGCGAGGACGAAGGAGTCCGCGGTGGAAATTGGTGGGTTGGGGTTGGGGTTAGGGTTAGGCTGGCGACGTCGGACGGCCATTGTTGTGGGAACGGAAGGAGATCTGGAGAAGATGGGTTTCGGTATTTATATGGGTGGTTTGTTAGAGGTGCTGTGCTGCTACTGGTGGAGAAGGGGAATTTGACGTGGTCCGGACAGTAATTTTTTTATATAATAAAATTAAAATTAAAATTTCGATTTTTAGGAGAAAAAAAATAAATTCCAAAATTTCTGGGATCGGGCCCCGAGATCCGTCCTCCAAATTTTTTTTCACGGATAGCAGGTCTGAATCGCGATCCGTCATATTTTTTTTTAAAAAAAATTCCCCCGGATCGTGGTTCACACCCGCAATCCGTGGGAAATCCAAGGAATTTTTTTTTATTTTTATTTTATTTTTTTCCTGTTTTTTTATTTTTTATTGTAATTATTTGTAATCTTTTTTTAATTTTTTTTTCAAAATATGTTTTCTAATTAATATTATTTTTCTACATTTTTTAAAATTATTTTTAATTTTTTCAATAATCGACATCCAAATCACGTCGATAACCCAACGTATTGAAATGTTAGGATATTTTATACAATAAAAAAACAAATTTTTTTAGTCAGATTAATAAATTATTTACAACTGAATATTAAACAAACACTAAAACTAATTAAAACAAAAAATTGGAAACGTTGTCAAAAATTAGTAGGGTGTACACACAATACAAATATTTTTGGAGGTCGATACAGCAAAAAATTAAAAACACAATTAATTTTTTTTAAAAAATAATAACAATTACAAAACATATTTTGAAAACAAATATAATAAAAAACATTTAAAATGATTTTAAAAAAATCGAAACATAAAACACTACGACTAAAATCTGTGAATTTTTTATTTTCTTTTATTGTTTTTTATTTTATGTTTTTGATATTTTAAAATTTATCTTTAGGGTTAATTACAGTTTGACCCCTTGAACTATGCTCTGGTATCACTTTGCCTCCCTAAACTTTCAAAGTTAACAGTTACCTCCCCTGAACTTTAATTTTGTAACACTTAAAATCGTTTTAACTATGTTTTTTATTATATTTGCTTTGAAAATATCTTTTCTAATTTTTAATATTTTTTAAAATTTTGATTTGTATTTTTAATTTTTGTTGTATCAACCTCGAAACATGTTTGTAATGTGTGTACACCATACGAATTTTTGACAACGTTTTCAATTTTTTGTTTTAATTAGTTTTAGTGCTTGTTTAATATTCAGTTGTAAATAATTTATTGTTCTGACTAAGAATTTATATATTTTTTATTGTATAAAATACCATAACATTTCAATAGGCCAAGTTATCGACGTGATTTGAGGGTCGATTCTTGAAAAACTTAAAAAAAATTAAAAAATAATATTAATTTGGAAACATATTTTGAAAAAAAAAAGATTTTAAAAAAATTACAAATAATTAAAATAAATAAGAAAAACAGAAACAAAAATAAAACTAAAACATAAAAAACAAATTGCAAAATTTCCCCGGATAGCGTGTGTGAACCCCAATCCGTGGAAAATTTTAAAAAATAAAAATAAAAATGACGGAGCGCGGTTCCATCCCGCGATCCGTCAAGATAAAAAATAATTTTTTTTGGGGGGGGGGGGGGGCGGACGGATCGCGGGTGTGACCCGCTATCCGACTATTTTTTGAATTTTTTTTCCCTAAAATTCGAAATTTTCGTTTTTTTATTAGTTAAAAAATTACGGGGTCCGGACCCCTTTTTTGTTTTTTAAGTAAATATAAATATTAGGTACATTAGAGGTGAGATCCAGATTTTACATAAGGACATTGTTAACGGGTCGGACGCATCCTCGTGCCGACCTGGGCACCCACTTGGACGTTCATTCGGGCGTTGGAGCTATGTTTTACATAGTATGGGAGATGACGATACCACGATATGTAATATACCTAATAATTTTACATAGTAGTCAATTACAAAATTTCATAACAATTGCTTGTCGAGTCCTTGTTATGAACCCAAAAATTTTATTTTCAATGCATCTAACATCTTGTGAGACTCTCATATGCTACTTGTACATTTTGGATATAGTTGTCTTATCAAACCGGCTCACCAGTCTATGCTCAAAAAGTCTACTTACTCTCTTTCTTTTTCTGAACTGCTAAACATCGCCCCAAAATTACTTAAATCGCCCCTTGAAATTACCAAATTGCCCTTCCTCCTATTCTTCCTTATATATCTCATCATTTCACTCTTTTCTCACAACTTTCTCTTCATATACCTATTACAGAAGATCACGAATGTCTCGGAGGCCAGACAAGCAGTCAGCAGTTCCCCTGGTGCACACGTATACGGTAACATTTCGTATTTTATTTGTTTTCCAAAAAAAAAATTTAAAAAAATTGGTTGGCGTCCGCGGGAGACGCCCCCCGCATGGGGCAGGCATCCGACTCAGCAGCTCCCCCCATGGGACGGGCGTCTCCTACAGACGTCCGAGTCAGCAGCTCCCCGCATGGTGAAGGCGTCCGAGTCAACAGGTCCCCCCGAAGGAGGAGACGTCTCCTACAGACGCCTTCACCATGCGGGAGGCGTCTCTCGCAGACGCCTCCACATTTTTAATTATTAAATCTGATAATTACTTTAATAAATTGTGATAAATCTGATAATTTAATTTAACAAATTGTTATTAAGTTTAATAATTGTGATATTTAAGTTTAACAAATTTTGATTTAGTTTAACAATTCTTTTAATTTAGTTTAACAAATTGTGATTTAGTTTAACAATTCTTTTAATTTAGTTTAACAAATTGTGATTTAGTTTAACAATTATGATAATTTAGTTTAACAAATTTTGATTTAGTTTAACAATTGTGATAAATATGATAATTTAGTTTAACAAATTTGTATTTAAAATTTCAATTAAAAGGCAAGTCAATACCATTACACGCCTTCCGTTCTTTAGATGATGATTCAGCACCGCGTCATCCACGTAGACGGGGGATATCTGCTTCTGTCAGGAGGGAGAGAGAGACATTACGTCATCGTGAGGAGGATAATTGTTCCTTCGATGATGAGCATGTGAACAGTTCCGACGACGAGAGCGGCGATGATGACCCGTATGACTTAGAGCGCCCGGAGGTGGAGAGGCATGGGGAGTATAACAGAGGACGTGGTCGAGCGGGTACTTCTACTTCCGCCGGATGGATGGTGCCGAAGGGTAGGGGTAGGAGGTTTACGACCGGGGATTCGAGCTCGTGCACTGTAGATCTCCGCGTTCAGAAGAAGAACAAGAGCGTTCAGGACGATTCTTGGATCGTGAGCAGTATGACGCCCGGTGGTTCTTTAGATGTTAGCGTCATTCCTAGTTTCTGGGGTCACATCGCTAGACGGATCTGGGACGGAGCGGATCGGAAGGTTCTGAAGTGTCATGTAATCTCTGAAATTATAAATGTGCCTTTGATTTGGATTGTCCTCCTGGAATTTTTCTTTTACTACCTTCAAGATGTTCCGTGGTTTTGCTTGCGCCTCAGTTATATCACGAACAATCTTGAAGGGAATGTGTTCTAAAAGTTTTACTTTTAAATGCCAATTATTATGAATTGAATGAGAAATCGTTTTGTTCCTTGTTTATGTTATTCGTCTTTTGGAAGTGTTAAGAAGAGGCTCTTGGTCCTTAACCGTAGAGCTCTAAAAGATATTGGTTTACATAAAACAAAAGATATTCGCAATCATGGTAATTAACATGGAACATTAATTACCAAGTTAAGATTGTCGTGTTGGTCATAGATCATTGTAGCTCTACAAGTGAGTGATAACACGGGTATGCAAAAGAGGAAAATATTACTTTTGTATACTGAATAGACCTAATAAGTAAAATATTATAGAAATGTGTTTCTGTGTCATTAATATTTTACTGTGTCTTTGGTCCTTTGATATGAGACTTATATCCGATCGCTTAAGGAGTTCTTAATTAGATTGGTGTCTTGAGTTATCGATGAGTGTAGTGTAAAGGCATTAGTTGGTTAAGTACAACTTTTGTTGGAGAAGATAGTTAGTCAAAAGACTATCATTGCCCCTCTTAATTGAGTGATGATATTAGTGGGCCCCTTGATAAAGCAAAGTTATAATGTGCACAATGTGATTTGAGTTAAGTCACATATTTATAACTAGCTTAAAGAGATCAAGAAATGAATACTAAGACAAAGATGACACAATACTACTTTGTGTGTATTCTTAATATCATGAGGCAAGGGACGGACACAAGTGGTGCACTCCATCACTAAATGGATCGGGTTTTGGTTCGAGTGGAATTAAGACATCTAACTAATTGGGAGCTATAATGTGTAGCTAGATACCGCTTATAGCTTGTGATATTAAGCTCTTAATATCACTACCAACTTAGTTTAGATCCTCCCATAGGTCACACCGCAAAAACCGTGAAACAAGAAGCTTGATTTTTGGTTCATATGATGTGTCGGGTTTCTCATAGAAAATATGACACATGTGGTGAACGAGTAAAATCAATTATGTTGTATATATAACATAATTAGAATCATGATAAATTCATATGAGATGCATATATTATGGGGTGCAATAATTTATTGTTGCATAGGATAATATATTGCATAAGTTGTGAATTTGCTAAAACCCCAAGTTCAAATTTTGTTGGAAATAAATCCAAAATTTGAAATAGGCAAAATCGGGTAGAAGTTCGGTAATCCGTTGAGGTTCGGTCGACCGAAGGATCTATGGATCGGTCAACCGAACGTGGAACGGATAATCGTAATTGATTGACCGAACTTGACCAAAGTGCCTGGAACTTTGGTACGGTGTACCGAACCAGAAACGGTCGACCGAACAATGTCAAGTTCCGATATTTTCGGTTAACCGAATAGCACTCGGTCTTGGACGAGAATTAGTCCGATCGGTTAAGGAGAATTTTTCCCCTTAAGATTCGGTCATCCGTCACGTACTCGGTTAAACGATCATGACAAATTCGGTTAACCGAGTGGGACTCGGTAAACCGAACAGCGGTCGATTTTCTGCCTTTGATTATTAAGAGATTAATTTGATCGATGGTTGGATTAGCTCCAAATTTGGTTAAACGTTTTGTGGGTGCATATAATGCATTATGGAATTAGTTTGTGAGAGAAATTGTCATAAAACCGTGGCTAGAGAATAGCCATGATTAAGAGTAAGATTGGAACCTATAAATAGGTCCTTACTCTCCCTAATTGTGACACACAATTCAGAAATTATTTTCTCTCCTAATTCACTACTAAAACCCACGAAAATTCTCTTAGTTTTCTAAGTCTTTGGAAGGAGAAATCTCAGAGGCTAAGGAAGGGGTTTGTAGCTAGATTCTAAGCTTGTTTGGAGATCGATTGGCTAGCTCCTTTCTCTCCAACCTTGTTTAGGGTTTCGGTGAACACTCGGAGGCATCCGGCGCGGCGAGAAGCATCCCCAACGTCTCCGAATCTTCAAGAAGTTTTTGAGAACTTCTAGGTATGAATTTCGGAGCCCTTGTTTGTTTTAATAGAGTTTTGAAACTAGATGTTAAAACAAACCGATGCATGCATGAAATAAATCAAAGAAAATTGTAATTGATCCTTATTATACATAAAAATTTCGAAAATATATATGTATAATTAAACATGAAATCCTACACAATCTTCTTCGCCCCAACACTTAGACCAATAATTTGACGATGACCCTCTGGATAAACTGTCAGTTTGTGGTTGTGATGTCCGTGACCACTATTAAAAACCACAACCCATTCATCACGATCTCGTCGCTCCACCACTTTTATTAAGAAACGGCAACCGCAACCCTTTATTTTGGTATTTCTTCGAAGTGCAGTATCCATATCCCGAGACTCCATTTGATTTCGCCGGTCGCATCTCAAATAACAATTCATCCGACTATCTGATCTTGTTTTGTACGACGACACGACAAAAAAAAAACTCAGCTCTGATAGCTACTTGTTTGGCTCATTTACTTGTTTCATCGATTGTTGCAAAGATTTGTGTAGTTTGAAATAACTCACTGTAATCCACTCCATCACCACCGAAATCTTCCAACGGAACCTACAAAAATAAAATCGAAATTAAAAAAATCAAAAAAATCCAGACGTCTGGATAAGCCGTCTGCCCCATGGGTGGGGCGTCTTTGTTAAACGCCCTCCCCAAGGATGAGGGCGTCCTACGCAGACGCCCTCGCCTTGGGGGAGGCGTCTAATGCAGACGCCCTGCCCAAATTGTGCCCCACGTCTGGCTTACCTCACCGGATGCATCACCCTCGCCAGACATTTTCGTGGTGTTTTTACTAATAAATTGTGAATAGACAATACCGTAGGGCTAATTTATAGACACGAGACGATATGGATATTAAATATATTGTTAAGAGCAATTTGATAATTTCAATGTGCGATTTAAGTAGTTTTGGGACGACGTCTTTTTTTCTCAAGAAAACCCCAAAGAACCCACTCTAAAATCGGCACTTATTGGTTGCCATTAACTTTGGAAAATTACAGTCTAGTTCCCCCCAGGTTCCACTATTTACTCTTAGTCCATAACATTCATTTATTCATTTGTTTTGCTTAAATTTATTTATTCTATTTGCTTAAAATTAACGTATTACAAAATAGGTAAGGAAGCAAACAATAAGTTATTCAAAGAAATTTGGTATGATTTTTTAGAAGTATTTAAGCATCATATCAATGAACCGAACGTAAATGCAGATACGTTCTGTAAAAAAAATAACTATAAGGATGCTCAAAATTTCAGCTCGTCGGTGATGACAAAATGTTCATATGGATATAAGCGACATTAAGCATATTTAAATACATTGGAAACTACATGGAACATAAAATTCAGAACAAAATAGTGTTCAAAGAACCACACACTCAAATTGTACATCACTAATCCACAGACCCAATCTACAACTCAACCAAATCACAGAGATCACAACAAAATTACATTTTACAGAACCCACAGACATACTTACGAAAACATTACACGATCAAGAAAGATTGCATACTAAAAAGTTACAAGTAAAGATTTATGTGCAACAGGTTCCGCTTAAGCAATCAGGAAAGGTAAAACTGTAAGCATGAAAGATTCATATGTGAATGTTGCGGAACCTGTGAGTGTGGTGTCCCTTTCCCTAAACTTCTCTGTGAGTCCCTGAAGTTCGACAAAAACAAAAGAAAATAATTTTATCAAATTGGTACTCAAAAACAAAAAAGAAAGTAATTCTAATAACAAATGGGAAGGTGATTTGTTGGTCATACCTTGACAGTGAGGCAGCATCTGTAACACATTACAGGCAAAAACAGACAATGAATAAAGTCAGAGACGAGAAAACAGACGTATAAGCTGATGTAGCATAGACCAAAAGAAACATAAAAGTTGTTTGGGAAACAAGTGATGGAACGGATTTATGCCATTTTATAATGAATAAGAAGAAGAAAAAGGTATCGACAGTGTCTTACTCTATGAAATTGTCATATTCAATGGCCCTGCTCATGCCCCCTGTTTTGTCGAATTTGGAGATGAGCATGTCTAATACAACGGGTGAAACAGAAAATCCAAGGCTTAGCAGTGCCTCTCGCAACTCCATGGAATCTATCTTCCCACTCCTGTCCCGGTCAAACCTCTCGAAAATTTTCTATTATTGAAACAAATACACATTAGCCATGTGTCGAAAATTGTTGGTAGAGGGTCAGGTTTCACAACAATCCATTTCCACAACTGGATATATTGAGTAAGAGTAGTTCAAATTCGTACCCTCCAATTCTGTAGACTGTAGAATAAAGATGTGAATTCCTTAGGCCCTGCATCAGAAATGGGCATGTGACATTTAGATCTTCAATTTTGGAGTCGTAATAAATAATAATGACCCCGCAGCATGGAATTAATTGAATTTTAAAAAAAAAGTGTAGATATACGATGGGCAAAGGCAAAAAAAAAAAATCCTGAAAACTCCAAGCTCTGGCTGCAACAATGATTTGTATTCATCATACACTTGGCAAAAAGGCCCCAAAAATTTCAGAACCTATCACATGTTTTTGAAGGATGCACGGTTGCATCTCTACGAACATGCACAATTAAAATGAATGTAGGTGTATAAAGGCAACAAAAATCAGACCACACTTTAAAAAAATAAAATCATCCATCAATGTCAACAGTGCTTAACAATTTTTAAAGTCCATCCAGAACAAACCAACGCCATCTTTTATCAGACTATATGTGGGTGGCACTCCTAAAAGTCTTGCCAATGAAAACCTATTAATTCACTGGTTTGAATCAAACCCATTAATTCCGAATTAACTAGCCAGCCAACTTCATTCCATAAAGACCAAATAAAACAGCAGCGTTCCCAGAAAGACACCCACATGGAAGTCCACCATCCACGATTCCTACTCTATTGTCCCAATTCACAGTCTCATATAAACAACGTAAAATAGCTGAACAACTTAAACAATCTACTATCTGCTATGCTCACCGTAATTTCTGTATACAATTTCTATTTTTGAGATGCTTGAAACCCTTTTCCTATATATAGGCGACCAACTATCAAGTTTTCGATTTTAAATAACATGAGACGGCATGCATTATTAGCAATATCTGTCCGTCAATACATGACCCATGCCACAAGATTTTCACTAGACAATTCTCTCTTCCGGTTACCCTATTTACGAACTTGTTGCATGATCCACATCTAAGCAGCACTTCCTGCGAAACCTAACTATCTGTACTAAAAAGAACATAAATTCCCACACATGATCCTGAAAGTCATCGTTAAAAAACACACGATAACCATATATCCAACAGAAAGCAGGAAACTTTTGAAGCAAGTTCTCTTATAACATCTAAAAGTGGCGCCAAATTCAATTTCTGAAAGCCCCGTTTTTCCTATAAATTTCTAAAACAACACCAATTCAGATCAGAACTCTACTTTTCTTACAAATATTCATTCAGAGAAAGAAAAAGAAAAAGAAAACCAAAAACCCAACCAAAAGCAGAAAATTAGGAAAGCAAAATCTCATTCAAATTGCTAAAAGACACTACTTTTCCTAAAAACTGCTCAAACACGCAACAACGGAAAAACCACAACCCTACTTCACCTGCAAACAATCTTTTAAAAAACAAATCTAACCAAATTATAAAAAAAAAAGTACGACGATTCCATACCGATCCTGTAGCAGTTGTTGCCGGTGAAGAGGAACATGAGCAACCTCACAGTCCTGATGCTGAAAGCCTGGTTATATGACGAAAGCGCCGACTGGAGCTCCTTATCGTCGATCGACCCGCTCCCGTCGCGATCCGCGGCGCGGAAGCACGCCATCACCGTCGGATCCGTCCCCGGCGGGAACGCCGACGGAACCAGCGCGTTGAAGGGGGATCCGGACTGGTAGGGGTACGTGCTCCCTGGCTGGGCGTAGGGAGAAGACGATGAGTATGGGCGCGGAGCACCGTAGGAGGACGTCGTTGGAGCACCGTATGGGGAAGAGGAGGAGGAGTAGTAAGGCGGCGGAGCACCGTATGGGGAAGAGGAGGAGTAGGGCGTTGGAGCACCGTATGGGGACGACGTCGGAGGGCCATAGGGGGAAGAGTAGGAGGAGTAGGGCGGCGGAGCACCGTAAGAGGACGACGTCGGAGGGCCGTAACCGGTCATAGCTAAAGTTCAGTTGGTTTTGGGTTTTGTGTGGATTTTTTTTTTATTATATATATATATATATATATATATATATATATATATATATAAGAGTGTGCAGGAAGGATCCGGAGGATTATGATTCAAATTTTCTAACCTCATTTAAAAATAAAACTTACAAATTTAGCTTCGGGTCATCATCGTTTTTCATAAATGTCAACTTGTCAAATTATCATTCTTTTTCTTCCACACAATTTTTTTTTCTTCATTTACAATTTTCAACAATAACCAATTAATTAACTCATTGTATTTACAATCACTTTTTATAACTAAATATAAATAGTAGGTGTTCCATCATCTATAATTAACTCATTGTTTTTAATCTTCCTAATGAAATGTTTGATTTTTAAAATAATTTTTTTTTGCAAAAAAAAATAATAATTCTATCGGCTTCTCTAAATTATAATTAAAAAAAAAAGAAAACTGGACACGACCATGCAGTGGAACGCATGGTCGTTCACGCCACCCGATTGGATATGTTTTTACCATATTAGGTTAATATAGTTTAAAGTCATACTTTGACCGGTACTTTACATGTAAGTCGACATTTTCACGGACTCTCTCTTTTAGAAATAATCCAATGCACAACATATAATTCAAATGTCTAACTTTTTGCTATGATTTTCATTGGTCAATCCCGCGTTTAACCAATAATTCCATCATGCGTGTTCGTGTTAGTATGATTGTCTCTTCTATATTTTCGTTGGTCAAACAATCGACTTTCAATTATTCTCAACTCGTGAGCTTAAAAATAATCATGTTCGGCTGCCAGATGCAGAGAAAGAAAGTCATCTCGGTTGTTGGATCGATGTTAATATGAGATATGATTTATATGATTGAGTTGGTAGTAGCTCGTGGAATATTTTTTTTGGGTCTTGTGTGTTATGATTTTGTTGTTTGGGTAAATAATTGACAGAAAAGAAATACAATAAATAGAAATTAGCGATTAGGTTGATCAATTGATTGGATCCCCCACCTCAGAAAGTGCATTTGTTAATTTGTTTCAACTTTCAAGTACTTCTCGTCTAAGAGAAATCATCTTACGACACATGAATTACACACATTACCTAACTAACCATTAAGGCATGTTGAAATTTGGAATCAAAATTCATTAGGATTAACGAACATCAGGAAGCTAAACACAAAGCAGTCTTTTAGTTTTATTTATTTGTACACCACTTCCTATTATGAAATTTTATAGTTTTTGTTGTTTCATAACGAATGTGTTAGGACTTACGAAGGTGGTGAAACCTATATTTTTATTTTATTTTATTTTAGGGATGAGAGTTTCATGTTGTTTGCTCATGACATCCTTCGTGCTTACGTATCCTTAAGCGGGATATATAATTGGTTTATTGACTAATGACAACACGTGTTTCATTATTACAGAGAGACAGAGTTTGTTCAATAATTAATGAACACCAGCTAGATGCTTAACATATATGGATTAGCGTTAATTACTTCTTTACTTCTAAGATTTCAGGGACCAATCGACACAAGTATGGTAGACTTTGGTGGCCAGCTCTGTGATGTCAACTAGATTGTTTAACTAATACATATGGGTACTAATAATTGACTTTAAGTTGGATTAGTGGATCACCACTAATTTGTCAATGCACATTTTTTTATAGGAGAAAGATAGACATGGGTAGTAACTTGACAACCTACAAAACAAGGCTTGTAGCAAAAGTTATACTCAAATTCAAGAAATTGACTTTGATGAAATTTTTGAGAAGTTGTAATATTAAAATCTATTCGGATTATGCTCACTATTATCGCATTTCGCAGTTGTGGGATATGGAAGATGGATATCAAAATGACGTTCCTCAAACAGGAACTTGGAGGAGGATATGTAAATGGTACAACCTCAAGGTTTTGATGATCCAAATAATAACGAGAAGAAATGCAAGTTTCGAGAATCCATTTATGGATTGAAACAAGCATCGAGGAGTTGGAACAAACGCTTTGACGAAGAGGTGAAGAAGATTCACTTCATTCAAAGTAAAGGAAAATATTGTTGATACAAGGAGATTAGTGGGAGTCATGTAGTACTTCTGATCTTATATGTCGATGGCATATTGCTCATGAGCAATCATATACCTTAACATTAGCAAACGAGAAATTTCATTAAAATCGGCATTTCAATGAAAAGAAAAGGATGAGGCTCAACACATCTTGAGAATCAAGATACATTGAGATACATCCCGTAGACTCATTGGCTTCAGTCAACGTACATACATTGACAAGGTCTTGGAAATGTTCAGGGTGAACAATTCCGATATGGGCAATGTGCCAATAAGTATGAGTATAGGTGTGCAACTCAAGAAGTCTCAACGTGCTCAATCACGCAAAGACTTGGAGTACATGAAGGTATCCCTTATGCTTCGGCAAAAGGAAGGACCATGTACACGATGACTTGCACAAGACTCAATATCTCGTATGCTCTAAACGTGACAAGAGGTCACCAATCCAACGCAAGTCCTAATCGTAGGATTGCGGTCAAGAATATTCTGAAGTACCTTAACCGGACTAAAGATAAGATTCTTGTTTATGGAAGACAAAGGAGAAAATAGCCGAGGACTATTTTGATGCAATTCTCATAGGAATTCTTGACAATAGGAGGTTGGAATGATGACGCGTCATCATTATCGAAGGTGGAGGTATGAGCTAGTGTAGTTAGGAGTAATATCACTACAGCTAACTCAACCGCCAACGAAAGACAAAATAAATAAATAGGTGGACACAACAGTGACACAACTGATCCATTCAACAAACCTTCATACCAAGCTAAGAGACGAAATATATTTCGAGTCCATGGATCCGAGGATCCATGTAGATTGACTTGATAGGTGATTTGGGAAGGTTACCCTAGTTATTAATGTTTTATGCATTGAGAATGTATGTGAAAGAAAACTTTGATAACAAGTGGGAGATTGAAGGGAATGTGTTCTAAAAGTTTTGCTTTTAAATGTCAATTATTATGAATTGAATGAGAAATCATTTAGTTCATTGTTTATGTTATTCGTCTTTTAGAAGTGTTAAGGAAGAGACTCTTGGTCCTTAACCGTAGAGCTCTAAAAGATATTCGCAATCATGGTAATTAACATGGGACATTAATTACCGAGTTAAGATTGTCGTGTTGGTCATAGATCATTGTAGCTGTACAAGTGAGTGACAACACGGGTACACAAAAGAGGAAGATATTACTTTTGTATACTGAATAGACCTAATAAGTAAAATATTATAGAAATGTGTTTCTGTGTCATTAATATTTTACTGTGTCCTTGGTCCTTTGATATGATACTTATATCCGATCACTTAAGAAATGCTTGATTAGACTAGTGTCTTAAGCATCGATAAGTGTAGTGCAAAGGTATTGGTTGGTTAAGTATGACTTTTGTTGGAGAAGATAGTTAGTCAAAAGACTATCATTGCACATCTTAATTGAGTGATGATATTAGTGGGTCCCTTGATAAAGCAAAGTTATAATGTGCAAAATGTGATTTGAGTTAAGTCACATATTTATAACTAGCTTAAAGAGATCAAGAAATGAATACTAATACAAAGATGACACAATACTACTTTGTGTATATTCTTAATATCATGAGGCAAGGAACGGACACAAGTGGTGCACTCCATCACTAAATGGATCGGGTTTTGATTCAAGTGGAATTAAGACATCTAACTAATTTGGAGCTGTAATGTGTAGCTAGATACCGCTTATAGCTTGTGATATTAAGTTCTTAATATCACTGCCAACTTAGTTTAAATCCTCCCATAGGTCACACCACAAAACTGGAAACGAGAAATGGGTATTTTGAGTTCAAAAGATGTGTCGGGTTTCATGTAGAAAATATGACACATGGAGTGAACAAGCAAAATCAAAATTATGTTGTGATTAATAACATAATTAGAATCTAAATTAAATTCATATGTGATGTGAATATTATGGGGTGTAATGAGTGATCATTACATAGGATAATATGTTACATAAGTTATGAATTTAATACTAATCTCAAAAAGTCAAATTTTGTAGGGGTTAAACCGAAATTTCACAAGTCTGCAGTACAGTGCACAAACGGTCGACCGATTAACCGTAAACGGTCGACCGATCGTGCACGGTCGACCGGACACGTCTCGACCGATAACAGGGAATTTTCGTCTGTTCGGAACGGTCGACCGAACATTGCGATGAAATATTTTATTGTTGCGAGTGGTCGACCGAATATCGAACGGTCGACCGAAACTTGGTTCGAGCGGTCGACCGAACCTCCAAACGGTCGACCGGTCCAGACGGTTTTCTGCAGAATAAATTTAAGAATTAGTTAGATCATGCATGGAATTAGTCCATACTTGATTTAATTCGTGGCTGAGATTATTTGTTAGCAAATAATGGATGGTTATATGGAAGTTTGCATGAAATCATGGGTAAGAGGTTGCACATGAATAAGTAATTTGGAGAGAACTTATAAATACAAGTTTATCTCATTACCTCAAATTAATTCATTGTTTTTCCTTATACAAAAACTCTCTCCATAATTCTCCATGAAATTTCCTTAATTCTTAAGTTTAGTTTTAGTTTTTAAGAGATCATCTTCTCAAGGGAAATAAAGAGAGGTTAGTAATTAGATTCTAAACCCTATTGGAGATTGAGAGACTAGTTCTTCTCTCTCCAATCTCGTTTAGAGTTTGGTGAATAATCGGAGGCAATCCACCGGGCGATTCGACCGTCAACGCAACTCCGGATCTTCGAGAGGTTTTAGAGAACCTCTAGGTATGATCCTCTTTGCAATTGTTTGTTTATTCTAATGTATGTTAAATAATTAGGATAAACAAATACATGTCTGTATGAAAATCGAAGAAAATATTAATTCTACGATCCTATATGTTTATAAAATTTCGAAAATATATACATACTATAGGGCACGAAATCCAACAGTATGATAGGTCACGTAGTGCATGTAGGTGAGTTTGGCATACGGGGTTTCCTTCGGGAAACTCACGACATTGTTGTTTCATTTCAGGTTCCCCTTCGGGAGCTGTTTGGGTGGTGACTGAGGACGAGTGCATTTTGGAGTCGGGTCCTCATGTCGATTTTGAGGTTATTATGACTACTTGTATATCTGTATATTGTATTTTGATGTAGTCATTCTTTTGACAACTCTTGTATACGGTGCCGCACCATATTTTATATATATATCTTCGAGTAGCGTCCCCTGTGTGAGGTTGATATCCTTTGATTATCTTTTTATAAAACTTTAAAATTTCCGCTGTTTCGGAGATGTTACACAAAATGTATTCTAACTTAAGCTAACCCTGGTTGTAAGTTTTTTTTTTAATATTACTATTAATTATAAGTCATGCGTCTCGCTTGTGGTGTGGGCTAAGACCATTAGCCCATTCAAAAAATTTGTTGTAATTGTGTAGCCCAATGTTTGGGCTATTTAACTATTTTGATCAGGTCGGTTTGGCACACTACTAGGTTTTTTTGTAGAAGAAACACAGTCATATTTTTTTGTGAAGTTTTTTCACTTTGGAACCGAAAAACTCATTCTTATATTCTACTCACTAGACGTCGCTTTTAGTATAAAAAAATGAACATCTCAAACCTCCCCAAATACCAACCACCAGAAACCAAGCCTTTAAAAATCAGATCGGACCAGACCAGATGGTTCGACCGGGAACCGATGGTCCAACAGTCAGTTCAGCTAAACCGATGAACGATTCGAACATCTAGTTAATATTTACAGAAATCAGTTCAAACATGTCTGATCGTTAATATTTATTCGATCTGGTTCAACTTCGGGTTTAAAAATGCTGACATCGTCAACAGTTCGACTGTAGTTAGACCATGGTTCGACCACGTTGAACCAAAACCAAAGTTTTATCGGTTCGATGGCCGGTTCGATTCTGAAAACCTTGCCAGAAACTACAAAATCCATTAGAGAAGAGACACTTTTAGGTTTTTTTTATAGATTTTTAGAGTTTAAAAAAAAAATGGACGGACCGTGGCCGCCCCCATGCTCCTGTGTGAAACTAATACATAAATACCTAATCCAATAAACGCAAGCCTAGGCCCGACACGACACACCAGCCCAACCAGGTACCCAGTTCATGTGAAACCAATACATAAATACTCAATTCATCCAATCTCATTGCCATCATCTAACAATATTTTTTATGAAGTTTTTGACATGAATTGTTATTTCTAATTTTTTGTTTCACCCGGTAAACTTTAATTGAAATTTATGCACTAGGATGATTTTTTTTTTGATATCAGGTTTAATAGAATCTGTAATCATCCTTTTCCCTAACAATTTTTACCGATGGTCGGATCGTGATTTTTGTTGAGTTAAAATCATAAACTCATCGTTTATCGCAACTGGCTTCAAATTTAAGATTTTGTTGTTGTCACGAAGCCATACTTAGAACTTATTAGATCACCCAAAAAAAACATAGCAAAATTTGTGCAACAAATGCATGGAATGTTTCAGATGAAGCAAAACAAAGTTGGAGTTTTAAGTATTTGGTTCGAAGTTTGAATTCAATAGAAATAGAAGATGCAACAATTAACAAAAATGTTCACGTGCAAATAATAATAATAATATATTAGACAGTTTGATTACAACGGCATTGACAACAAGCAGCCCCTCAAAGAACCGTCGTTAATCACATTTTGACTAATCATATTTACACTTTGCGTGGAGGCCCTCGTGTTGCTATGAAAATGGCGGCACGGGTTTATTGACGATTTCAATAATCCAAAGTTGTGGAGAATTTTGGTATGCTTGACTCGGTGCACCATAATCCGCTTGTATTAAGTATTAACCTCGTAAATTTTGATTTGGCTAACAAAACAAAAGCACATGGTGGACAGGAGTTTTGCAGCAACAAATTGCAATTCCTCCGGTTCTCCATGGTTGTATAATCATACAATGATCACGTGCTTTCGTTTGGATTTACAAATACAACATCTTCCATACTCATTTGCTACAATTTAAGAAACAAGTTAGTGATCAGGAACACACCCCAACCAGTCTAGGGATATCCTTGATACGTACTCAAACAAGTGTTAACCAATAAAGATTCTAATTTCATTCTATTGTTAAATTAAATGAATCTCATAATGTTTAATTCGTATAATCAAATCAAACAACGCAATAGTTCATAGTTGATATCCCATATAGATCCAATGTTTGAAGCAGTGGCAGTGCCAACTAGGGATCAAAGCACTCGTTGGCTCAAGTCTAGGCAAAATGTATACCTTCACTTGAAATTCAAATAGCCAAGTATCCAAGAATTGGATTTTGCCTTTTTCCGTTAATTTTTAGATTTTACTTTATTAAGTACACCATATTATATTTTTTATTACCTTAAGTTTTTTCTTGGATATCATGTAAATTGTGTGCTCCGTACTTGAGATTCTAGCACTGCCCCTGGTTTGAAGGATACATTTCAATTTTAAATTTTTCACGGAATATCAATATCTGTCGGATAGTTATGCAAATACCCCTTAACATGTTTTTCCGACAAAAAAACCTCCCAACTTTACAGACTTCACTCTTGCAGTCAAAGTTCACAACTACTACAAAAGCACATTCTCATCTTAATCCTCCTCCTCCTCTTCTTCTTCTTCTTCTTCTTCCAAAGAACCCAAAGTTTGCATTCCCAAAATGGGTTCGACCCAATACCACCTCCAAACCCCCTTCAAAACCCACCAACCTCTCAAATCCCCTAGAAAGCTGTCTCCTTTCCTGGTTTCCCCAAATGGGTCGCTCCCATTACGCCCCAAAACCCACAAAAATCCGAATTTGGTCGTCAAGGCTTGTTCTGGGTCGAGTTCGGCCAATAGTGGGAGGAAGGTCGAGGTAGTGGAGTGTAGTAATTTGATGGTTTTGTGGTAAAGATTGGGAAAGTTGATGTCTTTTTTGGTGTTTGGTGTTTTTTAGATTGTGTATGATCCAGAGGAGAGGATAAATAGGTTGGCGGATGAGGTGGATAAGACGGTTGGTCTTTCAAGGTTGTCTCTTTTCTCTCCCTGTAAGGTAATTTTTTTTTGGAATCTCATGTTTTGGTTGTTTGGGTCAATTTCTGACACTACAACAAATGATTAGTTATGTTGATTTATGAATAATAATGAACATGAAGTATGTGATGCACAAGTTGATACGAAATTGGTATAATTTTTTTTTAAACTTTTCACTCGAAATTGACACGATCAGCATCTTTCGTAGGCCAATTTTTTGTTTACTTAAGAGTGGTTGTTAAGTATGTTTATAGGGACTTGTTTTAGCAACATATCTTGTTTATTGTCTATTAGCAATCTATACATGAAGAATTTCCATAATGTTACTTATTATCCACGCGACAAGATAAGTACACAATGTTTAACACGAAAATGATGCGACATAACGAATTAGTTGGCCTAGTTGTCGGTGTGCTTACTTATGTTTCTTATTTTTTTAATCTTGTGTTGGTTACAGATCAATGTATTTTTGAGGATAACTAGCAAGAGAGAGGATGGGTTTCATGATTTGGCTTCCTTGTTTCATGTAAGTGAACCATTTATTAGTTTAGTAGTTTTATTGTTTCACACCGTATATGGGCCATATCATGTGTAAGCTCATGTTGTTTGTTAGGGAGCAAGGTGTATTTTTAATTGCTTTCGCATAATAGATACTGATATGTTTGGAGAGGAAAACTATCTTCTACATTGATATGGTTTAGGCATAAGGGCATGAGAAGGAAACCAGTGGCTTAGATACGTTTTAAACAAGGACATGATAAGTTTGTCCATTTCCACTGTGTCAAAGATTAAGTTGTTTTTTGACATTTGGAGCATCATGAACTATATCAAAGGACTATTTAAACGATCTGCATTTCTTTTACTGTGGAATTGCAGATGGTCAGTTGCATTTGCATCATTTGGGTCAATTGGAAACAACCTCACTGTTTTACAGTGGTAGAGTTGCGTACATCCGACCCCCCTTACCTCGCTTAGGCGGGAGCCTCTTCTGAGGCATCGGGGTCATGTTGATGTTGATGATGACGAAAGTTTGTAGCGCAGTCAAAGTTATAGTTTGTCTATCTGTACATGAACGATTCACAAAAATAATTATCATTGTTCTATGTGCATATATGATACGAATGATAGTACCATCTTGACGGAATTGATGCACTTTGTAATTGTGCGATCCAAATTTGTGAAGGACCCTTTCCCCTGCCAAGTTCAACACACAAACCTGTTAGGAGTTATAATTTAAGTGTTTTAGAAGAAGAGCAAAACAAACTACACATGTTTAGTTGATTAGCTGAAGCATGTTCATTGAAGTGTCATTTATATCTACTTAAGAACTTGATTGCACTGCCTAATAGGAAAGCATTTCTTTAAGTATTACTCATGTTATTTGACATACATCTCTAGAGGCTTGGGTTGGGAGGGGTTGTGGGACCAGGTTTGGTGACCAATCCTCTTTGTGGCCCCTGAAAGTAAACACTTGGTGGACTTTAAAAAAGATAGTTGTACCCTCACCAAGTTGCTACTTATGTTGCTTTAGTATCCTAACATTTTTTTATATGTTTAATTATCAAGTTCATGCCATCAGGTTATCAGTTTAGGAGATACAATTAAGTTTTCATTATCACCTATGAAAACTAGAGATCGGCTGTCTGCAAATGTCCCGGGGTTCCCACTCGATGATAGCAATTTGGTAAACTTAGTACATTTTCCCCATCATTCCTTGCTAAGACATGAAATTAAAGTCTTAATTTCCATTTCACTATTCTCTTGCTCCAATGTACAATTTTGTTGTAGATTGTGAAAGCCTTGAACTTGTACAGAAAGAAGACTGGAAGCGACAATTTCTTCTGGGTAATTGATTGGTTTTACTGCATTTAGGCGTGTTTCTTGGAAATGCTATTAAGGTTTGGCATTTATCTAAATCATATCCAGATTCATGTTGATAAAAGAGTTCCCACTGGTGCTGGCCTCGGTGGTGGAAGCAGTAACGCCGCAACTGCATTATGGGCTGCGAATCAGTTCAATGGTTGTGTCGCCTCTGAAGCAGAGCTTCAGGAGTGGTCAGGTGAAATCGGTTCAGATATTCCATTCTTCTTCTCACGTGGGGCAGCATATTGTACTGGTCGGGGTGAGGTAATCACTTCAAATTTGCTTCAGCAATTTTTGTTTTTCTTTGTAATTCTATAATTAGCTATAGCTTGCAAAGCAAAAATAGAACAACTGTAATATTTTTACTTCCTTCTAGATAGTTCAGTAACTAATGATCATTCATTAATGGATTTAGATAATACTTTGAGGTTGAACCGATAGCCAAGATAAAAATGATCACCATAAAGTTTTTGTAAGGTAATCTGTGTTTGGTTTTTGAAGTTAGAAAAAAGTAAAAACGGGTGAATTATGGTTTTTGAAGTAACAACTTGATCATAGTGTAATAAAAAGTAAAAAAAACTGGTGAATTATGGTTTCATTTGCACATGAAATATGTGGTGTATGTTGAATGAAGAAGCAGGTTAGTTTCCACCGTGCATCGGAAAATAAAGGGTTAGTTTCAGACTAGCATTTAATAGTTGTAATGAAAAATCAATTCATATAAGGATAGCATTTTATCTATCGGAACTTGGAACTATTTTGCTTAAATAAATCTTACTACCACTTAATTTTTGGTTCTAGTAACGTGGCCAATATGGTGTTTAATTGAGCCTTCTTATATGTTATTTTTTGCACCATTGAGTACTGCAATTTCAGTGTAGAGTTCGATCCTTCTCAGATAATTCGCGACATTCCACCTCCAATTCCCCTGGACTTTCCGATGGTTCTCATAAAACCTAAAGAAGCATGCCCAACTGGTGCAGTCTACAAGGTGTCTAATTTCAAATTTTCACTGATCGTAACCATGATTATAAGCCTAAAACAACACCTAAGGCTAACAGAGTTGATTTTTCCACTTTGCAGCGTCTTCGTTTGGATCAAACTAGTTCGATTGATCCCATAAGCTTGTTGAATAGAATATCTCAGGATGGAATTTCTCAAGATGTCTGCATAAATGATTTAGGTAAGTTTAATCGTTGAATATCAATTCAAACAACCAAAAGTTGATTCTTAACGAGCCAATATTTGCCGATCTTTTCTGCCCCTCAGAGCCTCCTGCTTTTGAAGTCCTTCCTTCCTTAAAGAAGTTGAAGCAACGTATACTTGCTGCTAGTCGTGGAGATTATAGGGCTGTGTTCATGTCAGGAAGGTAAACTAAATGGCAAGATCTATATACCTTTAACTCATTAAGTTTCATAAGTTTCCATGTTCCGAGAGATTCATTAGCTATTTACTATATTGATACTAGCCATTAGAGTCCTAAGTTTGTTATGATAAGAGTCGTTATTTTTTTGTTGAGTACAACTGGAATGTCAGCTGGTCTTAACAAACTCTATAACTGAATTCTATATGATCAAGTCTATAAATAAGAGGGTCACCTGTGATTGAAGGTGAACCACTCATTTCCACTCTTATCTCTTATCTCTCTTCTCACTTACTAAACATGTCTCGTCATTGTCCCGTTGAGTGAGGCTTATCGTGGGCACTCTCTTATAAGTATCAGCATATTTAAGCCTTCTGATTTGGTCATGGCCTCCAATGCATCAACCAAATTCTTCCAAATTGTCAAAAAATATTGGTAAAGAGGTTCGTCTATTCTAGCATCCAACGAGATCTTAGAATCTCCCACCTGATAATATAAGAGGGTAAAAGAGGACAAGAGCATCTTCAAGCATGGATTTTTGGTCTTGTAATATGTTGGCACAAGTCAGTCGACAACAAGCAAACAAGAGAACACCAAGGATCTCGTCGTTTTTATTTATGTTTTCGCGATACATAGCATATGCGATGGGTTGAATTGCTTTATTAGTAACTTAAATAACAATCTAGTACTTTAACAAGGTAAATCCTGTTCAAGATTAGGTTTATTTAGGTGTAAACCCATAACAATTTGGCGAAGGAGGTTTGGAATTGGAGTAAACCATTGACAATCCAACTTCAAATTGACAAGTTCGTGGAGTGGGAAATATGTCAGCAAGTAGTGGTTGTGACAACATAATGACTCTATTAATACTTGCACATATCTCAAAAGGTAATCTTTACGACAACGTAAATTACTTATTGTCACTTGCATGCTAACCTGCAGGCACTCTTTATTTCCAACTACTTGATCAGTTTTTCAACTGACCTGAAGTTATATTAAACTTCTCATGGCAATGTAATTAACTTCCTAATATACTTGTCTATGCAGCTTGCTTGCTTTTGTTATATATCTTTCCTTGAAATGCAATTATACTTACTTTGTGTTGCATATACTTAGTGGAAGCACTATTGTTGGAATCGGCTCCCCTGAACCGCCTCAGTTTGTCTATGACGACGAAGACTTAAAGGACGTCTTTGTGTCAGGTAACACACCTAACCACCTTTCCTCACAAACCCATATGACAAGTTCGTGCATTACCAGGCAGAAAGAGTTGACACAAATGATCATATGAGATTTTTTTCACAATTTTTTTCATGATGTATATTGCAGAGGCCCGTTTTTTGACTCGTGAGGAGAACCAATGGTACACTGAACCTCATTCATCGTTAGCTTCTTTCAGCAAAGACTCACCTGCAGAGCTGTCCTCCGATTTCGCGTAGACTTATGATCCTTTACAGACCATTTCTGATGTTAGAGTATGTTTCTCAGCTCAAGTGAATACGTCATCATGTTATCGAGTGTTGACTATCTGTTTCAAAAAAACTTACTACTGACATTATTTTGGTTACCTTCTTTTCATCATATCTTTAAATTCTCATGAAATCATCATAAACTGATGTCACACACACTGTTTTTATTTTGGTAATGAGTTCCATTACAAATTTTTAGTGCTTGTGGAGTAACAAAAACATTAATAAGCAAATATGCTATTGAAATCAGAACAAGGTGGGATAAATAAATTACAATCCAGCCTACCCTTGAGTATAAGTCCATGTTTATGCTGCCATTTACCATTTTTTTTAGGAAAAATTTTCAAAATAATATTTTTTTTTAAAAAAAATTCTCAAAATAAACCTCAAACAAAAGTATTTCTCAAACTAGACCCGCTGCCACCACGTGGTGACACGTGGCGGCGGCGGGTTTTGTTTTTTTGTGCATAGAGAACTCGGCATCACCAGTGCCGAGTTCTCCCAGAGAGAACTCGTCACCAGTGCCGAGTTCTCCCAGAGAGAACTCGTCACTGGTGATGCCGAGTTCTCCCAGAGAGAACTCGTCACTGGTGATGCCGAGTTCTACTTGATTTTTTATTGCCCAACACTTGACGTTTTCTGAGGTGATTCAAATAGAACTCGGCACTGGTGATGCCGAGTTCTCCCAGAGAGAACTCGGCACGGGTGATATCGAGTTCTCTTTGGAAGAACTCGGCACTGGTGATGCCGAGTTCGATTTGATTTTTTATTGCCCAACACTTGACATTCCAGTCGAATTGAGTTGCCAGGAGAATAGTGATTCAGATAGAACTCGGCATTGGGGATGCCGAGTTCTATTTGGTCCTGTTCTCCTGGCACTCAAATCTTGTGTGAAAATGGGTGACGGCCAGGTGGCCCATGTCTACAATAGAACTCGGCATTCTAGATGTCGAGTTTCATAGGCAGAAGTCCAATTCAATAGGCTTAAGTAGGCAAATTTGCGGTCCTAAAAAATACATTACATTCATTCGTCTTACAATTATCGCCTTACAATTGATCAACTCTTAAAAAGGATTTAAGTCGTACATTCATTCAAGTCATAACAAAATACATTACAAATACATTACAAGTCTTACAATTAATCAACTCTTACATTCATTCGTCTCACTAAATAGTTACATACAAAATATTTTGCTATATAGGTTCCTTGCATCGCTTTCGGTTATGCCCTATACCGCCGCATCTCCCACACCTTACCTTTCTTCCAGAGTGTTCGTCCATCTCGTTTCGGATTCGCGTTGATTTAGGCCGACCGGGAGGTCTTTTGGTTTGGGGAGGCTTCATTGTGATGGTGCCTCGATCTGGTCAATACCTCACATCAGGAATTGGGATAAATATCGGTTTGTACGCCTCCTTGTACATTTGAACCTCATAATACGGGGACACCAAATGTGAAGTGTTGACATTTGCATGTCTGCCACTGCAAACTGCTAGTACATGTGAACATGGGACGTGCATTGCAATTATGTATCCACAGTGCCGAGTTCTATTTGAATCACTATTCTCCTGGCAAGCCGAGTGGAATATCAAATGGGGCAATAAAAAACCCAAGCATAGAACTCGGCGAACTCGGTATCATGAGTGCCGAGTTCTATTGGTGTGAACTCGGCACTGGTGATGCCGTGTTCACAACAATAGAACTCGGCATCCATGATGCCGAGTTCTTTTGCAGAGTTCATTGATTTAAGAACTCGACTTTTTTTTTCATTTCCTGTTTCACAACAAAGACAATTCAACCACGACACAAATCAACGAAAACACAATTCAAACACGACACACAAACAAGTACGATAAAACACAATACAACTACGAATGGAATATGAAGTTCAACATTTTAACATACATCCAAAAGTATCATATAAAAACAACCAAATAAGTTCACAATTAATTCTCTATCCTAAGTGACCTCTCAATCTCTTCTTCCTTTTAGGACGTGCTTGAGCACGTCCTCTCCCCCTGCCGCGTCCCCCTCCTCGTGCTGCATTCTCAGTATCCTGAGTCAGACCGCCAACGTCTTCTTGAGAGTGTGAATCATCTTCAACGACGCGATCCTGACTCAAATGTAATGCTGGTTCTTCAGCACCAAAACACATAAGCCAAGCCTTCATTTTTTCTTTCAATTTTCCTACCATCGAAGAACCTGTCTTGTGATCTTTGATCACCTCGTGAATTTGATGGAGTTCTTCGTGGAACTCATAAACTCCGTGCACCTACAGATAATTAAAATTTAATGAAACACTAAACAATTTTTAAAAGTGGTAATTGTTTAAATAAATGTTTAAATCTTACCATCTCTCGCTCTCTACCCGCTCGAGGTCTGTATAAGGTATTATTCGGAGCCAATGGGTGATGAACTATCCAACGCACGGTGATGCTCCAGTACCATTCCATATACAGATGTGTGCTCTCTTCAGGAGTGACACCTAGGAGTGGTCGCTCAAACTGTAGATGATCTCTTCTGTGCGACCAATGCTGAATGAATTGGTGATTTTCCGCCAACCAATTCACATCCGACCTTCCCTGAGCCGATTTCACTACATGTCTCTCCATCGGCTCTGGAATGTGCTGCTGTAGACCGAACTGTCTCATCACTCGGTCTGGACAATGCATAACCACCTCACCAAAATTTATAAGCCAAGTACGGCTCGTCCAGATCTCTGAACCTTCCATACATAATAGTGGTAACTGACTAAGATTCAAATTTACATAAGGCTCCCAGATCACTTGATCGAATTCCTGCACGTCCAGCTCATTCCGATAAAAATCAAGTGTCGTCGTCTTCGCACTACCCTTGAATGTTCTTGGTCGTCTCCAACGGGATCCTAATGGTGCCCTCTCGTCCTCCGGGTATACTAATGGTCTGTTCTTCAAAAGTCTCCCAATGTGTAAATGTTCCCAGCACCACAACTGCAGGAACGTAAGAAAACCACACAAATGTTTCGTCGGAATCAGTGAGGCTTCGTCTAACATGTGATATAAGTGGGCTAGAGCCGCACTACCCCAACTGTACTCCGATGCGACTGCCAAATCTCCAAGCAAAGACAGATACTTCAAGTGAACCATCGTCCCACTCTTATCTGCCAAAATACCACATCCCAACTGGAACAGAATGAAGGCTCTGGTGTGTCGTGTAACCGTCTCCTCGTCAGCATCAAAAGGCAACTGCTGAAACCGAGCTTGCAACCAAGCCAGAGTTACGGAACCCTTACGACCCAAGTCATCGGGGACCTGACCCAATAAATCCATGCAGACCTCTGACCAAATGTACTCCTGAGACTCACACACCGGCAAACCATCTACGCGCAAGCCGGTAATCATCGAGATGTCATGCAAGGTGCACGTCATCTCACCATGTCGCAGGTGAAATGAATGAGTCTCCGGTCTCCAACGCTCGACCATCGCCCCCAGCAAGGTATGATCCAACTGAACTCGGCCCAACCGAGTGACTGTGTCAAACCCTGCCATATCTAGCAGAAACAGCATCCTCTCATCAGTGATCTGCCATTCGTTGAGTTTCGATCCATGCTCAACGCATTTTACACCATCAACATCCTTCTGCATAAATTTAGAGAAATGTAAGAATATTGAAACTCACGTGCAAATATTTAACTTGAAAACGTAAAATACTTACAAAATCTTTGAACAAGTCAGACTTGTGGTTGGCCTGCAAAACCAACACTGATCTGTCTACCGGACCCTGTGAAGCGTAGCTACCTCTAACTGAACCAGTACTAGAACCACCAAACTCCATCTGTACCGGCTGTAAACGTCGAACAATCTCTCCAATAAAATCAACTACAATAAACAACGTTAAGAATCATGTCAGAATGTTTTTAAAATTTTTGACAGAACCTCTCCTATATTTTTCAAATTGGTAAATTTAAACCTGCACGGTAGAATAAACTAACAATACTACAAACTTCAATTCTAACATACATTCAAACTCACATACATTTAAACTCAAATAAATCACTTTTAAGTTAACATTCATTCAAATTAACATACATTCAAACATAAATAACAACAAAAAATCTAATTTTAATCACAATAATCATACTTCAATTCAACTATTTTTAAGATGTCTACCGTAGACCTATAATCAACAATACTAACTTCAATAATCAACTATCAAACAAGAAATAAAACGTTTTGCCTAAAAACCCAAAATCGAATTCGAGTTTTCACCAAAACGGGTTCCTAAACCAACAAAAACACTACAATCATACATAAAACAACAATGTATATCATCCTAATACATAAAAAAGACAATAAAACGGTGGAAATCGAAAAAAAATCGAAACCCTAACCTGAAAAACTCGGAAACTCGGCGGATGGGGGAGATGGGGGCGTCGGGCTGCTTATATAGCCCGACGGAACTCGACGTTTGTAACGCCGAGTTCACTTTTTTTTAAAGTGAACTCGGCGTTACAAACGCCGAGTTCTACCTTTAGAACTCGGCATCCTAGATGCCGAGTTTTATTTCAGTAACTGTTCTCCTGGGCGTCAATCGTCTCATGCACGATCTGAGCGCCAGGAGAACAGTTTTCAAATAGAACTCGGCACTCTAACGGCCGAGTTCTATTTGAATCACCTCAGAAAACGTCAAGTGTTGGGCAATAAAAAATCAAGTAGAACTCGGCATCACCAGTGCCGAGTTCTTCCAAAGAGAACTCGGCATCACCAGTGACGAGTTCTCTCTGGGAGAACTCGGCATCGGCACTGGTGATGCCGAGTTCTCTATGCACAAAAAAACAAAACCCGCCGCCGCCACGTGTCACCACGTGGTGGCAGCGGGTCTAGTTTGAGAAATACTTTTGTTTGAGGTTTATTTTGAGAATTTTTTTTCAAAAAAATTCCATTTTGAAAAATTTTCCTTTTTTTTATGATTAGCTATGTTGGCCATATCATGCAATCATGCAGTTGAAACTCAGTATGTTAATTTTTGTAAACTGTTTTCAGGGTTGACGCAGCAGATGAAAGAAAAGAGAACAGAAGCTGTTGTCACTGAGTAGAGGAGAAAGTTGCTTTGCAATTACAAAATACAAACAAACATCAAATGTTTATGTTTACTACTATCTTTTGGTCTGTGTAATTTATCTTGTAAAGGAAGTTGTAACTGCAGCCTACTTGCTATTATGCAAATAATGCAATGTGTGATCTTGTTTTTTCTTGAAATTATTGGATAATTTTCTCAGTTAAATAAACAAGTTTTTTTATTATAAAAAATCTCCTGTTTGGCACAAACATGAAACTGGTAATACATGGGAGATGGGAGTTGAACCAAACTATGTATGTAGCAAATACGAGAAAAGTGCCAGATGTGATGAGTGAAACTCAGCTCAAAGTTTTAACAGTTCGATTAAAATGAAAGTGTGCAGCTTTTCGGGGGGAAAAGTGTGCAAAATTAAAATGAAGAACGCTAGGGAAGATATATAAGTAAAATGGAGAACATTTGAAGGTATGCAATCAAGCATTGTATTCCCGGTAAATATAACATGCAGGGAGAGCGTATAAACAAAAATTAAGTTAAATCACAATTCATTAATACAACTTACTGTTTTTCATCATTTTTTAGATTTTTTGTTTTCGTGATACTTGAAATAACTGAATAGTAAGAATGTCACCGTTATTTACCTATTTCTTCTGTTTTTTTTCTTCAAAATAATCAGTAAATAAAATAAAATTAGAAGAATATGCACATGAGAAATTTAATTGGCAAAGTATGCATCTTAAAAACGACACAACATGTGTCTTTTTTATTAAGTAAAAACGTCACTGTAGATGTCGTTTTTATCCTTGATGAAAACAGTGTCATTGATGTCGTTTTTACTTTGATAATTTTTTTTAGTTTCGAAATGTCGTTTTTAACTAAGACATGTTGAACTAGCAACGAGTCGGTTGAAGGTCTCGTATTTTTGGACTTGAGATTTTATTACCAATTTTGTTTCGAAAACTACATTAGTATATTTTCATCTTTTAAAAATATTAATATTTAATTATAAATTTTATGAAAATTTTCTAAATAAATTAATAAATATTATTCAGTTCTAGGACAGAGCAAAACCCGGACCGGTCGGTTCGGGTTCGGTCCGGTCTTCGGTCTGCGGGCATCCGATTCGGTCTTCGGTCCGGACCTCGGATAAAATTCCGGTCCGGACCGGATGCTCACCCCTATTCAGTTCTATTGTCACTGAAAATTAGAAGTTAAATATAATAGAAAATGTAGGGAAAATGTAAAAAAAGATTCCCAAAAAGTGATGTATAAAAAACCAAAGGAAAACGATTAGTGGACGCTAGCGTTCGGGACGCGCGCTTATGTGGTCAGCCCAGTCAGCAGACGCGTTTGAGTTGGCAGTCTCCACAGAAAAAGTTTATTTTTTATTTTATTCCTCGTTTCGTACAAATGTCTACATCCCTCCATCCCTCATTAATGCGTCTCAAATCACTCATTTTCCATGAACATTTTGGCTCTCCTACACAGCACAGGAGACTTGTTATAAATCTCAACATGCGTCTTCATTTTTCTTCATTTCTCTTCTGTGGTCCTACCTCTATGCTTTGATGAAAATCGTTCATGTGTCTTTCCAAGTGGAGCAGCCGACAAACGTTCCTAAGGAGGGGATGTTTTTCCCCTCTTTCGAAGAAGCCCAAACATTTTACGTTGCTTATGCCGATTCTTGTGGTTTTTGTGTTAAGAAAAGGCATCACACCCGTTTGTTTGCTACCTCTGGGTCAAGTGTTAATGTGCTGGAACGAGATGCAATGGTGTCAAAGCTTCCGAGGATTTTGGCGTGATGTTCTACTGTTAAAAGTTCAATCAGAAAGTTCTATGCTTTTACGTATAATTCCACATATACAACAAACAAGACCAAAGTCATCCTTAAGAATGTAGGAATGATCACATTCTTCTTCATTTTCTTCATGTACAGCAGTTGTATGTCTGTTCGGAATAAGAAGTCAGTCTGTTCGGAATATGTTGTGTGTCTGTTCGGAATAAGAAGTCTGTCTGTTCGGATTAAGTGGTGTGTATGTTCGGAATACTTTCTGTTCCATTTCTGCACAAATTTTCAACATAATCTGGACAAACATTTTACATAAACTGGACAAACTTTTTACATAAACAAGACAAGTTTTCTACATAAACAAGACAATCTTTCTACATAAATAATACAAACTTTCTGTTCCGTTTCTAGACACACTTTCTATGCTTTTGCGTGTAATTCCACATATACAACAAACAAGACCAAAGTCATCCTTACAAATGTAGGAATGATCACATTCTTCTTCATTTTCTTCATGTATAACAGTTGTATGTCAGTTTGGAATAAGAAGTCTATCTGTTCGGAATATGTTGTGTGTCTGTTCGGATTAAGTTGTGCGTCTGTTCGGAATAAGAAGTCTGTCTGTTCGGAATATGTTGTGTGTCTGTTCGGAATAAGAAGTCTGTCTGTTCGGAATAAGAAGTCTTTCTGTTCGGAATAAGAAGTCTGTCTGTTCGGAATATGTTGTGTGTCTGTTCGGATTAAGTTGTGCGTCTGTTCGGAATAAGAAGTCTGTCTGTTCGGAATATGTTGTTTGTCTGTTCGGAATATGTTGTGTGTCTGTTCGGAATAAGAAGTCTGTCTGTTCGGAATAAGAAGTCTTTCTGTTCGGAATAAGAAGTATGTCTGTTCGGAATAAGTAGTCTGTCTGTTCGGAATATGTTGTTTGTCTGTTCGGAATATGTTGTGTGTCTGTTCGGAATAAGAAGTCTGTCTGTTCGGAATAAGAAGTATGTCTGTTCGGAATAAGTAGTCTGTCTGTTCGGAATATGTTGTGTGTCTGTTCGGATTAAGTTGTGTGTCTGTTCGGATTAAGTTGTGTGTCTGTTCGGAATATGTTGTGTGTCTGTTTGGAATATGTTGTGTGTCTGATCGGAATAAGAAGTCTGTCTGTTCGGATTAAGTTGTGCGTCTGTTCGGAATAAGAAGACTGTCTGTTCGGAATATGTTGTGTGTCTGTTTGGATTAAGTTGATCCAACCTAAAAGTTAAAAACAATATTTTATTATGATAAGTCTGAACTCTGCACGAATAAAGGGTCTGCACGCTGTCCTAGGGTCTGCACGCTGTCCTAGGGTCTGCACTATCTGTGTATTGGGAAAAGAATCGTTCAACCTAAAGAACCGGCGTTTTTAAGAAGACCAAAGCACGTGAAGAGAAATTTTGCTGACTGGACGCTGACTCAACACGTCCACGTAAGGCGCGTCCGTGACGCCCGCGTCCGTGTACAAGGACTCGTAAGGAAAGGGCTTATTTAAGGAAGTGGATAGGAAGAAGTGTTGTGTTTGGTGGTGGGTTGAAATGAAAATGGGCGTTTTGCTCTCACTCTCTTCTTCCTTTTCTTCTTCCCGGCGCACGTTAGCGTCCTCAACCACCCGCCCGCCGCACGTTAGCAACTCCCCTCCTCCCGCCACCCTCGCCGCCATCCGTAGCTCCGGCATCGTCGCCTGTCTCCGCGCCCAAAGGTATAACCACTTCTAGTTTAGTGGAGCAATCGAAATGTTTAGTTTGTTTTCGGATCAAATTTTGATAATCAGATTTTTTTTTAAAATTTATTCTCAAGAAATAAATGTGATATATATACAAGCTTATGAACTCTATACTAAGGTAAGCCTATGTTTGGAAACCTATTTTGAGATTAAGCCAGATTTTAGAGAATCTTATTATCAAAATGTGATTCTAAGTTAAGTTCCCAGTTTTAAGAGTCGGGTATAACTTGAGTCAAACTTGAGCTAGTTGGGAGTAAATAAATTGAGTTCACATTAAGCTGACAACTTAAAAGGTTAGATTGTTTTTTGGAGTTTCGGGTTATACGTTTTCTTTAGTTTAAGTAAACCGACTGAAACATTTTGGATTGTTTAGGTTCTGCTTTGTGTTTTCGGCAACGTTTAGTCCTGTTTTCTCAAGTTCGGAGGTTTTTAGTTAAGCACGTGTCTTGTCTAGTTAATGCTCCTGTTGCGAAACTTACAGGTATACTATAGCCGAAATTTGGTATGAGCTTGTTACAGGATGGCTCAAAGGTTGAACTAAGATTGAAGTTTATATTGTTAATTTAATTATCCTTTACAAGCTGGCCAATTTGTCTGTTTACCTTAATCACCAGCCTAAACTTAGTCTTGTGTGGACTTCATGAAGTAATTGATTAGAAAGTAAGTACTCTAAGGGAATTTCCATATTAATTCTTTTGCAGATTTCTAAAAGTGTTTGGCAAGTATTTATCATCTCTTTATTTAGTTCAATGTATTACTACAAGAGTGAACGACATCTAGATATGCATTACCTTGAATTTTTGTAAGAACCAGTTTGTTGTTCTTATAGTCTGCCGCTGACCTTATAGTGGTAAGGTGGCAATTGAAGCTGCACGGGCTGCACTTAACGGGGGCATCTCAGTGGTAAAGTGTCATAACTTGCACAAGTTATAATATCTAATTTTGAGCTCATAGTCATTCACTTCACTCCTTATGTTTTTGTTATTTACATCATGCAGTTGGAGATTGTGATGTCCACTCCAGGTGTGTTGGAGGTTGTTTGTTCTTGTCCACTTCTGACCATTTTATCCTGACTGATGCATCCTGAAGTATTTCAGTTGCTTATTCTACCCTTTCAGGTTATTCGTGATCTTGTGGTGGAGTTTCCCTCATCAACCATTGGAGTGAGCTCCCTATAAACATTTAATTTTATTCTACTTTATTGAGATTCATTAAACCTATATCAAAGTCATGCAATTGATATAAGTATTGATACGAAAATAACTAACAGTTGCACATATGTTGATGTATGATGATTACATTATAATGGTGGTTGGTTTGTGAAGATGTCCGCATTCCACATTCTGAGTTACTAGCATTTTCAGACCCTTTGCCACGCAATATGTTTTAGTGACAGAAAACTTTAGCTTAGTACCTCAGATCATCTACCTTGTATGATGCATTACGGCATTAAAAAGATAATGAAATTCTTAGTAATTAGATAGTTATAGTTAAGGTATGTTTAACACCTCTAAAGGCAGGCACTGTCTTAACTGTTGGGGATGCAAGAAATGTGGTCAAAGCTGGAGCAAAGTTTATTATGAGTCCTGGCACAGTAAAGGTACAATGGACAATTTTATTTGGTTAAGGAACGATTTGATTGTATGAACTAAGGTATATTTTTCTCAGGACATTTCTGTTGATCTATGTGGTAGTGGGGTTCTGTATATCCCTGGAGTAATGACTCCCACTGAAGTAAGTAGTTGGATTATATTTGCTCATCTTTCTCAGTTTTATCTTCATTTACTCCTGCTTTTTTTTCCGCTCTGGTTTGTAAACTGGATTTCTGATACGGCACACGTTGGATTTGCAGATCATCAATGCCCATAATTCTGGTGCAAGAATAGTGAAGGTTGGTGTTGCCGTGTTATTTGCAAAATTTAATGCCTCTATTCTTGCTTTGCTTGGAAGTGTAGTATTTCACCTTATATAACTATCATTTGTAGCTTCAAGGTATGTTAAGCATTCAGAGTAATATTCTTGTCAAACCTGGGTCCATTATTTCATCAATCCATTGGTTTGAATGTAGCCTTTTACGGTGTTATTTTGCCACACTTGTTAAAACCCACATCAGGTTGAACACAACTTCTAATTTTTTCTCATGAATAAATAAAGTTGGTGTGGTTTTGAGGGGGGAAACCTGGATCCATTAGTAGAAATACATTTATATTGTACAAAATTACAATAGTTGCATACCTCTAATTTTAGATTCAGTTAGTTTCAGTACTTTAATTTCTTCCACATTTTGTCAACTCTTGAGGTGATAATGTTACTTTATGAGTTTTTTAGAATATGTGTTTCTTGTGCCCTAATTCACACCACTTCGCTGTGGATGATGTGACGTATACTTTGCGTAGCTTGCATATTTCATTTTTCTTCTGTGGTGTTGTATTACCTAGCTAGACATGCAACCAGGGGTGGGTCCAGGATGTTTCGAGCGGAGGGGCCTCCAAAAAAAATGAAGCCTTTTTTTCTCATCTAGATTCCTATATCTATATATATCTTGAATATAAAGAAACTAGTATTGCAAGGTCACTTGCACATGAGCCTTTTAAGTTTATGAAACTAGATTATGCCCCCTTCATGTTTAAAGATTTTGATTGATCAGAAAGCATTAGATTGTACCTCATGATAATAGCTGCACTTTGTCGACAAAGTAGGGAGGAAAACGAGTGAGAGAGATGGAAGTTAATTTGAGCTTTACTTGCAAAAACGTTAATTTGAGGTTTCATGGGATTTTCTTCCATCGCTATGTTATCTTAATACTCACTTTTTTGTGATTTCTTCATTTCATTTAGTAGCAAAGCCAACAACGTGATTTTCCTTAAGAATGTTTGACATGTTCCAAAAATTCTAATGATATGTCCATACGTCAGATTATCTTTCACTTATTATTGCAATAAGTTGACATCTTATTCCAGTTAGGCTTAAGTAAAATCATTTTTTCCTAATATAATAATGCAATGCAATGGTCAACTTTAAGGCCACATACAAGATATGTACAACAAATTTTTAATTTTTTTTTCAGTGGGTGGGTCCGTGCCCACTCGGGCCCATATGTGGGCCCGCCCTTGCATGCTACATGGTGTACTTTAGCAAATAACTCTAGAGCTTGCATGATGATTTTCAGTTTTTTGTTCGTGGGCACCTCGTAGTTTTGTGAAGTTGCAATTCCTTATCCTAAAGTGGTTTTGCTTAGCTAATTTTTCTTCCTTGTAGATATATCCAGTATCTGTCCTTGGTGCTGTCCGCTACATACAAGTGCTTCAGAAGCCATTTTCTCATATTCCAATGGTTGCTTCACAAGGCATAGAAATAGGTATTTACTTTGATTTGCACAGTCTTTTCACAAATTTTTCCCTTCCATCATGATCGTAAAGGTTGAGCATGTTCAATGAAGGTACTTCTTGCTCTACCTGTGTCATCTCATAAGTCTTCTGCCCCTTTCTTCTCTGCCTGTCATATCTCTGCTTATTCTATATCTTTTTGTCCATCTATGAATCCTATTTTCATTTCTTCATTTATTGTTTTTACCTACAATCAGGTGTGTTAGCCATTATATAATGTGCCATCATTTGAATTAAGAACACGAACAAGGAGGATGCAATCTTCATTGCGTTCACCGTTGTCATTTTACTTGTCAGCTATGTTTTTATTAAGTTTAATCATCAGTGAAATCCAAGTTTTGTTTGGTCATTTCAGATGCAATAGAGGCGTATATTGATGGAGGGGCCACTGCTGTTGTGTTGTCAGATACTCTATTTGATAAAGAAGCCATTAAACAGAGGGACTTCGATAAAATATGCCAACTTGCCCATTGTGCAGCTTTGCATGGCCGCCGAGCTATTGATCGGTAAGTGACCAACTCTCGATTCGTAAGTGAACATACGTTGTAGACAATATTCAGATTTTCTTGTTGTGTCAAATTGTCCTCCTCGCAAGATGGAGGGAGCTGTTCTGATCCTTGTGCATGAATTGTAGGGCTAGTTTCATTACATTACGTGGATTGCATGCCGTGGTTTGAAAGCTAATTATGAAAAGAAAACCTGCAATATTTTATAAAAGAGTTTTGTCCACTAGCTCCATTAGATTACATAGGATTCAACAAGGTGATGGACCAATTAATTTTCACATGATATTGGACAGTCATTCAATCAACATGTGGAATCTCGCTGCAGCCTATATTGTCCCATATAGACATGAACAATCCGGGTTTTTGAAAATTGTGCTAGACTGCTAATGTGAAACTTATTAGCTCCTTACAGCAGAGTTGTGTCCACTACCTCTGATCAGCTTAATACTTCGGGTTTTGATAGGGAGGTGGATTAACCGAATTTCACGAAGTAAAGGTTTGCAAACAAAACTCAATTCAATTGCAACATGAATTTTCTAATCACCTGTTGCAGGAGACAAGGGCGTCTTGCCTAAGGTCACCGTGCTCCTTTCTTTTCTTTCTGACAAATCTGAAAAAAGATATCATATCAGTTAAGAGCAGCATGAAATGAGGTTATCTACCAGAAGGGATGAGCATTACGGAATAGGATGTAACATTTGTGACGCTCACTGAACCGCGGCTGGCGGATGCTCACATCTAGGATCACACACTATCTATCACAGTAAGGTGCATGATTAGATATGTATCATGTATGGTAAAAAAAGTGATCATAGAAGAGGTGTTCGCATTTTGTTACTCTCCTCTCTCGTATTTTGTAACATCTACTGTCTGAATTGCATCTGAAATGTTTACCTGTTCAGGTTTCCTATAGCTTGTATATTGTCTATTGTCAAGATATCGTAATTTACCCTATTGTATTAAAGTTAGGCTTTGAAAACTTATGTTATAAAGAGCTTTATTTGATACTTTTGCCGGCCATAGAAAGCACAAATCCTTTTGTTCAAAAAACGATTTTTGTATTCATATTTTCGGTTCAACAAAACGTCATTTTTTCTCATATACATTTTCTTTCATAAATATTCTTTCTTCATACTATCGTATTTGCACAAGAATCTCTCACGATTCGTCGTTAACTACGTTTCTTACTTTGTGCATGAATGCTTCAGTCATTAACGACGTAAATTAGACATCTGTCTTTTGCAAATGTAACTTTTGACATTTCTTCTGAAAATAAATAATCTTCATTAACTACACCTCAGGAGTTCGTTCAATATGTAGTCGACCGTGATTCCAACAATAAAAATCCACAATCCACCAACCTCTGTACCATTTGTATCCAAAATAATCGTTATAGAACACAAAGACGAAAATTATAATACGGAAATTAGAACCAGACAAAAATATTCTGTCGAAGGAAAAATCACGCTATTTAATTCATCATATCTTCAAAGTTTACATTAAACGGAGATAATGCACTAGTATTTATAAAAAAATCTACCAAAATCTTAGTCCTTATTCACCGATCAAAGCCACGTAATCAACAACAATCTTTACGAAGCAACACCCTATCGTTAGGGTGTGTAAGTAGTCTCTAATTAGAGCTTATTAAACTGTATACAGACGCCCGGGCAACTGATTGTTAACGGGTCGGGTGGCTGTCCGCCTCTCAAAAAAAATAAAAAATATTTTTGTTATTTGTTAAAAATGTTTATAAATCCGTTTTAATTTTTTCTGAAAATATGTTTTTTATTTGTTTTGATTTTGTAGATTTTTTTTTGTAATTTTTTTAATATATTTTACCCATGATTGATCTCCAAATGACGTGGATGAGAGAGAATGTAGGGTGGATGGGGTAGTCCGGGCGTGGTTAAGATGATTTTTTGGGTGAGTTGGGTGAACTAACGTGCCAGAAAGAAAAGCTGATGTGACAGAGAGAGAGAACATGACGATCGAAGGTAGCCCAGACACTGTTATTTACGCTCTAAACCAGTAAACCGTCTGAGGACAAGGACAACGACAAGGACAAAGACAAAGTAGTATCTTAAGCCTTAAATTAGCACTTAAAGGTAGTTAAGTTAAGTAAGAGGCTTTCTTGTTAAGTATGATCACCGTTAACAGCGTCCAGACACTTTCAGGGCGTTCTATTTTTTCTCTCAGACACGTCAACTTCTATCTCTGTCACGTCAGCACAAACCAACTCCCATATAAATTCCTTAACCATTATCCAAATCACTCAATCATACTACAGTATTTGTTGTCACGTCATTAACTTTATTCTCTTATCTAAAACTCTCGCAACAATCAACAAAATATATTAATAATCATTATTGTAATCACTTAATTTAATTAAATCATTCGATTTGAATTAACAAATAATATATTAATACGATTTTATTTATTTAGGAATACATTTTTAAATAATAAAGCTAAAAATACACAAACCACAAGACGATAACATCGAATCTTGGACAACTCGAGCATCGAGGACATACAGTGTGCGCGTGACTACACGGAACACAAGACGATAACATTGAATCTTGGACCACTCGAGCATCGAGAACCTACAGTGTACGTGTGACTACACTTGAATCTATATATACCCCCCAACTTACTTCTCTACTCAACCCAAATCCTACCTTACTTCTTCCACCCTCACCTTACAATGTCTTCTTCAGAAGACAACAGTTCACCACGTACAATTGTTCTCCTTGTCGTCGTCCCCTGACCCAACAATCATTCCACTCATCCTACCAAAATCAATTCGTCACACACCCTGGATTCCACCCATCTTACCAAAACCAAAATTTTCAACCCCCAGTCTTCCACCCGGACCATCAATACCACCAATTCCAGCACAACCCACACCACCCATCAACCCAGGAACAAGACCTAACCCAATTCCCATTTGGGTCCTACACTCGCCTCCTAAGTGGAGAAAGTAGTGCAAATTTCAGTCGCAGTATACCTGATGTGAATGACGAAAATATCGTTCAACCTTCAACCAGTCAAGGAACACGCAAAACCATGACCAACATGTCGCAGAAAACGTGGTCACCAGAAGAGGATGAGAGACTCGTCTCGGCTTACATGACTGTAAGTGGTGTTGTTTTGGTTGGGACGAACCAAAAAATGAGGTCCTTATGGAGACGTGTGAAGCGCCTCTTCGATGAATCAACCAAACCTAATGCGATAGAGCGTAACGATGAGTCATTGAAGGGACGGTGGAGGCGTATATCGCTGTTGGTCAACCAATGGGTGAGTTGCTTCGACCAGACGATGCGAAGGAAGAAAAACGGTTCCAATGAGAACGATGTCATCAAAGAAGCGCACATCATCTTCGAGCGAACACAAAAGACAAAATTTCATTACATGCACATGTGACTTATGTTGCGCAGGTGCCCTAAGTGAGAGTCAGGTGTGCTTGGAGGTAACACAGGAGACGTCGCCGAAGAGAGTCCGGAGAGTTTCAACAGCGGGAAAAGAATAGGCACCGACAAAATGATGTTTGAATCATGTCCTCGTCCAGACATTGTTAAAAGAGCAAAAAAGAAGGAAAAACAACCAGTTCAGTCGCAACCCGATCCAACCATTTTAGAATTGGGAAAACAAATTGAATATAACGCCAAAGTGAGAGAAGACAAGTACATTCGTTATGAAGAACGGGTAAAGAGGAAACACCTTGAAGCTGAAACAAAATTCCAAAGGGAACTCAACATCAAGAAGCTCGACGTACTATTTTATCTGATGAAGAAGGAAAACAATGACAAATTCGATAAAGAAACATTTGCTGAGCTCAAGGCGTGGGCTAAATCATAGGGATTTCTGTAGGTTGTGTTGTTTTACTTTGGAGTTCATGCGTGTTTTGTAGTTTATCGGTATTGTTGTAGTAGCATTTATTTAAATTTCGTATCCGTTTTTGTATTTTTATTTCGTATCTTTGTTTGTATTGCTCGTCTGGAGTTTATTTGTAATGTACTCGTGTTTTGTGACTTATCTCCATTTCGTATATAATTTGTTTTAATTTTAAAATTAGCTAGGTCTTAATTAATTAAAACATATTTAATTAATTATGAAATAATTATACAATTATTAGAAAATTCAAACAAGCTCAATACATTAATTAATATTAAATTAAAAAATCTAATTAATTAAATTATCATTTAACTAATCAATACATTAATTTAAATATTAACCAAAATAATTTTCTTTTAACCTAAAAAACAAAATAAAACAAAAATCAATCGGAGCCCAGACGGTATTTTGGGCGGCCCAGAAAGAACACCCGTAAGAGAGTGCTCTTAAAGGGAAAGTTGAGATGAGAGGATTATTATTATAATAATGTTTGAGAAGAGTTGTCAGAAGAAGAAGTTAGCGGTGGCGTCGTCTAAACCCAAACCCATTCTCACTCTTCTTCTCCTTCTCTCGTCTCTTGTTTGTTTTTCTTCTTCCGAAGATCCGCTGCTGATCGGAATGGCGACTTCTCTCGGAGGCGTCAAGGAATCGGAGGGTGCCAACAACAACAACTCCGTCGAGATCCACGACCTCGCGCGCTTCGCCGTCGACGAGCACAACAAGAAGGAGGTTGGTTTTTGCTTCAAGTTTGAGTCTTTTTTAGGGTTTGGGGTTGGTTTGGGTTAAAGATTCGTTCTTTTTGGTGTTTTTTGAGTTCGTTTTTTTTAGTGTTGGGGTTTGCTTAAAATTTGAGTCTTTGTGGGGGTGTTTATTGATCTTTTGGTGTTTCGTCCTCGTAGGTGATTTTGGGGGTTTTGATGGATTTTTGGTATTAGGTTTGCTTGAAATTTAGCCTTTTTGGCGATTCGTTGATTCTTTTGGGGATATCACAACTTTTAAGATATCTGTGCCATTCTAATTATTTTGAAAGTAATCATTTTGATATATGTAATCTTTGAAATAATTCTGGCTTGATCATTTATTTCTACGAAAATAGACCTCTATAGTAATGTTTGGTTTGGCCTGTGGTTTTTTTTCTTGTGTTGTTTAAATCGGATATCTAATCCTCAATTTCCATTGTAATTATTTGCGCAGAATGCTCTTCTGGAGCTTTCTCGTGTTGTCCAGGCGAAGGAGCAGGTGGTTGCAGGTACACTCCACCACCTCACTCTTGAGGTCATTGAGGCTGGAAAGAAGATGATCTATGAGGCCAAAGTTTGGGCAAAGCCATGGATGAATTTCATGGAGCTCCAGGAGTTCAAGCATGTCGGTGAAGCTCCTGCCACATTTACTGCTTCTGATCTTGGTGCTAAGGAAGGTAAAAAAAGATTGATGATTATGTTTCAGTGCTTAGTTCACAGACGCAAGTGTTTTATTTGTCTGTTTTATAACCTCCTGAACCTCTTTAGAAGTCTGCATGTTACAATTGAGTCAGTTATAGTGTGTACATGTAATCTTGTAAGATATTAGTTGGCTATTATTAATTTTGAATTCATGAAACAGTATGAGTTTTTAACCAATCTATCAATGTACATAAATTTCATCCTTGTTGGTCATGTCCATTGGAAGGATTTAATTGTTAGTAGAAGGAATAATTCATTAATTGTGAATCTTCTGAGATGCGTCAATAAAGGTTCTTCTCCGCATTAGTTCCTTAGATTGTCGTAATTGATTTTGCTTCATTATTTCATCATCAGGTGGTCATGAACCTGGATGGTGTGCAGTCCCTACGCACGACCCCATTGTTAAAGACGCAGCTGATCATGCTGTGAAGACTATCCAGCAGAGGTCCAACTCTCTGGCTCCTTATGAGTTGCTCGAGATTCTTCATGCTAAGGCTGAGGTGAAAACTTGATTCTCTCATTCCGTCAACCCTGAAGCACTTGCATAAGTTGCAATGCCGTCACATTTCACAATTGTTTGTTAAATCTTGCATGGTTTAGTGTCCCACTATAGGATATTTTTGCCTTGCGTGTTGGCGTCAGGCCTCATTTTAAACTTATTGTTACCTTGCTACTAAATTCAACATCCCTCCCTGAACAACTCACCTTTTTGAGCATCTATGATGACTGACCTATGATGGTACTGGTTGGTTGTTCAGGTCGCCGAAGAACTTGCAAAGTTTGATTTGCTTCTGAAGGTGAAGAGGGGGAGTAAGGAGGAGAAATTCAAGGTGGAAGTGCACAAGAACATGGAAGGGAAATTCCTTCTGAACCAGATGCAACAAGACCACTCTGATTGATAATATGTTACGGCTCTTTATTACCTTCTGCAGAACATATATGTGTGACAGCAATAATGATTTTCTCTGTACTTCTTATGGTAACATATATAGACCAGCTAAAAAAAACTTGTTTCTGTAAATAAAATAAGTGCTACTTGTGGAAGTAATGTGTTTTGTTTTGGATTGGTTTAGTTTTTGGTTGCTTTGATTCTTTAGGAAGGCAATTTTAAATAAATTAGAATTGCTTGTTTTGTTTGTGTTGTCAATTCTTTCGCATCTCAAGCATTAAATTATAGTCATTGAACACACAAAGATATCAATTCTTTTCTCGTAAGCTGCTAATCACGACTCTTAAGTAACAAAGGGGAATCAATCATTTAGTTTTTCAATCCATTCCAAAATGTATCTCATTGTTTATTGTCCCTTTCGTATTAAAAGTTTTAAAAAAGTTCGAGTACCTTTCTCTTCAAATTCTTAAAAATCAATCATTTAGTTTTAAATTAATATTATGCTACCAACTTCAAATTCATAAGAAAGAAATCGAATCCAATTATTTTCGAATCCAATTGTCAAGCTTAAATGTTTCCTCTCTCCATTCATTCCATAAATGTCAACGAACTCATCCTGACCGTCAAATATTCAAACGGACGGTTGAGATCATTCATGGAGACATCTGTTTTGGCGCCTTGAGGAATTCGAAAATAAAATGGCAACTTCTCGTCGAAGACCAAAAACCTTCCATTCTAAAAACGCGACTTTTAGGGTTTTGGTTTGGTGATGATGGAAGGGATTACTACTTGCACTTCCTTGTTCGTTGAGCTTCAGGTTCGTGGCGTCGGACTTCTTTTCTTTTTGGTGTTTTTAGGGTTCTTTTTGGTGATTTGAATGTTTTATCTTTGGTTTTATTGATGTTTTGTTTGATTTTAGGAATTCGACTTTGGCTTCTTCTTCTTCTTCTTTCGAGAAATTCGATGGTTTGGGGGTTTGAATTTGATGATTTTGGTGTTGTATTTGCTGTTAGATTTCGTGAATTGGATCATTGGAATTTCTGTGAAATTTGGTTTCTTTTGGTGTATTTGGATTATTATTATTTTTTGAGAAATTTGAGGGTTTCGTTTTTGGATCTTTGCTTCTGTTTCATGTTTGAATTTCTTGAGAAAAAAAATTAGTGTTTTGGGAGTGTTTTGAGTTCGTATTTAGATCTGTTGTTGGTTAAGTTGTGGAATTTTTTGTGCTTTTCAATTGTTTTTATTACATATTTGAGTTGCATTTATTTGGATAACTTTGGTCGGGTTTGATTCTCACTTTTCTTTTGAGGATTTCCTTAATTGAAAGAGTTGGCTTGAATGCAGAGTTTGTGGGACGATATTGGCGAGAGCGATGAGGAAAGAGATGCAATGATTTTGCAGCTCGAGAAAGAATGTCTTGATGTATATCGAACAAAGGTGGATCTAACAAGAAAGCTTAAGGCAGATTTCCACCAGGCATTGGCCAAAGCTGAAGTTGAAGCATCGACTATTATCTCTGCTCTTGGAGAAAATGAACTCTATACACAGGTTTGCCTTCATCTTCAATCCCTAAGATTGTTTATCTTAATTAAATCACACCTATTTCCGTTCAGTTCATGAAGCCAAATGGAACTCTAAAGGAGCAAGTATCGGCAATAAAACCTGCGTTGGACAGCCTGAGAAAGAAAAAGGAAGAAAGATTGAAAGAATTTGTGGACATTCAATTGCAACTTTCTAGGATTTCCGAAGAAATAGCAGGCAATACTTATGATGATGATGATGTTTCCTCTCCACAAGTGGATGGGAAGGTTTTGACCTTGAAAAGACTAGGTGAATTGAAGAACCATCTTGAAGAACTACAAAAGGATAAGGTTCCTCTTTACGTTCTTTGCTTGATCTAGCTCTTTTTATTTATATTCATTTAAGCTGGAAATTTTCTAATACTCTCCTTAATCTATGCAGAGGAGCCGCATACAAAAAGTCAACTCTTGTGTGCAGATGATACATGAACTTACAAGCATATTATGCCTCGATTTCAACCGAACGATCGCTGAAATTCATCCAAAATTTGAGAATCCTACAAATGCAAAGCCTATAAGTGATGCTACGCTTGCAAGATTGGAAGGAGTTGTTAATTCCTTGAACAAAGAGAAAAATCAAAGGTTAAGAAAGGTAAAAACTGCAATTCTTAATTCGTGCAGTAACTTAGACGTAACTTACATCCATTAAATGCAGGAAGGAAAACACTAGTTAGAAATTGCTTTTTAACCATGATGTCAACTATATCTACACTCCAGATGTGTTTAAGTTTATTGAAAATGTTACCTTTATTTGTTGTAGCTAAAAGACTTGGGAAGTGCTTTTGTTGAATTGTGGAATCTCATGGAGACACCGACAGAGGAGCAAGAAAGATTCAACCATGTTACCTCTCTAATTAGTGCATCTGATGATAAGGTTTTAGATCCCAAGTCCCTTGCTGCAGCAGTCGTTGAGCAAGTGAGCATTCATTTCTGTGTTGGTGAGTCCATGTTAGTCATACTTATGTACTTTATCATCTCTAATTGTTTGTTTGTTTATCAGGCTGAGATTGAGATTGGGAGACTGAATGTTCTCAAAGCAAGCAAGATGAAAGAAATAGTATTAAAAAAGCAAAATGAGCTCGAGGACATATATAGAAGTGTTCATATGGATGTTGATGGTGATGCAACGAAAAAGAGGCTTATCAACCTCATCGAAACTGGTTTGTCTTTCATTTTATCTTTTCTCAACCCCTTGTTTAGTGTGTTCATCTTTTTTCAGCTATATGACGAAAGGATAAGAATTAAGAGACTCAAGTTGCCATAAGTAGATGTTGAGTTCTCCATTCTAAATGTGATTTGTATAATGCACCCGTGCATCATAGGACATTCTTGTTCCTCGTAAACCTATCTCGTCAATTTCTCATTTTGCGTTTACTTTTTTCTCTCCTGGTTCTCATTCCTTATATTGGCTAACCATACTGAAAACTTTAGATTGTAACTGTGCTATATCATTTGGCCATGCAGGTAGTTTAGATTTGGCAGAGCTGCTCACGCGAATGGATGATCAGATAGCTAAAGCTAAAGAACAAGCTATGAGCAGAAAAGAAATATTGGATAAGGTTGAAAAGTGGAAATTCACCTGTGAGGAGGCTGAGTGGTTGGAGGACTATGAAAGGGTAATTCAGCCGATCAGATACCTTGACTGTAATAAGTAATAATATATAGAATTCTGGCTCTTCTCCACCCATCATTTAGTTTCATATTGAACTAGACGGTAAAGTACACATGTCCAGATAAGTTCCCGGAAATAAAGCTCATCTCCGGGAGAAGAAAGGAGTAACTTCATTTTCCTGCTACCTTAAGTTTTTTCCGTAGCTTTACTTTAGGGATAAGTAGACACAATAAGTATCTTCTGTGTTGCATTAACAAAGAGAGAGTACACATATGACTTGGTTGCAGAAACGGATTTTGCATCAATCCATCCATCTCCTGGAAGATCAAAATAATTATGACAGGTTCATGCACTCATGGTTAAGTAGGATTCGATAGACAATGATCTTTTTTCTTTAATCTAGATGGTGAGCAGACACATCATTAGTGTCTCTGATGGTAAACAGATGCATTATTACAGACAACTTTTTTTTAGCTGATCGAAAAATGTAACTAGTATGTATACCAGTCTATGAGCTTAGAATAATTATTTTTCCTCTTCATGACAGGATCAAAATCGTTATAATGCTCGCGGAGCACACAAGAATTTTAAACGTGCAGAAAAAGCACGTATCCTGATCAACAAATTGCCTTGTGAGTCTTCACTTACCTGTATTCACTAATCCGTAATCATTTGATGAGTTGTTCTAGTCTTCATACACATCCCAAATGATAGAATTTTGCAAATATTTACCTCTGAAGAATTTGATTATCTGTGCATAATTTTATCCGTTTCTAAGTATGCATATGTTTTCATCAGTCTTGACCCTTCAACATGGGGTAGTTCCTTGAGTAGTGTTTTCTGATGCAAGCATAGATATCATTTTCTTTGCATAATAATGAGAAAAATAGATTACTTAGCAGTCTAAAATCTGAATCGTGGTTTGATGTGTGAAGTTTCAATAGGCAGGATTTACATTTCTAAAATGTCATAACCTCCAATTTCTTAATCTATAACTGTATAATTTCTGGTTATATACAGCGCTTGTAGAAAATCTAATTGCCAAAGTCAAGAGCTGGGAAAAGGAGAAAGGAGTGCCCTTCTATTTTGAAAAGGTATTCAGGATTGACCCTATTTATGTTTGAGTATATAAGCATTCGTATGTTCGACCACATAAAAATGTTTTCTTCATTTTGATATGTCTATGCTTTTCCCCCCAGCAGATGAAACTGTTAGAACTTTTGGAAGAATATAACATGTCAAGACAGCAAAAGGAGGAAGAAAAGCACCGCTCGAGGGTACTGCATCACTAATTTGTCAAAATAAACAAGCATTTAATTCCTCATGAAATTCAGATATGATATTCCACTACTAGCTAATACTCTTAGTAGTTACAGATAAACAAACTGACTCTTCTCTTCTAGTTATTGCACTTATTGATTATCAACTTCTTCCAGGAGCAGAAAAAACTACAAGAGCAGTATAATGCAGAGCAAGATATGCTTTACGGCACCAAACCCAGTCCTTCGAGGCATCCCACAGGAAAGAAGCCACTGGGGCAAAGTGCCATCGTGAACATGGGAACTCCACGACGAATGTCAACCGCTACAGGGAAGCCAGGAAGCTTGTCATCCTCTAATAAGGAGAGGAAGAGCAAATTTGCGGCACCTTCGCCCCTTAACTATGTTTCTCTTTCTAAGGATAACAATATGTCTCGTAGCCACTCAACTGTAACTCCATGAAATTGCTGCACCATTTTCTCTCTTACTGCAGTTAAGCAATTGGAGTATTGATTGTTTGCTGCTTAGATGGTTTGTTTTTGTTCTGGAATCAGATATGATGCTCTTGGATGCAATCATATAACCATAAGGGATTAAAATACATTTTACTTGTACACGATTTGTTTGGATGTTTCAACCTTTGGCGGTTTGTCAATGGTGTTATCCTCACAAATTTATACCCATTAATACGCAGGTAGTCTTCTGGTGAAATTTCTGTTTACTTTTATGTTTTGCTTAGAGATGCTCTCCCGGGATTAATTTTCTTTTTCAGATGTTCATTTTCTCAATTGAAGAGTTCATTTTTCAAAACACATTAGCTTGATTACTGGTGTTTCACCGTTGTATTTACCATCACGAAAATTAAAGAATTAGTTCCAGGGATGCAAATGTTAACCGATCATCTAAGTTGATCTGATTCGAAAATTACAATTTGACTGATATTTGATAAAATAAAAAAATTATCAAATACAATTTGGAATTGCATTGGTTTAATTTTTTTTACCATTTTCAAATTCAAATACGTCAAACTATATCCGAATATCCGAAAATACCAATTTTGACATCTAATATATGTGGTTATTAATATTTGTATTGTGAGTTAATAAAAAAACAAAATTATTTCCTAAAAGCAAATTATAATATAATTCTCTTAAAACAACTTTCCAAAATATATTATACAACAAAAGTCTAAAGATATATAAAAAACATTATAAGAATTTGAATATTATCCAATTTCAAATAATTTTCAAATTCGAATATGAAATCGATAAGCTATAAAAAATTGAATTGGAATTCAGATTTGATATGCTTATTTGAAATTTAGATTCAAATTCGAATACAAATTATACCAAATTTCAAAAATATCCATCTACATCCCTAACCACAAGGTCATTCAGCAAAACACATCAGGATGGACAATTTGCCATCGAAAAAATTATTATAAATATACATCATAAGCAGAAGGGTAGTATTAACTCAATATTGTTGTTGCTATTTACATGTATCGTCAAAAAAAACTAAACTAAACTGATTCTAAAAGTGAACCATCCCCTCTTCAGGAATCCATGGTTCCTACTTGATTCCAGGAGAAACTTCTGTAGGTAAAAACAGGGCTACTCAAAACTTCTGGTGCCCAAGATAATCACTCTCAAGTCAGTTAATCGACAAAACTGAAAGACGACGTATTCAAAGGCCATGAACATTATTCCTCAACAACACATTGTGAGGACGACGCTCAGACCCATGTTACTCTTTTTGTCATCGTGCCCGGATGACTTCACAAAACACTCCGGCCAGGATGTCAATAACATTCAAAGACTTTATTTTTTTATTTGACCATATAGCATTCTGGGGAACAGTCTGGGTTCTGAGAACTGTCGTCGATGACATCAGGTAAACTCCCATACTCGTTTTGCACACATTCAAGGGCTGGTGATGGACAGTCCAAAATGCTCATTGACACACTTCTTTCTTGCTGTAATTCAAAATGCACATTGACACTCTTCTTTCTCTTTGGTTCCTTTGACTTGGGCGTAGGGTCAAGAATGTCGTCCTCTAAGAATGATGGTTGATATTCCTCCACATTCATAGAAGGTTCTGTAGTGGTTGCAGGCTTTGTTGGTTTTTTCGATCTTGGAGTTTGAGATTTTGAGCTTGCTTTTCTCTGCAAATTTAGGAGTTCCAAAGAAGGTTTTTTAATGATCAATAGGTTGACGTCAAATAAATGCCAAGGAAACATTTAGTATTGATGCGCAAAAACACAGTATTAATACTTAAATACATAAATACCTTTTTATTGTTGATTTCATTCTCAGCCTCTGCACCAAGTTCATCATGCCTCACACCCTCTTGCTCATTCTGGATATCTTCCAAAGTCACATCTCCGTCTGCATTCACAAGTATACCTTTTGTTGGGCGTCTCTTCTTCTGTCGCTCTTTAACCTGAAAGTATTGAAAGCAATCTCTGAAGATGTTTCCATGACCAAGATGGCAAATATTGCAGACTTGCTGTGAAAATAAAAGGTGATTGCATGAAACAAACAAGATTTTTCTAAAAGATGTACCTGCATGGGTATTTCCCTTAATTTCTGCTCCAGCTGCGCATCATCAAGAAGTAGGGAGACAACATCCTCAGATTGCAGAAGATCACCCTGAACATGGCCACCTGTCATGACAAGTTGCTGGACGGTATTCTTCTGGCTCGCTCTTTGAAGAATCTTCTCTTCGACTGTTTCTTTGCAAATCAACCGATAAACTGTAACCTGTATTAGCAATCAACAAAATGTAAGAAATATAAAAATATAAAGTTCTGAGCAAAATATTTACGATGTACTAATATATTTCTCATAATAACAGTAACAAGGTGCGAGCCAAACGCCCCCCAAGCTACTGAGCCATGTATTCTTGCTCATGCTTGACTCTAGTCAGCTCAACTTGGTCTTGGTAAGAAGTAGAACTTGCACTGTATGATGGTATGAGTGTATGACACTTTTCTCTTGTACTTGTAAGAAGTTAACAAAGCCTGCTATCCTATTCTAACTGATGTTGGCCGAACACTTCTCAAGGGTGTAAGTAACATAATGTGGGAAATAGATTGCTTAAGTCGAAGCCAGCACACCAGCTTGAATAAGAACTTGCAAACCTTAACAGTAATCTCCATCATGTACTGTCTTTTTTATGAGAAGAAAATGTCTTTTCATTTATTAGATTACAGGGACGTAAGGTGTAAGCCACAAACTACATGCGTCACAAAAATTTAACATACAATTTATTTCTTTAACGCATCAAAGTGATGTTCCGAAAGTATTAGTTTCACTAACCTCTTTAGTCTGACCCAGTCGGTGCGCCCTATCCATTGCTTGTAGGTCCAGAGTAGGATTCCAGTCACTTTCGTAGAAGATCACCGTATCAGCAGCTGTCAAGTTAATACCCAAGCCTCCAGCTCTAGTGCTGAGCAAGAAAACAAAAATATCGCTCCTGCAATTTTGTAACTTCGAAGTTTAGTTGGAAAAGTCGATGAGAAATTTATATACTAAAATGCATTTAAATTGTATTAAATATGATTAATCCAGAGAAAACCCACCGATTTTGGAAGTCCCTGACCATATCACGACGGTCAGTAAGAGTAGAGGATCCATCAAGCCTGAGGTATTTGTATTTTCGATAATTCATATAATCCTGTAAGCGATTATGACATCCGTGTTAGTGGTTAAAAGGTAAAATAAGTTTGTTGCACCTATGCTATCATATATGTATCAAAGCAAACAATAATGCCACTAGAAGTTAATTCATAAGCAAAACAAAGTAGATGTGTCAGATATTATACGCCATGATTACCATCCAGAAGGCTTGTGTGATTTCATAATTTATGTGATGTTCTCTAAATATAAGAAAATTAAAGTTGCATAGAATAAATTGACAAAAGAGTACCTCAAGTATATCAAGCATCTTTGTCATCTGTGCAAACAAAAGTATGCGATGATTATTGGCTCGAAGTCGTTTCAATAATTGGTCCAACATTTGAAGTTTCCCGGATTCCTTCAATCAGAAATTTTATAGTTAGCACATATCTGCTGTCAAACAACAAGGTACTAACAAATCCACATAACCAGTGTCTACAAAAATGTGGCCGTGTTTCCAGATAAAATGCGAGACTTCCCACAATATCTCAAGCAATTGAAATTTTGTGCAAAAGTTGGTCACTTGGAATAAGTTTGAGAATATACCGTAAGCATCTTGGCAGGGTCAAAGCTTCGCACTGGTGGAGAAGAACCAAAAATCATGAATGGTCGATGTAGAATAGGCTCAGTGCTAAAGACCCGCGTATCTATTTCTCGTATAAAATGATGGGGATCAGGTGGAACACCGGGTCCATTGAATTCAGATGTGCGAGCATGACCAAGAAGAAGCCTTTTCGTCCAGGGATGATGCAGTTCTTCAACCATTTGATATGCAAAATTTCTATCAGTGCACTGAACACTAATCTGTACAAAATAGAAATACCGTTGATGATGTAAAAGCAGAACACAGAACGAATAATAGATTAAAAATATATTTTACCAACAGCTTCACGCCATCTTGCCATACTTTATATGAATGCATATGTGACAATAACATATACCATGATTTTTTACATAATATATGTGATCACACCTGTCACAGAATGATGGATAGTTCGCAAAGTCTTGCACAATATTTGGAAGTTTAATTTTTTAAAATATTTTCACTGGACACACATTGTCTGAAGTTTGCAGTGCATAAGGGCATGGTTCGTATATTTGGCATAGTTCGTAATGACAAACTCAATGACATTGGTTAGTACATATTTTTAATAAAACAGTTCACAGTAACCACTACATGCATAGTGTTTACATAAACATCAAACACAGAATAATGATGTTGTATGCCAGAGATTAAAAGGCTGTTTCACTTATTAGAGTCATCCGAACCACATAATGTTATGCTACCCACTCTTGAAATCCACTAAACTTGTTGGAACAAATCTAATACCGACAGTCTTCATGGAAAATTATCAATTCGCTGAAAATATATTGACTAGTTATTATCTTGCATTGACATTTGACCGATCTACATTGACAGACAATTTTCTCCAAAAAAACAGAAAATTAGATATTGAAAATGGATGAAAATCATTGCAAGCACAAACATACTTACAATAGGGGCTTGGGCATGTGGAATGAAAGCATATACCGCACGTAGAAAATCGATGTTGGACATGAATCTATCCTCATGAAATTCTACCAACGACATGTATGGGGCATAATCAGGACCCGTGGCGAGCTTTGTTTGCATTATGCGTGCTTTAAATTTTAAGGGAACATTCAGCATTGCCGAAGCCCTAACTTTAACTTTGTTGATATCATTAATCTCCAAGAAATCATCCTCTGATTCCCATATTTCGTTCTGCAGGATATCCCACTCCATCAAGGAGAAGAGGAGCATCTCAAAGAAAGAAGCCTTCGCCAGAAAAGCAACCTCAGCGGGAGATAGTTTCATCAGGCGAGTAAAACCTAAAGCTCCACTGACATACTTATCATGGGGCCATGAAGATTGGAAAATATTATCAGGCGAGAAAACATCGAAATTTTTTGCAGCAGTTGATGCACTGCCATGGATTGTACCCAACTTCCTTTGAGATGTTTCTTGGTAAACCAGTTTTGGCATCTGCATTAGGTAATCAAAGACAAAACTGAAATAAATTGGAAGAGAAAAGATGGGTGATACTAAAACAGGTATCAGATGGTTAGGATTTAGCAGGACCTTGTACGTAACAGGATTCCGACCCCCTGGATAATGAATGACTTCTAATTCTCCAAATGGAGCTGGGGAAAGCGGATTTGGTATCTCAGCAAAGTAAGCATATGTTGTTCCTTCATTACGTTCAAATAACTCTGGATGATTGCACACCTAACAACACAAAAGAAAGATACCCATCAAAATTAAGATAATTGTTAATTGATAAGAAAGGAAACAGTGGCTCAGATGAAAATAAAAGAAATCAAAATCTTAGAAACCAATACAAAGAACAGCCGAAATGATGAGAATGAGCAAAAGCATCTAGTAACGCATCACCTTCCGCAACTGGATGACAATGTTCATCAGGTTGACAAACTTCTTTTCACTTACAGACCCAGATCTAACATCAATCAACTCAGCCAGAGAAATTTTATTCTTTATAGCTTGATAAAATGCCTGCTGACGAGAACTCAAATTGCAATTTACTGTTAATTCAGTTTTTCCAGTCATTTCCGATATGACATCCTTCTTAACTCTCCGCAGCATAAAAGGCTTCAAAACAGCATGCTGCAAAGACCAACATCATATGCAACACGAAGATTTTCAAGAATTATTCTGCACCATGTGCCTATAACTGGGAAAAAACATGATGTTCAACCAAATTGATCCTTACCAATCTGGTCAGCTGATGCTCGTTAAGAGTACCACCATGTTCTGCATGATTCTCGATGCTGAATATAAAAAGATGCAAATGTAAGGTATGGAAAGACCATTTACAAATTTTAGTAGCTTGTTAGAAAATGTACCCTTTTGAAAACCACTCATTGAACTGGTCGTGGCTGTCAAACAAGGTAGGCATGATGAAATGGAGGAGGGCCCAAAGCTCTGCCATGTTATTCTGTATAGGTGTACCAGTCAGAAGTAGACGATTTCTACAATTGAAACTGAGCAGCGTCTTCCACCGAATGCTGATGTTTAAATCCAAAAACAAAGTATAAATTAAACCACATCAAGTTAGGAAGGATACAAACAGCAAGGGATGTGCCATGGCCTACTAGCCTAAACCCTACTACATTTCTAATGGTGAAATAAACAATAAGATGGTCCTGGTGTTATTATTCAGTGCAAAATTCTCACTGGACTATGATTTGTGAAAAAATATAAGATCAATATGTAAGAGAAGCTGTGAATATCAACAAAGAAAAAAGAGTGAACAAAAACCTGGTTGAACTTTTAATTGCTTGAGCTTCATCTAAGACCATATATTGCCATTTCACACGCCGCAAGTACTTCTCATCAACTACAAGCAGCTGATAGCTAGTGACAAGGATGTGGAAGGCGGAATCCCTGTGAAAAGTTGTAAAAAACCATTCCATTATAAGACATGAAACAAATTATTTCCACTTTAACACGTGAAACGGCAATAAACAAGATCCTACGGAATCCTTGTAGTTCAAAAGGCAGACAATGTCTGATTTATATCATACCTTTTATATAAACGCTTAGGGGTGATATTTCTCCTTAGTATTGCCCTGTCTTGATTGCTACCCCAATATGGGATTGTCTTGAGAGCAGGGCAAAATCGATTAACTTCATCAACCCAATTATTCAAAACAGAGGAAGGGGCCACAATAAGAAATGGTCCCCATATATTTTTATCCTGCTCAGGTTGGCAAATATAGTAAAAAATTGTCAGAGCTTTTGGAAATCTGCAACTGGAACTTAAAGATGCAGCGTAAAACTCAACTGCATGTAGATGGTGTCGGTTGAAGCTACAAGTAAATATGGAAAATGTACACTCTTTTTACAAAAGATGGAAGGTTTAAATGCACGAAGAAACATAATATTAAAAAGGCGTGGAGCTACAAAACTCACCTCAGCTAAATGAGCCAGGAAAGCCATTGCCTGTATCGTTTTCCCCAAACCCATCTCATCAGCAAGAATTCCATTTAAACCCTAGTCATAAACGAAAGACAAATATGTTAATCAACAAATAGATGGTCAATATAAGTACGTGGAGGAATATGATAGCTAGAGCTTTACCTGCTCATAGCAGTTAACAAGCCATTGCAGTCCCTTGAGTTGATACTCTTTTAGACAACCCTTAAACATTTGTGGTGTCTGTACTGATGATGTCACGGGCATGGTCGATCTGCGACATATAAAGCCAGTAGATTCAGTCTAAAAACTCATATTATACTTAACAGTGAGCAACTTATAAAGCACATTATAAGTCCATCATTGAAGGAAACTTACGGATTAAGAAGATCAATACTGCTCGAAGCATTAACGGATGAATCACTTGTTGCCAAACCCTCGGAGTTCACCAGACGTAGCTTCTCACATTCACTATCAAATGCATTTGTTATTTTCTTCTGTTGGAAGACGGCATTTTGGGCAGCTTTCAAGGCCTCTTTTTTCATCTCCGCCTCTTCAGGATCTTCCTCGCTCAAGAGTTCATTTGCTGGAACAGGTGGTGTTTCTACAGATTTTGCGTCACCATCAGGTTGGGGAAGAGCTTCCGAAGCTTGTGACGGTGCCTTGTTCTGCATGAAATGACTATAAAGTTCTGTTTGAGATAGCAAAAAGTTCAACCTTTGTTGTTGTCTTTTTGTTTCACGGAGCTCTTCCTCACGCTTTCGAGCTTCGGCAGCCTCTTTTTCCTCCTTTTTCCTCAATTCAGCCTACAGGAAAACACTCAAGAAATTGGAGTGATCTTGGTTCAATTAAAGACAATGTAGTATCATCCTAGGAATGTATTTCATCCCTAGAACAACTTCATAAGCTTATGTTCTTTCAAGTTATGAAGATAAAATATGGTGTTACGAATTGATACTTACCTGCTCTTTGTCTATTCTTTTCCAAAAGACTAGCATGTCCCTTGCCATCTTTCTTGTTCGCTGAGATCCAATCCTCATCATTTTTAGAGAACGATCAAGTTTCCATTTAACCTAAAAGCAAACAGATGAGATTCAGCTAAGCAGATCCAAAAGCACTACCTTCTAGTGGGGGAAAAGAAAGACTACATCACATGCACATAGTGTCGTGTGGAAAATCAACGAGAGACGGTCACCTCTCTTTGGCAAGTCTCGACACATCTTTTTGCATCACTATAACGTTTTCTATGGATAGTGCCAAAGAGGCGATGATGTTTTGGAATGTCTCTTCTTGCAATGTTGATCCATACTTTGCCCATTTTTTCCATCTCCTCTTTTTCTATCGTTGAAGGATCTTTCGCTTTTATTGGTTTCTTCGCCAAGCTTCGCTCAATAATCTGAAGTTACAACAAGCAGGAATAAAAAAATTACTAGTGTAATTAATTACCTTACAGTGAAATGTCAAAAAAATTAATAAATGAGAATTTGTGGTATATAAAAGGGTACTGACCTCATACATATCTCCTTTTTCCAGGATCCTAACATAGTAAACCTGCAATGTACCATTTTCTGACAATATCGACCTTCTTATCTTACCCACTGCTCCTTCAGGAATGGCCAAAGAATCCAAATCAACATCACATACTTTCAGGTTGAATTTCTGAACCGAACTAACAGATTGCGACTTCAGTTTGGCCTGTAAAGACTCGTACTGAGGTACGGGCTCACCCAACCCTCTTCGATTCCAAAAACCACGTTGTCTCTCAATCGCAACCATTGTCGCCAGGGACTTCAAATCTAAGTTACCTCTCAGATAATGCTCATCCACTTTAATATCCGCAAAAGTTGGCAACTTCAGAGAGGCCGCAAGTTCATCGTACATTGGAGGAATACGATATGTGATGCCCTCCCCGATATCCAAATAAGGAGAATCAAGAGAAGGTGCAAGTCTATTACCATTTTCATATTCAAAAGCAAAATCATTGTAGTCCGGCGAGGTTTTCAAATTAGGAACTGTTGTTTCCTTCTCAACTGGAACGAAAGGCTCATTCCTAGATTTTCGGGCTTTGAATTGGTCAGACCTCGTAACTGCCATTGCCGTCCGAGTGGGTGTTAGTCCTGAGGAGTCTCTAGACCTCATCTTGCGATATTTAAGTACATGTTCTCCAAGCATTGAACGATACTGCTCCTCTGAGATGCCACCGCCATGGGCTTCATCACATTCATCGTTGCTTTCAGGTTCTTGCCCCAAGGAAGAGATTGAGGCAGACTCAAGGTCACTTGGGGTAGCTCTTTTCCTCCTCTTCTTTGACACACTTGAGTCAGCAGATCTTTCATCATTGTACCCATTCGCATGATCCTCCGTAGCTTCTAGTCCTGTTCACGGCGAAGAATAAAATTTGAGATATGTTGCTTATCGAAATTTGTGTTTGATATGAAAACAAATAAAATCCACTGAAAAACGAAAAACTGTTTAACAACACATGAAAAAAGATTCACAGCAAGTGCAAAGAAAATAAAGCATTTGTATTGGGACTTCAATTGTTTATAAAGGAAAATATACAGACAGCAATATTTAAATTAAAAAACATACCTTGGCTACTTATGCTCTCACCCTGACTACCATTGCCAGAACTATCGAAATCACCATCTCGTTGGGGAAGTCGGAAGTTCATCAAAGGCTACAATGACATTAAGAAAGAAGGTGAAAATAAGGAAAAGCTACTTCTAGTGATTATAAAGACACAAATTTGCATAAAATTCAGAGAAGTATATTAAAACATATGCATGTAAAAACATGACATTCATAGATAGGTTTGCTAAACTTTAAGGGCAACATGAACCAATGAGCAGGTGTATCTCAACTCATTGGCAAACACCAGTCTTATGCCATCATCAAGGCCTGGTCTACCAGAAAAATAATCAATACACTGAACATCGAACCAGAAATACATCTAAACATGCAACTCCTTACATGAATGCTAATTACATAGAAAACGAAACACAAAACACCTAAAGCATGTTTGATAAGAAACTTCAGAACCCAACAAACTCAGAGAACCACAACGCAGTACGTGTAATTTTGCAACAAAGCCAAACATGAGAAAACCAACACTCCTATTGGAGCAAAACACCATCTTTCACAACAAACAAGCATACCCTAACGTACATAAAAGACCCAAAACCAATCAAAATCGAAAACAATCTCCAAAACCAAACCAGCAAACCAAGAGAAACAGCGATTTTCCGCGAGAAACCGCCAAAACAGACCACAAACCAGAGGTAACCGCACCAAGACGCGATTTTGACGACGACCCAAATCCCCAAACCACCCAAAAACATCAGAGAAACTGCAAGTACGAAATCTATGGTCGAAATCGGCGTCGGGTTACCTCGAGGTTGAAGAGGTTGGAGTAGGAAAAGCCGTTGGAGGAGCGATTGGGACCGCCTTCCATGCGCGCGGGGTGGAGGGGAGGAAACCCTAATCCTAGGGCGAAACCCTAACCCTAGATTTTGGGAGGAGGTGGGATTTGGGGGGTGATTGGAGGTAGAGGTGACGGCGGGGTTTGTAAAGAAGACATTTTTTTCCTTTCCTTTTCTTGTTTTGTTCGTTATGAGGAGATAAGTTAGGAAGAGTGAAAGTAGGGTGGTTAGGGAAGAGGGATTTAATTATTTTTGTGATTAATTAATGATTTATTATTGTTTTTAGACTTGCATTAAATAAAATTAAAGTCATAAGCACAGCTTCTGAAATCATCTAACAAGTTTACATAGTATAACATAAAAATACAAGTTGGTTAAGCATCGTTTATGGTTAGATTATAATAACAAACTCACATGCCACACCCTTCTACCAAGTGTCCACTGAAGATGAGATACACCTAAGGAAATTATTTTTTCGAACACAATCATTCTTTCCTCGACTACAACACGAGGGTATAGTTAGGGGGTAAACTGTAATTAACCTAATTTTTTATTTGGATGCACATTGGACGTGTGTAAAAAAAATGGAAAATTAGAATTATCATGAGAAATACCCGTAAATGTATGGATAATAACGAACAACAGAAAAGAAATTGATAGAAGATTAAAAAATTATGTTTAATTTTTGATACGAATAACTTAGTAAAGAAAATAAAAGAAAAATATAGCATCGTATTATCAAAATACTCATGCATTTTAACCATGTTATTTCACTTTGGGATATTTTAGGAAGAATAAACAAAATTCAAATGTCCCTCCATTCTAGGAGAGAAAGTTGTTTTTTATATATATGATGATTTCTTTTTTTCCACTTTTCTTTTTTATTGTTATCCAAACAAAAGAAATCCAATTTTCTTTCCTTTTCTCCCCATTTCTCTTCGTAAGTTATTAACCAAACACACTATAAATCATTAGATTGTCCATTAATAGAACGAGGTGACTTTAACTCTTAGGACCAAGAAGCGAAGCAAGCACACATTTAACTTCTAACAAAACAATGACAATAGGACAAAGAAAGATGTCGGGAGTTCTTAGATATCAAGATTATGCGTCGATGTCTCAATCAATAACTAAAATAGAAACTATAACTCTAGTTTGAAACTGCAACTCACATCACAATGCGTGACATGGTGCCGAATTCATGTCTTAAAAAAACAGTAGAAAATAGAAACTTTGAGAGGCATCAAATGGCCATCACCAAAAAAGAAGGCCCATCGGGCCCGGCCCAGTCCAGCCCACAGAGTCGTCGTCTCCGCCTCTTTTACCACCTACGAGGAGAGAGAAAGAAGAGAGAGCAGAGAGAGAGTAGAGAGAGATGTCTTTGGTGGATTACGATTCTTCTTCCGAAGAAGAAGAAGAAGAAGCAAAAGTCAACGAAGTCGAACCCAACAGAAGCGAACAACAACAACACAACAACAACTCCAACCCAACGTGAGCTCTCTCTCCCCCTTTCCCAGTCTAGGGTTTTCTCTCCGCTTGGCTTACCTCGAGTTCGGTATTCGATTCCGATGGGTTTCCGCTTTCGATTTTAGGGTTTCGGTCGTCCGGAAGTTAAGGTTTTTGCCGGAAAGTGCTGAAAATTATGGACTTTTCCCCCTCCCAATACCGGTTGGAATTGGTGAATGGACTGTGATTTCGCTTCGTGTTTCGCAAATTGTGATCCGACTTATCCAAATGAGGCGGGTTGCACTGAGAATTTGGTTATATCCTTGGGGGTTTTTAACTACGCGTGATCGAAATTGCTTACAGATACCGGAATTTCATGTCTTTTTTTGGGTGATTTTATCAAGCTTGGAGAAAGAAGGTGGTTTGCTTGAGGAGTTTTTTAGGGGGTTTCACTGCATACCGGAATTTCAATGTGAAGCGATGAAGTACCGGAATTTTCGTGATCATATTTCCCCAAACAGTGGTTGGCACAAGATATTTGATTGATTTTTGTATCAGGAATGGTTTGATTCACAAAGGTTACTTGGTTTTGAATTTGTGGAATGCACACATGAGCAACGAAAATTTGGAAAACTACTAAAAAAATTCAATACAGTTATCCAAATAGTGTAACCACAGGTTGTTTGCTTGAAAAGGTTTACTTTCATTACTAGGGTTTCTGCATGCACATCCATTTTTTTCCCTTTGTGTGTGTCATGTTTGGCTAAATTCCTCACAGAACTGAAATCTGTGATTGCCAAAAGCTATTGAAATTGAATGATTATAATGCACCACGTAGTGCAATAAAACTAAAGCATTAGAATTTTACTTGTTGTTCCAAGCATCTTTGGTTTTGATGTGGGCTTGCAGTGGCCAACAACCTATATCTTAAGCTTAACTATCCCATATGCCATTTTGCTTTTGAAAGATTTCTGCTCCTGTAGTAGGGTCTTCTAGTACGATTGGGAGGCAAACTTGCAAAGGGAGTTACGAAAATGTATATCAACAACAGTTGGCATGCCCATTTAGTAGTCTTTAATCTGCGCCAATCATGTTCGCAGTCATTGTGTCTGTTTTATTTGTCTGGCTGCCCTTTTCTGATTCCTGTCATGGCCTCGTTTTGTTTTTTGTATTTTGTAATCTTTTTTATGGTTGCTTCTTGTTGTCTGAGTTTGACCTGGGCTTCATGCTTGGAGCCTTGAATACAGCAGCAGTATGTAGTCATTTTTGTGTGCATTCTTGGTATGAAAATTTTATGCATGTTTGTTCTCCTATCATAGTATACTATTGTGACGATGCTAATAACTCTATATGTAAGTGTAGGGAAAGAGTGCAAATAGCAACTGCAGAACCAGCTGGTGTTCCATCTCCCACTTTACCAACTGTTCAGCTACCAGATGCCTCACTTCTTTTTTCTTCATCAGAACACCAATCTCAGCAAGTAAGTGGCAGCGACCACTCCTCTAGAGTTGCAGCTGCTATGAGCTTAGGTGCTTCGAGAAAGCGGGAATCAAATGGTTCTGCACCACAATTTTTACAAAGTAAACATCCTAGAGGGAACTTGCCACAACCAAGGAATGTACCTGGGAGATCAAGTGGCTTTCTTCCTCCTCAACTTCTTGGAAGGTTAGTATTTATAAACTCTTGTTCCTCCTATTAATTCAATTAGGCTACTGTGATGCAAGCATGATTGATTTTGGGATGTTCTGGGATGTCTTCTCTGTGGAAATAATCTTATCTGTTCCAACAAGGTGGAAATGCAACAATAGTAACAAAAAGACCTTGTCCCAAACTAGTTGTTGCAGGCTAGCATTGAAATTACTCAAGAATCAAGGTGAAAATGGGAAGATTAAAATAAATTACTTGTACACAATTTTTTCCCTCAGCACAGTTTGTCTAATACTTCATACCAATTACTTTCATTTCACTTTCTATATGTACCACTCGATTTGATATTATTAGTCCATTGACCTTTGTGAATGACAAAAGAGGAAACTAAACGATAACAAGGCAAGCTTCAGGAGCATAAAAGCCTATTCGTTTTTTATCATTCTAGTGCTGGGAAAGGTTTTTTAAACCTTTTTTATAAAAAAACTATTGCAAAGTGAGTGATGAATCTTAACCTTCAACTTTGTTTCTAGAGAGGTTGTTCCACAATATGCAGCAAGCTCTTACTTTTTTAATTGGTAGCAAAGAACTTACCATTCATTCTATGTTTTGTTTAAATTTTGAAGTATTAGATCGGAAGATTTGTTTCACTGTTTGAAGTAGCTTCTTTTTGTGCAGCATTGATAACTTAGAATCTCTGTTGGTGTCAAACTAGTGATTCAAGAACCATCTTTGGTGGTCTCTAGTTTCAATTGATGTTCTGTTTCAGTTATACATCCTCCTCCTGCTGTTCTTGTTTGTGTATATCAATTATTTTTGGTGTTGCTAATGTCACTTTGTTGTGGGAAGTGGAACTTGTGCGAATTGGCATCCTGATTCCTGTTTAAAGTTCCAAGTTTTATCAAACTATCTCCCAGTGGAACTTTGGTGCCCATGTTAGCATTCTGGAAGGATCTTGTTGAAGTGTGGGTATCCAACTCAAAACCAACTGGTGATGAGTTGAGAGAACCTACAACTTATAATCCAGGAGATAGTCCCTAAATTAACCGATGTGGGACTATTCTCTAATAGATCTTAACATTTTAATTACATGACGATTGTTGTTTTCGAAATGATTGATTTTCTTCTCTCTTTTTAAATGCAGGAGCAATGTGGCCACTGAGGATATAAGCAAGCTTTTTGTGAAAAAAAGCAGTGGATCTTCTTAGTGTTCAACTTAGAATTGTGTTCAGATAGAGATTATCTAAAACCTTTGCAGCAAATTAGGTTGTGTTGGGATTTTTTTGTGCATGTCTAATTAAAATCAATGTATCCCCACTTTTGTTCTCTCTTACCATCTTGTTTGAACTTCAATATGTTCTGGAATGGTCGATCTTGAGTTCTTTCTGGTATACAGGGATTGAGCCTTTATTTCCATTTTTGCTGCTCTATTTTGCAGTTGCTAGTTATCATCAACACCATCTGTATGCAGAATTCCCTGATGAGTGGATGAAAATGAAAGGGGAGATGGATCATGGAGTTGTATTTGAATTATAACTTTTGCTCGAGCAGTTAAATTCTGCTCAATTTGGCTTAGTTTTGATCATTTTAACCACCATTACGAGTGAACAAGATCAACCAAGTTTACCAAAGCCCAAGTTTGGTTGTTGAGCCAAAGAAATGCAAAATTGAATTGAATTTATCTAGTCAAATGTAAATTTAATTGTATTTTGTATGAGTATTCGAATCTGTGTGTATAGTTTGAGTGAAGTTATGCTTGACTAGTTCACGAGTTATGTATCCTTATGTTTACTACCATACTTTTGAAGAAAAATAAAGTTACTGCATTTATATGTTTACTGAAATACGATCTCAAAGTTGAACCCATACTTATGTTTACGGACGATGTTTAACAACTTAATTATAAAGAGAGATGCATATTTCGCAACGTAGATGTTAAGCTTCAGTCCTTCGGTAGATCATAAGGTAGTTAGTTGTTCGAAATATGGTTAGATTCTTGATTGCTAAATAAAATCTCAATCACCAAAAACCAAAACTAGAAGCTAAATGGTAGCTTTTCAAGGATGCAAATTACCTTAATTCTAAACTCCAACCAAAAGCTATTGTTCCAAAACGAATTATAATCACTGGATCTAAACATCAAAAAATAAAAATAAATAAATTTCGAGTTCGACTTGAAATCTAAAAATATAACCATCTTCTTCTTTTTAACCAACACAAACAAAACCCCCCAAAAACTAGGGTTTTAGAGCTTGCTCGATCTCCAACAATGGCAGGTGACGCCGACATGGCCTTGTGGACCGACCTCCTCCACTCCTCCAACAAGCTCGTCGAGCAAACCACCCCTTCCTCCCAGTTCCCTCCTCTCCAGGTCCGTCCCTCTCCCTCCTCCCCTTCTCTCCCCCCTTCTAACCGCTTTTCTTCTTGCAGAGGAACTTGGACCAGCTGGAGGCGCTCTCCAAGAAGCTAAAGACTAAGTCTTTGCGCGCCGAGGCCCCCACGCAGTCCATTGCTGCCACCAGGTTAGGGTTTCGATGGTTCTGTCGTCGTGAATATTATTGTTTTTTTGCTTCTCAAATTGATCTTATATTTATTTTGGGTTTTTTGGGGTTAAAATATAATAATCGCGTGATAACTCGAGTACTACCTAATGCGTCGATCTGCTTTTATAGTCCATAAACCCTTCACCGTCGATATTTGGAATAATCCCTTGTTAATGGCCCTGGGACAATGCTAGCTATATAAGAATTCACAGGTGATGTGAACTAGTGGACCGATAAAAAAATGAAGATGGATGTGTACTAGCAGTGCTTCAAAGATGCAATTGCTGTTTCTTTCGCTATCCACTCTTTTCGTGAGCAGACATTTCAATGATTAGTTATTGGCTCATCATCAGACTGTACTTATATTTGGAAGGCTGTATATATACAAAAGGACAACAGAAGACAGACAACCTATTGCACTCTAGCAATAATAAGTTCACGTTGCTATGTTGGTAGAGTCTGTAAGGACATTGATCTATTCAGCTTCAACAATCTAAGCTTCTATTTGGACTTTTTTGGTGCATTAGGTTGGATATTATTTAGAAATGTGTTTCTGATCAGTGTTCTCCAAAATTTTCGGGCATTTTTGAGAAAAAGTCCCTATGAAACCGTGTTTCAAAGTAACAAACAATATATCTGTGGTACCTTAGTATATAGTACCACATTGCCAAGGCAAGGAAATGAAAAGTAAGGATACATGCCTATTACTGTTTTTTTTAGAGCTTAACCATTTTAAGGACCGATTGTGATGGTCCTTTGCTAGTGTGGTTTAGTAGATTCAATGAGTTTATGATGTTCCAGACCATGCTCTCTATAAGATTTGGACGAGTCGTTAGATAACTTCTAAGATGGAAGGTAATGGTGCTTTGTAGAGTGTGCTAGTCAATTAGGACCCAGTGAGACTATAGGAAATGAGATTGTGGAAGGAAAATTGTACTTTGCTGTAGCATTGGTTGTATGAAATTATAAGTGGTGGCTAGGTATCTGATTTGTAATTCTTCGGAAGGAAGATTGGATACAATCATCAGAAATCCATTTGGAATGACATTTGGAGTTGGAGGCCTGCTTCCGCAGTATGCAATTAGTTCTAAATCACATGGTTTCTACTTTCTAGCAGGAAGTCCTAACTGCAGATTTGTTGTGATTACTGATACCTAATATAGCCTGCAAGATGGTGTTGAGTTTTGCATATTTAATCACACGAGGAACTATCATTGTGAACACCCCTTTACTCTGAAGATTGCAATTTTTTCCAGTATGAACTTCCAAATGAAACCTTGTTATCTATTTATGGCAATGTATATCTGTTAATAATCTATATGGTCTGCATTTTAAATAATTTGAAACCTTATGTTGTAAGGCTTTTGGCTCGTGAGGGCATAAATGCAGAGCAGCTTACCAGGGACCTCAAGTCATTTGAGTTAAAGGTAGGTTTCGATTTGATCAATTTCCACGTTTTGTCCAATATAGGGCGTTCGTTTTCCATTATCCGAATAAACATTTTTTGTTGTTATTGTTTTAACATGTTTTAGTCAACTGGAAACGACGTCTCTTTTGAGGCATTGGATGTTGATATAATTGTTCGTACATGTTTCAGACAACATTTGAAGATGTATTTCCTGCAGAAGCTACAACTGTTGAGGAGTATCTACAACAGGTATTATGAGGGGTTTGTAATTCCTCGGACATGCACTGTAACAGTTTTCATTTTCAGTTGACCGCGATATCTGTCAAGGATGAGTACCAAAGATGAACATATAAACCTAAGCAAACTCAAAAGAATACACTTGCAAAGTTACAAGGGTGCATAGTAATGGGTTTATCCCTTAGAGCTTTTGCCTTTTTTTTGCTCAACAGCAATTGTTTTGGATGAGTGACTACTGCTTGAGAAACATAAAATGTAATTTTTGAAGTATAACTATCATGATCCTGACTTTCTTATGCTTTACTGCACTGTTAAATTTTCACGTCTCAGGTGCATGAAATGGCAATGGTTTCTGCTGTTCAAGAAGCTCAGAAAGACAATGAGCGAAGCTTCAGCAATTACATGATGCAAGTTATGCAGGTCAGTGACCAGTGGTTAAGTATGATGACTTTGGGGTCCATAAATGTTGTCGGTATACGCAACAACAACTGCTATGAGTTTGACATCTTCACATCTCGTGGACTAATTTTAACAAATTTCCGTGATCGTCTCTCTTTGCTTGCATATTGTATATAGTATTGATATTTCTGACCTTTTCCTTCTTACTCTGTGGGTTTGTATATCTTACTGGAATTGTTACATGTATAGCTCCAAAAAAAGTTAGTAGCTTGCATAGAAGCTTAGTGCTTATTGTATAATTGTTTCTTAACTTATTCTTTATCTCTTTACAAAGCTGACATTTTCTATTTATATTGCTGTAGGAGGACTGGCAAAAGGAAAAGCAAAATTTCTTGCAAAGTTTAAGTCATCTATCTTCTTTACCTAGAGCAAACAATGCTTCATTAAGTACATCAGTTGTACGTTTTGGACAAATGCCATCTCCCTCATCTCAAATATCTGCAGTTCAATCTGGCATGGCTCTTATGCCTCTAATTGATAAGCCAATTCTCGAAAGAAAAGCTTCTGTTTATGCTGAAGTAGTAGGAAAGCTCAATGACTCAAGAGAGCGCGGGTTACCCTTTAAGGTATTACCCACTATGTCTGAACACTTCCTTTTTGCCATAAAATTGCCTTTCGTAGCAATGATCAGATCAATGCCTTTCATATCTCTTTTTTAAATATTTTGGCATTTTAATTGCATAAAATATACTGTTGAGTTCATATAAAGGAAACTACTAAAGCACTGGAAATGCCTTCATTGTTACCATTTTACCTGCATCTTCTGTTTTGCTTGAAGGGATTTCTCTCATATGTCCTTTCACAGATGACTCTATCCTTATGTTGCATTCTGATGCTTAACATGCATATAATCAACAAGGTGTGAGTGACATAGTTGCGATGCTACTTTGAACTGATGATTGTGTAAAATACCGAAAATAAGAATGTTCTATTTAATTAATAGAGGCAAAATGACAATACTTGTGTGTGTGGGGGGGGGGGGGGGGGGGGGTGACGATTAAGGAGGGTTAGACAAGGAAGAAGAAAACATTTGAAGAATAAATTACTTATGAATGCCTTTTAACGTCCAAAATGTATGATTTACCTTATTAACACATACTTGCATAATATATGAATATCAAGGACACTAGACGATAAGATTCAGAAAAAAATATTCAGGATTCCATCCCATTAAGTAAAGTTTGCTGGATAGAATTGTTGATATATGACCCGAATCTGTACATGATGTTGCATTGATGCTTGACTACATTTTCTTTTAACACTTGCAATATTTTGATAGTAAATACTTCTTCAATTTTACTGAAGTCGTGAATGAAGCAGCTGAAGTTTGCTAATTGACAGCACTAATGGTACTTCGGTTTATTATTCTGAAGCCTGCCACAGCTTTTAGGGCTGCTTATGAAAGCCTTGGTCTTGATAGTTCTGGCAATAAGAATGTCATGCAGAAGATGTGGCATTTGGTTCAGGTGTGTTGTGTTAGCCATGACCCTCTGCGTTCTCTCTAAGTTATCGAGTTTTTCAATTGACTGAAACAGGGCAGAATATCATTTCTAACTAGTCTGTGTTTTGGACCACAAATTGTCCTTTTCTCCGCTAATGTTTATTTCCTACTGATTTGATTGTTTAGGCGTTGGTCAGTGAGAATTCCACGGTGCATCGCAACCTTCCAAAAAAAATGTCTCTGATAGCAGGTGCAAGACACCACCTTGAATGGGGTCACGAGAAGCATGTCCTAGATACAATCCAAAGTCATCCAACTCAGGTTTCATTTGTTTGACATCAAATTTTGTTATACGGTTTATTCTTTTGATCTTCTAACTTGCTATTTGTTTTTTGTTCTTCCCCCCTCAATTTCAAGTAACTTCTCTCTATTCTCTTTTGTTAAGAAATTATTATCTTTAATTTTCTCAAATGGAGTCGTCTAGAATACATCAAATGTTAGATTTCATCTAACATGAGGAATCGAAAAGAGGTCATTTTACTAAAAACACAACTAACTTAGTTTTGATTTTAAATCGATCTTCATTCATGAGTTAAATCTGATATATCCTCAATAACCAAAACATGATTTTTTTATAAAATACAACGACCAAGATGTCACTATTTGTTTTGAACCTGATCTTCACCGCAGGGTCGCAAAACATACTTTGCATGAGGGAATCAATAGAAAATACCTAGCAATAAAAACTTTTATATAAAATGAACACATGCGAGCACAATTTGCACAGGAGACCGGTCACAGTAGATTTTCAACAACTTCCTTTCTTTGTATTTTCATTGGGTTTTTCACTGATTGAATTTAAGCTTGGGTATACCACTCCCTGATGTAACTTGAGTTTGGAAGTTGTCTGTGTTGTATTTGTAGGCTGCTCTTGGTGGGGTTGTCGGGAACCTTCAAAAGATCAGAGCATTTCTTCGGGTTTGTTAACCACTTTACCACATCATTCTTTGTAAGCGTAAAGTGTACAATTTACAATCATATGATTTGTTTTCTGCCATATCTTAGGTTCGACTGCGTGATCATCTGGTGCTGGATTTTGATGCTGGAGATGCTTGTAGGCAGCCTCCAGTTGATACAACCTGGCAGCAGGTTTTTCCAACTTCATTTATAAGTGCATTTGCATTTGGTTAATAATTATGGTAGTTGCCATTGCAAATACATACTTGTATTATTGTATGCCCTCGGAATATATTTTTGCATTTGCCATTGTTGACTTCTTTATTTATGAGAAATATATCGGCCAAGTGGGAGCTGCGATTTTGTAAATTGTAGTAGCAACTGAATAATGAACCTTGATTTCTTTTATCAATTTTTTTCGAACTCATCCTGCAACTTCATCATAATTTGTGTCAACAATTTTTCTAATGTTGTTGATTGAGTTGGTCTTAGCCTTCCTGATGGCGATTCAGGGTTTTTACAAAGCATATTCTAGATTTTTTAAATGAGTTAATGACAGAACTAAAGTTTACAAATTATGATTTGAAGCAATTTTCTTTCCTATCAGCATCAGGCTAAAGATACATTTCATGGTAAACCTTTCCAAAAAATAAACTACCATTATCAAGGAGATGATACGTGAGATGACATGTTCATTCCAAATAAGAAATGATTCTGCCATCTTTATAGGCTTGATCTTAAAATTGATCTTTACCTTGCCCCTGTCATTGTGTCAAGCGCGTGAAATCTGAAAACAGTACAAGAAAGTGTCATACATAGATGCAAAGTTTCCCTCGTCAGGAACGAAGCATACTCTTGGTTTCAACCAAGTGGTGTTTGTTTGATGCTTAGCTTGTTTATCAAAAAAATGATGAATCAAATGATTTTCATTTCCCTAATGATATGCCTTCCCATGTAGATATTTTATTTCTTAAGAACTGGTTATTACGATGAAGCCAGACATGTTGCTCAATCATCTCGTGTTGCTGCCCAGTTTGCTCCACAGGTATTACTCTCCACACTTTCTGATACCATTTCTTTCTTGTCTTTGTGTCTCATGATGTTTCTCTTGTTGCAGCTGAGTGAGTGGATTGCTACTGGTGGTATGGTGTCGCATGATACTGCAGTGACTGCTTCAGAGGAATGTGACAAAATGTTGAGAATGGGTGACCGAGCTGGGCGATCTGGATACGACAAGAAGAAGTTGCTACTTTATGTCATTATTTCTGGTTGTCGTCGTCAGATTGATCGGTTGCTGAGAGATCATCCTACACTCTTTAATACCATAGAGGATTTCTTATGGTTCAAGCTGGCTGTCATACGCGACTTTCCTAGCAATTCTTCGTCAGTTGTACTTGGGGAGGGTTTTGTACCGTACAATTTGGACGATCTTCAAGGTTACCTTAACAAGTTTGAGCCTTCATACTACACGAAAAATGGGAAAGATCCTCTGGTCTACCCTTATGTGTTACTTCTCAGTCTTCAGTTGCTTCCAGCAATCATGTATTTGTCAAAGGAAAATGGAGACAATGGCTACAACATTGATGCTGTACACATTTCAGTTGTCTTAGCAGACCACAGTGTCCTGTCTGAAGGTACGGGGACGAGTAGTAAGCTAGGAGTCATGGATATCTATGGAGAAGTTGCTGGAATTATTAGAGAGCATGGTTCTGCTTACCTGCGCCAGGGTAATCTTTCCCTAGCATTGGAATATTTTGCGCAGGCAGCTGCTACAATGGGGGGAGGACAATTGTCATGGACTGGCCAGGGCAGTCCAGATCAACAAAGACAGCGGCTGATGATGTTGAAACAACTGCTTACTGAAATTTTGCTACATGATGGTGGTATTCCTTTATTGCTTGGTCCTAGAGGTTGTGGTGAAGAAGGTATTCTTCGGAGAGTTTTTAATGATAGGAGATCTCAGCAGCAGTTTTTAATGGAAGCTGCTCAACACTGTTTGGGAGCGCGAATTTATGACAAGGTACGCCCCTCTGGCTTTGGTGCCTACTGATGAAAGAAACTCCTCCCATGCTTTATTCTACCCTTCTTGCTTCTTTGCAGTCCACCGAACCATTTCCCACTTGCACAATAGATCATAATGACTTCGACTTTGTTCGTCCAACCTTTCTTTTCTTCTTTTATCACAACATTTGTCTGATGGAGTTTTAGCATTTATTGTTGGAACAATGGCTGTTCAAGATATTGACGACACAATGGTGATATTACGAAAACAGCAGTCAAACAGAGAACAAACTTTTCCTTGGAATATTGGGTCTTTAAAAACAGTACATTTTCATATATGGACTCAAGCAATTCTTTTTTGATTAGCTCAAGTAGAGGCACAAAACTAGTTGTGTTGTGTTTACTGTTGGGATGAACAACCTTTTTGTTCTGTAAATGTTGTCGGTCTTCTGAGTTCTACTATATTTCAGTTTTCTTCTTGAAGGTTGTTATTTTTTAACACTGAAGATATTGCAGTCTGTAGAAATTCACAAGAGGGTCGGAGCCTTCTCTATGGCGTTGGAAACAATCAATAAGTGCCTCTCTGAAGCCATCTGTGCCCTGTCACGTGGTAAATTGGATGGTGAGAGCAGAACTGTTAGTCTTATACAATGCGGCAATGATGTAGTAGAAGCATACAAGTTCTCAGCTGGATCCAGGTGAGTACTTTTGATAAGTGCTTTTGATTTATTCTCAAGTGCGATGATCAATGCTAGTGATGTCTCTTGGTTATAGCTGGTGTCTTGGTGGTGTTTATAGACATATAATTTCTTACTTTTATCCTGTTATCTCATGATATCTTCAATAGTTCTGTTCACTGTTGTGAACTTCAACCCCAGAACTTGAAATTTCTCTTGCGCTCTTCACTTGTGAGAGCTTTTAATTAATGTGCTTGATTGGTATTTTGCTTGTTCCCATGTAATTTCTACGATAAAGTCTATCAACCATCATTCTTGTCAGAGTAACACTTTGTTTGTTAGAATATAAATTGACGACAGTCAATTTATCAAATGATTCCTCTTAGATTTCATTGAAGTTAAAAGTATTCTACATGATTCGTGTTCAAGAATATGCTGTGATACATATTGCCATAATGTGTTATGAGCAGATGATGCCTGAATCTTTTATAATTTTCTTCACAAAAGTAAATCCCAGAAACTGGGGATGATATAAACATCTGAATTACTGATAAAAAAACATATGAATTACCTGAATTGGTCAACCAAACAGAAAAGATGACGACACATTGAACTAAGTCAGCCTTGTGGTGAACGTTGCACAATGAAACTTGTTTCTTAGAAGAAGAAAAATTATGTATAAATTATCAAGAAACACACGATTTATCGTTCATAATATTAGAACTCTCTGGATTTTCATCACTGAGCTTCAACTGACCTTATTTGCTGCTGGTACACATTTGACATGCAATACTGTGCCATTTCCTTTTATCTGGTCCCAAATAAAAGATACATCTAATGTGGTTTATTTATTTCTTGTCCACTAATGCAGTGTACAACAAAGGGAGCCAGTTTCGGAGCAGCTAACTATATTACGGCAGCTTGAATCAATTTTGGGTATGCACAAGATGGCAAGAGCGGGCCAGTATGTTGATGCTTTGAGAGAGATTGCCAAGCTCTCTTTCCTTCCTTTAGACCCCCGCCAGCCAGATATTGCCATCGATGTTTTCCAGAACTTGTCTCCCCATGTTCAAGCATGTATACCTGACCTGCTAAAGCTTGCTCTTAATTGTGCGGATAATGTTAAGGATCCTGATGGCTCTGTGCGTGCCTTGAAGGCCAAAGTGAGCACTTCTCCATTAGATAATATCACATGTTATTTATGATAAAAACAAATGCCTAGTGAATAATGATAGTGTTGCCAATATTAAGTATACAACACATAATGCCCTCGAATCATCAATTGCTATTATTAGAAATAAATGCTATTTTTTGACAGAAGGCAAATGATATAGGATGATGCTTTTCATTAATCTTTAGGCCATCATCCATTATCATATTGTTTACTTTGCAATTTTTGTTCAAACCTATTCTTTAAGTTCCTTTGTGTTGCGAAAAGGGTAGCATTAAAACTGAGCCTTAATTTGTACATATTGTAGCCTGGATGATGAGTTGTGATCCTCATCTTCAATCCGAGTAGGGACCAAGAAGATTTAAATATCATGCAGTATGAATTCTTATTTCATTATTGCTTTAAGACATCTCATTTTCTTGTTGATTATTTGCTTGCAGATTTCAAGCTTTGTAGCTAACAATATGGCTAGGAATTGGCCCCATGATTTGTACGAAAAAGTGGCACAGAGCTTGTGAAGTGGAAATATCTTTGCAATCCTTTCTTCTAACAGGACTGAAAGAATATGTCTAATGTACCAGTGAGTCTGATGTATATTTCTAAAATCATTTTGTAGTTTTGGAAAGTTTTCTTGGTTAACATATTTTATGTGTTCTGTACATTACAAGGTAATGGGGGAAAATTTCTTTCGTGATTCAGGCAATCGAATGTTTTAGATCAATTTTTAACTAGTTTCCCATATGCTTTTGTTAATTGAATTCTGGTTTTGATGTTTTTATGGAAATATTTATTTGATTGTTTGTTGTCCCCAGATATCAGATATTACCTTAAATAGGAGGATGGGGGAACTATAATCTTATTATAAATTTCAGCATGGAATGGAAATTTGTTGATTCAAGAAATCGTGCCAGAAAGTAATCATACGTAATTATGTTTTTTTTCTTTTTCATAGACGATTTCTTCACAGAGACGTGTTATTGATAGTGAATAATAAGATGTGATTTAGGGGCATATTTGATGGCATTATAAGGGTATTTCAGGGTGGATTATAAGACCCCGTTTGGATGCTACTCCTCCGTAGCAGCTCCCCCAAGAAACCAGCTTCTTGAAAACTCAGAGCAGAAGCTGCTCCTCCCCCCCACTCCTCGGAGTCGTTTGGGTGTCTTACCCAACAGCTCCTCCATCCATGTCTTGTCACGATAAAATCCCTGAAATGCCCTCCAATTTCTACCCCAGTCTACCCCAGTCTCTTGTACCCGGTTTCACCCCACACTCCTCCAACAATTGTACGCATAACTCCATATTATATTTATTCAGCAATCCAGTTTCATCCTCTCGTAAGGTCCTCATCTTTGACATTTCCTCTCGAATGCCATCGAGGTTGGACGTAATTGCAGCAGCTGCAGGCGCTAGCCTGGACTTCTTTGGCTTCACACTGCCAGTTCCGTTGGAACGTCGGCATATTGAATCCTCATTCTTCCCCTCACTTGACGCGCCAGTGTCTTCATCTTCATGCACGTCGATGCCCATAACGTGGGAGGAGGTAGACTTCCCAGCTAGCAGTTCCAACTTCAAGCCAGGTTGTCCAGGTATGAAGTTTTTATCACCCTCAGATAAATGATCACCAAATATCACACAAAGTTCGTCCTCAAACTCTAAGCCTTGGGTCTTAAATCTGTCCACCTTATCTCTTTTCTACAATTTAAATGACATCAATACGAAGTGTTAGCATGCACACGAACACAACCCAGAACGCCACGGCCCTGTCATGTGTCACCTCTATGTCATCAAGAAACATAACAGTGGTAAAGGACGAGAGGATTGAAAGGAAGATGAATAGGTTGCAACAAGAAATTGGTTGGTTACTAGATGTTGCAAGAACAAATTCATTGCTTACTTCGGAAGCAGTTGGACATTATAGAATTGCATCACCAAACACCCAAATTAATCTAACAAACTTAAATGACAAATAACACAAATTTAACAGCAAATCAAGTCCTTCAGAATCAAAGCAAAGTTCATACATAGTAATACAAAATTTAATCCTACAACCAATCTAACCAGGAAATGGGGCATTTAGCAAACACAATTTGAAATAAATAAAGATCATAGTTCAGATTCCCTCACACACAAGGTTGAATATAATTTTCTAAAACTTTTGTTGGTCAATAGTACATTAGAACCAAAATCAACAAACTTTCCTCATGCCCTAATGTCATCTTGTTCCGAGTAAGGAATTTGAAGACAAGGATTGAACTTAATCGAAGTCAAGACGCTTACCTCTTCAGCTTCCGATCTTCGTCAAACTCCGGCTCACCAAGCGCCCACAAGAACAGCACCTATCAGCGCGTCGGAGGGGACAACGACAAATCCGACGGGGACGGAAATCACGAAGGAATCTTCACGCAGATCTACTTTAGAGGCAGTGGCAGAACTTGTAATTCTTGGTTGGTTCACTTGTAATTAACATCTGAATGGAGCCCTATTTCATTGCGAATGGGAGGATAACATGCGGAATTTTCTGAAATGTGTGGTGGTATTTTCGTCACAAAAATAAGTGAAACCTCACGATCTGGCCAGGAGCTGGAGAAGCTGATGAAACGAGCTTCTCCACTTGTGAACAAAAGTGGTGTTGGGATGCGGGCTGGAGCGGGGTTCCCTGGGAGCGCTACAGCCGTTTGGATGTCGTCCAGCTACTGTTGCGGCTTCTGGGACGTGGAGGAGCCAGAACACCACGCATCCAAACGGGGTCTAAGTTTATAACCATCTAATCGTTCTCGGGGCGTAAAAGTGAGTTGTTGGTTTCAGGTAAGGTAAAAAATGAACACTTTTCTGTTCATAACACCGCTGGTTCGGATTTTATTTTTATTTTTTCTTTTGGCTAAACGAGTTGCAAATCTTCAAATTTTGGAGGTCAAGTGGGACTTTTGAACGATCATGCATGAATAACTTACTTTTTGGAAGGTAAATTGTAGTCCCTTGTGGTAAGGAGAACAAGGAATTGTTTGCAGTTGGGATGATTCAAAGGTTGTAGTGGAGCCCCAAAAGAATATGAAATTTCAATATAAAAGAGATAACGGGACATTCGAGTTCTAAGTGATTCCGCCGATCGATGATTCCATAAATCCATCCGAGGTTTGTATCGAGGAAAGTGCCTGACCACTGGAGTCTGGAGGTGCTCAGCTCACATATAAGCTTGGGCTCCCAATTCAGCTTATATGATACGACGCAAGTGGCGGATTTCTTGTAATAGTTTTTGTAGACATCAAAACTGCCTCAATCAAATTAACCACTTCAGTAGTAACCATATAGTTATGAAAAAACGACGATGGTCGTCTAACTACAAAATTTAGGATGGCTGGTCCATACGGGACAGGTCAATGATAAACAAAACGAATTTACATTTAAAGTTGAGAATACTAAATGGATTGAATTGAGTTAGGAATTGCAATATGGGTTAACAAAAGGTGTACATATCAAATCATTTACAACTTGATCCAATTTACACAAACTCAAACCCAACCCATTTATTATATTATACGGGTTGAAAAACAAAACACAAAACCGACCCAAAATATCATGTCAACTCATCCAACCCATATTGATTATATGGGTTGCATCGGAGCACTGCACCAACCTGTATTTCTTGTCAACATTTCAAATATGTAATTTCTCTTACGTGTAAGTTCCATCAACATGACAAGACAAATTTGCACAATGAAGGGAGATTTTAAAATGAGCATTCATGGACAATAGCAAGAATCGCAAACAATTATATGATGGATGATTCCTACTCAAATGATGGACTACTGTAGGTAGGATTCTGTGACCGGTGTAACCACATAAGGTGCGATTCGTGATTTACGAACATTGATACTTCAGTGTTGTTGAAAATCAAGCACCTGCAGCACCAATTGCTTCAGTATTTCAGATAATTCAAACCCAAATTTAAAGAACTGTGATTATCACATCATGTGCTAATTATGTATTAACTTGCTATATGGTACTACTACCCGCTACATATTACAGAGCAGCAGTAATGTTTGCATGCATACTGACCTAATCATCTTTATATTTCGAAGTCTTACAAAAAGTATGTTTTGCTTTCTGTGACATTGGATACTTTCTACATTAACAAAACATGAAACATTTACTACAAAAACTAGTTTAGCCACCATTAGACATAACAACCTAACCGTAAGAAAGGTAATTAGTTAGTCCAAGCATGGACCTCCCCAACAAGTTGTGTTATGGCAGCGTATCAAAAAGGTCTAGCATAACCTCCATATGGAAAATGAAATTATTGAAACACCTAGCCCAGATATATTTGGACCTGGTTCTGTAATCTGTAGTGTTATTGCAAATATTCTAGCAGAGGTGATATTTTTTTTTTACCATGGTTCCTTCAGGAACTGGAATCCATATCCCTCAATGCCTGAACAAGATGTAATATACGATAATGGAGCTTAGCATTCTCTACTTCAAGCCTTTTAATCTCCTTTGATGCCTGCAAATGATGAATTGATGATAGAAGTTATGATGCTCTCTGCTACTGCTTGGATGCAATAGAGTATTTAACCCATAACCCACCTTCTCATGGTCTGATTTAAGCTGATTTTGCCCAATCTGCAGGTTCAATTTAAAGTCATTTTCAATCAATGAGAAGTCCTGGTTGGATGTCCCTGATTTATCTGTAAGAAGGTGGGGTTAGCAGGCCTCAAGTCCTTCCACTGAAAAGTATAGAGACAAGATGTACCTTGGCTTTCAGCCAATGCAGCCTCAAGTTTCGTTAAACGCTCCTTTAACAAAAACAAACAACTGTCAGAGTTAAGGATAGGACGGATAACACTGTGGTTATTCAAAAGTCAAAACATACAATTAATCTGGGGAAAATGAATCATTTAACCAGATTTTGTTTGGTTATGGTTATTTTATGGCCAAGTCATGTTGATAAAGAGCAGTTTTCACTTATATTGGCTCTCAAAACTGAACAAGTAATTGGCTCAGCCTAATATTCTATTGTGGTCATTATTTGTAATTTGAACAAAAGCCGAGGCCAAGTGGCCTTTCGAGCGAAATGCATGATTATACATCAAATTAAAAACTAGTAAAATGAATGACTGCTGAGTACTTGATGCAACTTCCTGCAAAGCAATTGTACAAAAATTAGCCTTACAAGTAAAATTACCCACTTTAATACCGACTTTCTTCAAACTAATATACCCCAAACTAAGTTTAAAATTTTGAATTCAGAAATCTGAACTGTGTTGCTTCGCATTATTTTTTCCATGTGGTTTTCATTGAGTTCAGTAAGAAAATAAGAGAAGTCGTCTTAAGAACTACTCTACAACTAGGGTACTCAAGTCTTGTAACTTTCTACAAATCATTTGCGTATAATAGTCACGTTTAGAATTCTAGTATTCCACAACACCAGAGCATCAATTCGCTTCTCCAACACATTTCCTACAACTCAAAACGGCACTCCGCAACCTACTTATTATCGTGATGGAAAATCGACGAAGAATACCGATCCACGACCTAAATAAAGTTATCACTAAACCCGTGATAAAGCCACTAAACTATATTTACTAAAAAAAAACAGAAAAATTGGCAATTTTTTTCACTTTCCCTCAATTTCTCCTCAAAAATAGTTATCGAAGCAAGAGAAATCTCACTCCCCCCTTTCTCTCCGATTCTCTCCTGAAGTTGCTATCCGAGCACATCGATTCACTTCTCCACCGTATTTCCTACAAACTCAAAGGTGCTAAATCGCATCGCCACGACCTACTTATCATCGTGAGTGAAAATCGATCCACTTCAATCCCTAAACTAAATTTCTTTCTAGGTTTCAACTGAAAAGTAGGTTTTGGATCTTCCGAGTACCGGAAGGTCAGGTAAGGTAACTCAAAAGTAGAAGAAGATCAGATGCGAGAGGAAGGGGGAAGAGGTGACCTCGGCTTCGGCAGCTCGTCGGAAGAACGGCCTCAGCACCTCGTCGTCGTATTCGCCGTCGATCGCCACCATTGCTTTCTTCTCTAATTCTCTTTCCGGTTTATAATAATTCGTCAAAAAACCAAAAATAATATTAATCTTAGTTCGATATCTACTATTTTAAATTTTTATTTTAAATTTAAACTATTAACAATACGTAAATTTATGTTAACAAAAAATAGATAGTAAATTATTTATCATATAATATATAACTATTATTTATAAGTTTATATTTAATTTTTAATATTTATTATTATAATCTAAGAATTAGAATTTTAACGTGCCCGTTACATCTCTCCACGTGTTAGAGAGACGTAGAACTCCATGGCTCCGTACTCACATCACATGACTATAAAAGTATTTTTTGACTTTAAAATATTACACTTACATCTCATAAATTTAAATTTGTATAAATTTTTCATTATAAAATTATTATTTTTCAATATTAAAAAGATAACTAATATATTAAAAGACAACAATTACATGGTGTAGAATGAGTTAAAAGGACCGTTACATTTTACAGTTTTAGGTAGTGGAAGTGTTAGAAGACCATAATTAAGGAGTCAAAGTAGTTAGCATTCAATCAACTAATTTTAACATTATAATAACCAAATGTTCGAATCCATTTACACCCACCATAACTAATTTTACCACTCAATCCATTTTGACATTTTCTCACGTCCGTCCACCCGTTAAGAAATGCCAAATTTTAGTTATTAATTGACAGAGATTGGATTCTCGATATTATCCACGTCACCTCTCTTTCCAGCCGATAAATAAATAAAGAAATGGCGCGACCGTTACTCGGTTTCTCCTCCTACGCCGCTCGCCGGAGTCCGAGCGTCCTCCCTCGTCGAGCTCCCGGAGAAGGCGCGGACCGCCAGGGTCCTCGTCCTCGGGGGCTCCACCGCCACCGCACTCTCCAAGTTCTGCCCTTCGCTTCGCCTTCTCGTCGCCGGGAGAAACAGGTCTTTTCATCACGGAATTATGATTTACGTTGCGGTTGAGGCTGTTTGGATTATCATTTTAGGGTTTGATTTTAATTGGATGTCATTAACAAGTCACGACAGTTTAATCACCCATTTCAATCCAAAAGCGAAAATATAACGAATCTCTGAAGACATTGTTCTGATGTTCATTTCAATCCTGGAACACCCCCATAGTTAGTCCCCACATCTGCTAATAAGAAATTATTAGCGTGGGATATAATAACACAAGTCTACGACTACAACAACTAACCGATTTAAGCTTTTGCGGGAAATTCATGGATGATGTGGGATAGTGGACTCGTAGGTGACGTAGCAGTATCGGGTTCATGTGGACTCGAGGCCGGGACATTTCATATCCAACAAGTCGTTGGTGGTTTGCAAATGCTCTGAACACATTGTTGTAGTTAAAGTTGGTTAAATTAGCACTTGCGGGGTACAAATGACATGCGAGATGACAAATGGTGGATAGTAATTGGCAGCTACTTGTCGGTTTCAAAGCAAGAGATAGTTCAAATTAGAAGTGGATGTCCCATAACATGATATCTAACACACGAATTGGATGTGTTAAAATACATGCTAACAACAGTTTGTTATGATTAATAAGTTTTTTTTTCTGAAGCATGGAATCATCCGATCAATTATATACATTATTGATGCTTTGTGAAGATTGTGGAAGTTGCTTATTTTTAAACTGAGTTAAAGATTAAAGTAGGATGTACTTAAAATGTAATTTGATGGGAATGGTAGATACAAGTTAGATTTTTTGAGGTTTTAGGTTTGATGTCACCAAGGAGTGGTACAACTCTAGCATGCTATGTTGAAGATGTGCTGGCTCTATGTGTGCTAAATGTACAATTCATGTAATTCAAACATCACATGTGTCCAGTAAAAGGTTTCGGATATCAATATAGTGTGTTAAGGATGTATTTTTCTTCTCACACCATTTTATGCACCGTATGTGAATCCAATTGTCCAGAGAGCTTGTGTTAACACCATTTTATCCGCCTAAAACTCAACTTATGTTTCACGCGCAAACCATGTGTTGGTTGTGCATGCGAGGGCATTTGGAATAGAGTCCTTATACACGGACGCGGGCGTCATGGACGCGCCTTACGTGGACGTGTTGAGTCAGCGTCCAGTCAGCAAAATTTCTCTTCACGTGCTTTGGTCTTCTTAAAAACGCTGGTTCTTTAGGTTGAACGATTCTTTTCCCAATACACAGATAGTGCAGACCCTAGGACAGCGTGCAGACCCTAGGACAGCGTGCAGACCCTTTATTCGTGCAGAGTCCAGACTTATCATAATAAAATATTGTTTTTAACTTTTAGGTTGGATCAACTTAATCCAAACAGACACACAACATATTCCGAACAGACAGTCTTCTTATTCCGAACAGACGCACAACTTAATCCGAGCAGACAGACTTCTTATTCCGAACAGACACACAACTTAATCCGAACAGACACACAACATATTCCAAACAGACACACAACATATTCCGAACAGACACACAACTTAATCCGAACAGACACACAACTTAATTCGAACAGACACATAACTTAATCCGAACAGACACACAACATATTCCGAACAGACAGACTACTTATTCCAAACAGACATACTTCTTATTCCGAACAGAAAGACTTCTTATTCCGAACAGACAGACTTCTTATTCCGAACAGACACACAACATATTCCGAACAGACAAACAACATATTCCGAACAGACAAACTTCTTATTCCGAACAGACGCACAACTTAATCCGAACAGACACAGAACATATTCCGAACAGACAGACTTCTTATTCCGAACAGACGCACAACTTAATCCAAACAGACAGACTTCTTATTCCGAACAGAAAGACTTCTTATTCCGAACAGACAGACTTCTTATTCCGAACAGACACACAACATATTCCGAACAGACAGACTTCTTATTCCGAACAGACGCACAACTTAATCCGAACAGACACACAACATATTCCGAACAGATAGACTTCTTATTCCAAACTGACATACAACTGTTATACATGAAGAAAATGAAAAAGAATGTGATCATTCCTGCATTTGTAAGGATGACTTTGGTCTTGTTTGTTGTATATGTGGAATTACACGCAAAAGCATAGAAAGTGTGTCTAGAAATGGAACAGAAAGTTTGTATTATTTATGTAGAAAGATTGTATTGTTTATGTAGAAAACTTGTCTTGTTTATGTAAAAAGTTTGTCCAGTTTATGTAAAATGTTTGTCCAGATTATGTTGAAAATTTGTGCAGAAATGGAACAGAAAGTATTCCGAACATACACACCACTTAATCCGAACAGACAGACTTCTTATTCCGAACAGACACACAACATATTCCGAACAGACTGACTTCTTATTCCGAACAGACATACAACTGCTGTACATGAAGAAAATGAAGAAAAATGTGATCATTCCTACATTCTTAAGGATGACTTTGGTCTTGTTTGTTGTATATGTGGAATTATACGCAAAAGCATAGAACTTTCTGATTGAACTTTTAACAGTAGAACATCACGCCAAAATCCTCGGAAGCTTTGACACCATTGCATCTCGTTCCAGCACATTAACACTTGACCCAGAGGTAGCAAACAAACGGGTGTGATGTCTTTTCTTAACACAAAAACCACAAGAATCGGCATAAGCAACGTAAAATGTTTGGGCTTCTTCGAAAGAGGGGAAAAACATCCCCTCCTTAGGAACGTTTGTCGGCTGCTCCACTTGGAAAGACACATGAACGATTTCCATCAAAGCATAGAGGTAGGACCACAGAAGAGAAATGAAGAAAAATGAAGACGCATGTTGAGATTTATAACAAGTCTCCTGTGCTGTGTAGGAGAGCCAAAATGTTCATGGAAAATGAGTGATTTGAGACGCATTAATGAGGGATGGAGGGATGTAGACATTTGTACGAAACGAGGAATAAAATAAAAAATAAACTTTTTCTGTTGAGACTGCCAACTCAAACGCGTCTGCTGACTGGGCTGACCACATAAGCGCGCGTCCCGAACGCTAGCGTCCACTAATCGTTTTCCTTTGGAATAATCTCACATCAGGTAAAAACTAAAACATGTTTGGGTTATAAGCCTCACAACTCTCTCCTTTACAAGTTGACTTTTGGGGTGTAGAGCTCATTGTGGGACCTGATCTAACCTTATGTAACATGATTCAAAGTGAATTCCGTATATCTTTAACAACAGGTGGTAATCTAACAAAGTGGCATTACGAACTATCAAACCCCATATGTCCCCACATGTATGATGCAGAAGTTCATAAGCTGAAACTTGCGATGAAGAGAGTATGCCACATTCCAGTCATTGGAATAACTGGTGCAATGAAATTTATCTTGGTGGTTCATAAGCTTAACTTTTTCGCACATCTTCACATTTGATTGAAATGTTACATGAATGTGTTATTCTTATTTACCTAATTGCTTGTGTTATTTGTCGCTGCTTCTATCTTCAAATCTAACATGACAATTTGTTTTATCCATCTTGGTTTTGCGTACCATTACCATTAACATGCACATAAAATGGAGTATACTGAGCACTATTATTATTTTTAGGAATTGCTAAGAGACAGACCTAAAGTCCAGGAGCTGGTTCAAATGATTGACCCTCTTGTACGTGCTGTTGATGGCATTGCAGGAGAGAGAGTATCGATTAGAGTGAGTGAATGTGTGTGATAAACCAACTTTGTCATGGTATTGTTTGATATGCAGTATATAATTTTGTGCTTTGTGCCATTTTGTTGTTTCCACATCACCATATGCAGGTGGATTTGGAATGCTCAGATGGTCGTAATACTCTGTGAATATTCAGCCACAAAAAACTTTCTGTGTAAGCATTAAATTCGAGAAAGTGATGTGATTTTTAATTTTAAAAGAACTTTTTTTCTGTTTTCGTAATTCAATCTTAAAAGAAGTATTGCACTGAAAAAAATTGCTATATCGTATCTCTAGTTTTTAAAATGATGAGATGGACAGATGGTCATTGTTTCTGTAGCACTATGCACAATGAGATAATACCTGAGATAATACCTACCCAGTCAACACAAAGTAGTGTATAGCATGTGCCTTATAATCTATGCTAGTTTTTGTAGGTACTTTGGGTAACTGCATTATGTACCCTATGAATTTTATTGGAGTGTCCAATATAGCTTCCCTTGGCAACCATAGGTTTTTTGGGTAACTGCATTACTTACCTTATGCTTTCTGTAGTCTACATAGCTTCCGTGAATGATATTTTGCCTTAAAATAAAGTATGTGACATCTGAGTTTTGATTTTTCATTTTCAATAGTTTCTATGAAATCGGTTATATTGCTTTCCAAACTGAACATATGACGTAATATTCCCAAGGATACCCTGCCTTTTTTTTCCACCCAGTAGTTTGTGATATTCTTTTCTTTGGTTTCTTACCTGACTAGTAGATGGTTTGAATACGTGTTTGCCTTTCAGACTGCAATGTTTCTTCATATTAGCATAAGATAAGAAATAATAATCGATGTCTATGATAATCTTGTGTAAGCTCCGTTGGCATTTGTACGGCTTCATTTGCTTTAGCCATTCTCGAGGGAAGTTCACAACAAGGAGTTTGGTTTCCAGAGGAGGTAATTAAGATCGTCACAGGAAATTGTAAGTGTTAGACATTAAACACAAACTTGTAACTTATGTACTGCTTGTGCCTGGGTGCAGCCAGAGGGACTTCAAATTGAGGCAAGACAAGTACTCTTGAGCCGTGCAGCGCAAGGGACAATCAATTTTGTAATGAACAAGTAAACATTTATACCAACTTCCTCTTTTGCTTTTCTTTCTAACATTGTTGAAAGGAACGAAGGGACGCACCTCTTCACCAACCGACGCCTCTCTCCTCGAACAGACGCACCTCTTCACCAACAAGCGCGACCCAGCTCTCCAACGAATATCTCACCCGATAGCTTATATAAACCCTTGTATTCAAAATTCAAAAACATACATACATAATATAATTCCTTTCCGCAAACACTTTCATTTCTCAATATGGTATCAGAGCGAACGCTCCATCATTGGTGATCCTCAGAGTGCCCACCACTCATCATCGATCGCCTCAGAGAAAACCAAACCAGAAAAAGCACCACCCATCATCTTTGCCTCTCAAGGGGGTTGAAGGTGATAAACAAAACCCCGACACCCAAAACCCTTGAAAGAAAATCAAGGAAACACATGTCGGATCTTGAAAACAATGCCCCAAAACTGGTGTCTCAGTTGCTCAACGGACAGAACTATCTGTCATGGGCACGCGTTGTCACACTGGCTCTCAGCGGAAAAGGGAAGCTGGGACACATCTCCGGAACAACAAAGAAACCAGACGAGGATGACACCGAAACAAAACAAGAAGAGTGGCAGGCGATGGACCACCTTGTTATGTCATGGTTGATCAACTCCATGCAACCAAAAATCGGGGTCATCTTCCTTTACAAAAACTCAGCAAAGGAGCTATGGGATGCGGCTCAAAACATATATGGTAAAGCCCACAACTTCGCTCATATTTTTAAACTAAAACACGATCTGTCGCAGACAAAGCAGCAAGGACAAACCATCACGGAGTATCTCGGAACACTACAACGTGGATGGGATGAACTCGCTATCTACGAACCGGCGACTATTGACCCACAAACCCTTCTCGAGCGGAAAGAAAGGGACCAAATCTATCAGTTTCTCATCGGACTCGACGGCAGCTACGAAGCTATCCGAAGCCAAGTCCTGATGACTTCCAACCTTCCTGATCTCGCGTCCATCATCGTGATGATCCAACGGGAGGAGACCCGCCGAACCACCGCTCAGATCGCTGATCGATCAGAAACTCAGACGTTCTTCGCCGGAAAACCACAAAATAAAACCAAAAAATATGGAAACAAACCACAGGAAACATGCGACAACTGTAAAAAAATCGGCCATAACAAGAACTCATGTTGGTTCCTACATCCGCATCTCCGACCACCAAGGGACGGAGGAGGAAATCATCGGAACAAAAATAGGAATGAGGGACCAACAGGAAACAACGCGGCGGCAAACCCTAACATGGAAGAGGAACGAAGAAGATGGGAAGGCGAATCGGTCGTTCGCTCGGATCCGCGGGGTTTTATAACCTCACGTGATTCTGGCGGATCCGGATTTGCTTTGACCAGACCCGATTCCGCGAACCGATCGGATGTTCCACCCGCCGGACCCGGATCCAGCTCCAGATCCGACCCGATTCCGCTGGATCAATTACTAGCCCACCTCAGCGTATATTTGCAATCCACTCCTCAAGGTTCAGGTAATTGTGCAGGTATAACACTTTCTCCCAGAAATTTATCTGCATACCAATCAGATAGAAACTTAGCAAAAATAGGGCATGAAAATAATGATCAATGGATAATTGATTCTGGTGCTACTGACCACATGACCGGAAACCCTAGTTTACTAAGAAAAATCAAAAATCATGTGAAATCATCTAACAATTTTGTGACTGTAGCAAACAATAATCAAGTAGAAATAAAAGGAATAGGTGAAACCACCATCTTAAATCAAACGAACAAAAATATTTTATATGTCCCAACATTTACTTCTAATCTTCTTTCGGTAGCAAGAATTACACAAAATTTAAATTGCAATGTTATATTCACCCTGAATGATGTATTTTTTCAGGATCGAACTACAGGGAAGACGATTGGTAAAGGAGTCTATACCAGGGGACTCTACATTTTAGAAACTCCAAACAAAAATTTTCACACCTCTAGTGGGCCGAGTCATGACCTTTGGCATAAACGAATGGGACACCCGTCTCATATAGTTTTAAAATCGTTATTTCCGTTTATTTCATCTGATTATGCATGTGATGTCTGTCAGTATTCCAAACAAACTAGACTTCCTTTTTCCAACTCTAACACCAAATCAAACTTACCTTTTGAATTAGTCCACTCCGACATTTGGGGACCCGCTCCGGTCGAGTCTTACAACGGTTTTAAGTATTTTGTGCTATTTATTGATGATTTCTCACGTAACACTTGGACTTATCTCCTCAAAAACAAATCTGATGTCTTTCAGATTTTTTGTGAATTTACAACATTTATTGAAAATATGTATGATTTTAAAATCAAAACCTTAAGGACAGATAACGGAACAGAATACACCAGTCACAACTTTCAAATTTTTTTGAAAAATCGGGGAATATTACACCAAATGACGTGCATTCACACCCCTCAACAAAATGGAGTTTCTGAAAGAAAAAATCGCCATCTTTTAAATGTAACTCGATCCCTACTTTTTCAAAATCATGTTCCCAAACGTTTTTGGTCCGATGCTGTCTTAACTGCTACTTATCTAATAAACCGCCTCCCTAGCCCTTCTCTTCAACATAAACAACCACTAGAGATACTCTTAGGACGGAAACTAACCTTAGATCATCTTAAAGTTTTTGGATGTGTATGTTTTGTTCATAAGAAGCGCATAGATAAATTTGATAGCAATTCTGTAAAATGCCTATTTCTTGGCTATTCTTTCAACAAAAAAGGGTACAAATGTTTTAACCCCGAAACTTGTAAAATGTATATCTCTCGGGATGTAATATTTAGAGAAAATGAGTCTTACTTCAACATTGTCGGGACAACCAAGTCTTCCCCGGACAGCACACTCGTTCTACCTGATTTCAACATCCACCAACCTGAAGAAGAAGAAGAGAAAGACGAAGAAGAACAAGAAGAAGAACAAGAAGGAAGAAACGAAGGACAAGAAGGACATCACGAAAGAAACGAAGAAACCAGAAATCCACCTCCAACACCCCCAAGAAGATCTACTCGACCAACTCGTCCACCCACTAGGTTTAACGACTTTATCACCTCACAAGTAACTTATCCCATTGAGAATTATCTAACCTATAAACAACTACAACCAAACTATATGGCATTCTTAACTCAAATAAATGAAAACCTAGAACCTAAGAACTACGATGAAGCTAGTTGCAACCCTAAATGGAAAAAAGCCATGCAAGAAGAAATTAAAGCCTTAGAAACCAACAACACTTGGACCCTTATTCCTAAACCTAATGGAACCAAACCCGTTGGATGCAAATGGGTCTACAAAATAAAATACAATAGCAATGGAACTATCGAAAGATATAAAGCACGCCTTGTAGCGAAAGGGTATACCCAAACCTACGGTCTTGATTACCTTGAGACCTTTGCACCAGTAGCAAAAATGAACACTGTTCGTGTTCTCCTATCCCTGGCTGTTAACAAGTGTTGGACACTTTACCAAATGGATGTCAGAAATGCTTTTCTCCAAGGCACTCTTGAAGAAGAAGTATATATGATACCACCACCAGGATACAACACCTCTCCAAATCAGGTATGCAAACTCAACAAAGCCATTTATGGCCTGAAGCAATCCCCTCGGGCATGGTACGCAAAACTTAGTCACTTTCTTATCGCTTATGGTTTTTTAAAATCTTCTGCTGACGCATCTATGTTTACTAGTCACCATAAGGGGGAAACTACCATAGTCTTGGTCTACATAGATGATATCATCATTACTGGAGATAATAACGAAAAAATCAATCAAGTTAAAAACTATCTAAAAAGGAAATTTGATATAAAAGATCTAGGCTTATTGAAATATTTCTTGGGAATAGAAATTGCATATTCAAAGAAAGGACTATTCCTATCACAAAGGAAATATGCCCTAGACCTATTGAAGGAAACAGGAAAAGTTGGAGCCAGACCAGCTAATACACCCATTGAGGCAAATCTCAAAACCGGCCCAACTAACGGTGAACCTGTTAAAGATATTCATCAATACCAAAGACTTGTAGGAAAACTTATATATTTAACCGTAACCAGACCCGACATCACCTTTGCTGTTAGTATAGTTAGCCAATTCATGCATGCACCCCGAACATCACATTTAGATATTATTGATAGGATTCTAAGGTACATAAAACAAACCCCAGGACAAGGATTACTTATGAAAAACAACAATTCTAACAGTATCATCGATTTTTCAGATGCTGATTGGGCAGGGAGCCATGATCGAAGATCAACTACTGGTTTTTGCACGTTTGTTGGCGGAAATCTTGTAACTTGGAGGAGTAAGAAACAGAAGGTCGTTGCCCGATCAAGCGCAGAAGCAGAGTATCGAGCAATGACATCCACCACCAGCGAACTCATTTGGCTAAAACAACTTCTTCGAGATATGGGTCAAACTCACACTTCAACTATGAACATGTTTTGCGACAACAACGCTGCCCGACACATTGCATCAAACCCCGTGTTTCACGAAAGAACCAAACACATTGAAGTTGATTGTCACTTCATCCGTGAAAAAATTCAGGCTGGGGAAATAGGAGTCTCATACGTCTCCAGCAAAGAACAATTGGCAGACATCTTCACCAAAACTCTAAGTCAGAAACCATTCAACATCATCATAAGCAAGTTAGGCACCTACAATCTCTTCCGGACCCAACTTGAGGGGGAATGTTGAAAGGAACGAAGGGACGCACCTCTTCACCAACCGACGCCTCTCTCCTCGAACAGACGCACCTCTTCACCAACAGGCGCGACCCAGCTCTCCAACGAATATCCCACCCGATAGCTTATATAAACCCTTGTATTCAAAATTCAAAAACATACATACATAATATAATTCCTTTCCGCAAACACTTTCATTTCTCAATAGACATCTTCAAATTCATTTACATAATAATTACAATTTCTCTCTTCTGATCCTTGTCTTCAGGCCTCCATGGATGGTGGAAACGGATCCAAAAGAAATTGGATTGGGGATATATGTCTAACAATTCTCAAACAACATACTCTTGAGTCGAGTCCGTTGGTCGACGCTGAACTTACTGGAACAAATGTTTCAACTTTCAAAAGCTAACCTGAACTTTCTCAGACATGCTGAAGTTAACCGCCATGAGTAACAATCAGATTTTTACTCGAGGTACTTAAATTTTCCCCCATATATATCCTGTTTATACTGGCTTTCAACATTATATACTTGTCATCTGACTATCTGAGATTCTAATTTTCATTTCCAGTGGAGAATTATGTGCTTCAACAAAAGCCATTTCATGTATGAACTATGAAGCAGCAATTCGACATTGATCAATGCTCCCTCTAGGACTTCAAGACATCGCAATCATATCCAGATACTGTGAGACACATCTCCTTTCTTTGTTTTTTGTTTTTTGTTTTTTTGTGTGAAAAAACATTTGTTTCAACATTTTATTGTGAGTTAGTTTTACCGATGAGGTCCTTCATTTGTATTGATAGTCAAGTGTGTTTCTGTTGTAATCTCTAAATAAACCTTTGGTCTATCCAAATAATATTAGAACGCAGAGTACAGAAAATTATTTTGTGAGATTTGGCATTACTTCACGACGCCTATAATCCTCGTTTAATATTTGAATTCCCTTTATTTACTCATTGTTTTTATCGTGCATTGGTTTATCATTTCACAATTGTACACTTCGGAATATTTTCAAATCGTCAAGAGTTGAACTTACCCACAAAAGTATCCCTGACAAAAGATAAGTACAGTGAAAACACTGAAATTCATGGAAACTACACTGAAAACTCAATATCAGTACAGTGAAATCCATGGAAAACTTTAAAATCACAAAAGTCTGTCTAAGAGATAACACGATCAACTCAAAACTAATAGAAGCTCTCTATGTGGGCCTGGAAGTAGAAGGCTAGAAAAATCTGCATGAAATTTTCTTCAGTACCACGGTTTATGGATAAGGACAAGTGAGTCCAACAAAATCACCTTTATTTTGTTTTCAACCTCTATCTACATTTAAACTATTTGTTAAAGTAATAATTCACGTAATAATTACTAGAACAATTTGTGTATGTTCTCTTTGAAACATTTATCCAAACTACGCAAATTGTTAGGACATAGTGATTTAATTTAATTTAATTTATGATTTTTCAATGTAAAATATATTCTTCCTGGTGTCCGAAACGAATCTATATTTTAATATACTAGATATCACAAAAATCATCTACCACAACATGTTGATTAATTTTTTTGAAAAGATCTTGATGGATATCTACTTTGAGATATCTGATATATTTACCGTCTAATATCACACACTACCATTTAATAAAGTTGATTTGAGTTGTCAGCAGTGTTCAGGTAGGCGACCGCCTAGGCGGTAGGCGGTCGCCCGTGACGGTGGTCGCCTAGGCGACCACCGCCTTTCGCCCAGCTCTGGGTTGAAATAGGTGATCGCCGTTGGAGGCTCTCCAACGGCTTTCTGCTTTTTAAACTTTTTTATTTTTTTTTCAAAAATTACAACTTTTTTAATTTTACTGCATCTGACGCGCCATTATTAGGTCGTAACATGAATGATGTCATCGTTCACATCAGTTCTAGAGATCCAGGTGCATCGAGTTCTCAACCACCGATGGACATCAACGAGCAATATGTCCAAACCGACGATGAAGAAACTGAAGAAGATGATGTCTACGTCGACAATCCGAATGAGAATCACTCTGACGACTCTGATGGTGGTGGAGGATATGATATGGTTCCCAGTTGAACATTAGATCAATGTGTCCAATGGAATTAGTTAGTTAGCTTGTAATTTTAATTTCTCTTTTATCTACTATTGTATGAACTCTGAGTTACTTTGTAATCGTACTACTAGGCAATAAATTGTATACCTAAGTGTTTAGGTGAGTAGAAGGGGTGCCTAGTGAGGCATTGGTCGAGGAACTAGGTGTCTTTTCGAAGCCTAAACATGTATGATATTTTTAGAAAATATTTGTGTATTTTTTCTATTTTTCCGATTTTTTCTTGATTTTTTTTATCTATTTTATGAAAATTAATTGAATTAAAAAAAATTACCGCCCAGACGTGGGCGGTCGCACAACCGCCTGAACACTGGTTGTCAGACATATCTAAATATTGATAAGCATACGACCAATATATATACACATTACACCAAAAAAGTGATTGTAAAAATATACAAGCAATACAAACATATATAGGAACAATCTAAATAACTACTTACATTTTCAGATATATCTACGGTATAAATATTATAAAATAACTACAAACAATTATGTCCAATGACCGGAGAAAGCGAAGGAGAATGGAAATTAGGATTGTGAAGAGAATTATTTATATTTATTTACGAGATAATCCTCGCTAATAAGTAGTAAGTAGGGTGGGTGTGAGGGAGGACTGAGAGAGAAAGAAAAGAAAAAAAAAAGATAAGAGAAAAGAAAAATGGAAGGCGGCGGAGTTGAGGCGATCGGGAGCTCGAAAATGTTCGGCGGATTCAACAAGAGGTTCAAGCATCTGAGTCCGACTCTCCGATGCTCCGCCACCTTCTCCGTCTACTTCCCCCCAAACCCCAACTCCAACATACCCGTACGTCCTTCGTTTCTTTTTTCTTTCTTTCGATTTTACTGATGCGAAAATTGGGGAAAATCTCGCCTTTCGTGCTTTGATTGTAGACTTGTACTTTTCTTTTTTAGTAAAACTTTCTCCTTTTTCAGTTTGAAATGACAGATTTTTTTTTGTGGTAAAAATTAAAATATGTCGCTTTGGTGCTTTGATTGCTTGTAAACTTGCCTAGATTGCACTTTAGTTTTTCAGTCCATTTTTAGTTTGAGATGACAGGAATTTTGCTTGTTTCTTGGAAATATGTCGCCTTTGGTGCTTTGATTGCACGCAAGCTTGCTTAGATTCTACTTCTTTTTGGTACAATCTTAGAAAAAATAAGAGATTTTTATCTTACTGTTTGGATAAACCTGAGAAAAATGAGTTTCTCATAAGAGTGTGATGAGAAAAGAAAAAAAAAACTTGTTCTAATAAATTTAGCAAAAATAAATTTTTTTTACGTTCTAGCAAATCAACTTGAATGTTTTTTTTGTTATTTGAGTAGCAGTTTGGGTATGAGACAAAAATAATAATCTCCTCTTTACTCCATTGATTCTTTTGACCCTTACAAAACAATATTGCTTATATTTTTGTTAAATTCCCTTTATCCTTAAAAAGTGTGTCTACAACACAATTTTGTTTTTAAATTACCAATGATTGATTATCAGTAGCTTGATTTCTGTGAATAGGTTCTCCTTTTTGTTGTAATTATGTCTAATGTCTATGTACACCACAGTTCTGTTTCCATAACCGCTGCATGTGGATGATGACTAACCTTGTTTTCATGGACAGGTTCTCTATTGGCTTTCTGGCCTTACGTGCACAGATGAGAACTTTATAATAAAGTCTGGAGCTCAACGTGCTGCAGCAAAGGCGGGCATTGCATTGGTTGCCCCTGACACATCACCAAGTGAGTTTATGGGTCATGATTATGATCCTTCCATGCTTTATTTGTACTAAACAAGGATAATGCTCGAGTCATGAAAAAACACACTTATGCATGCTTTACTTCTCTTATTTTACATAATCTTTGCGTTGACACCAAATATTTCGTTGACATTACACTAATCAGTTTGCATGTTCAGGCATTTAACTATAATGCGGGGCAGCTTAAATTTTATAAATAACCTTGATCATTGAAGACTGCAGTTGAGTGTGCTCCAGACTTGCACAGTAATAACTTTTAGTGTTACTGCGTAGAAATAAAATGAAGTAAGGTGGTACAAGAAGTAAGCCACAATTTATCGTAGTGCTGGTATTGTGAATTATAAGTAAAAAATAAGTACAGTCAGATGATATAAGTACTTCGATCATTTCTGTCTAATTGTGGTTTATCCTCATGACTTTGGTTGTGACTGTGCAGGAGGTTTGAACATAGAAGGAGAAGCTGATAGTTGGGATTTTGGTGTTGGTATGGATCTCAAATCAGTTTTTAAACATCATAATCAGTTCAGAATCAGTTTGTTTGCTTTGCGGTAATTTATTATGCTTGCTGTGACCATGATATCGGCAGAGCTATCAACATTGACAATGACCTATTTTTACTATGTGGGATTATACTGTCTAATCCGTGCAGTTAATTTTTCGTGTTTATTTACTGTAAAAAAAGTGTTTATTTGGCTTTATTGATGTTTCTGTATTTTGCTATAAATGATGGTGCAAATTATACTCTAACGTACAGATATTGTCATCTTTTTGGCTCTTGAGTATCTTATTGTCGGTACTCGGTAGTCAGAAAGTTATGAACAGTGAATTATTTAGTTTTGGGTTCAAGTATAGATCGTAGAAGTCTTAGATGTCTTTAAAATTAATTAGAAATTTAAGGTAATTACTTTGTTTATCTATATGGGTTTAACCTTGATCTGGAAAACTATATGATCTATCAAGCTGTTACAAGAATATGATTAGTTTGGTTTGCAGCCAAAAATATGGTTAGTTTTGAACAACTTAGAATGCCCTGTTTAAGTTCTTTCTTATATTAGTTGCTATTTTGTTTTCAATCAGGTGCTGGGTTCTATTTGAATGCTACAGAAAGTAAATGGAAAAATTGGCGTATGTATGACTATGTTGTTAAGGAATTGCCAAAACTCTTATCCGAAAATTTTAAGCAGTTGGACACCTCTTGCGCTTCCATTTCTGGTCACTCGATGGGTGGCCATGGAGCTCTAACCATATTCTTGAAAAATCTTGACAAGTATAAGGTGCTTATGAGCTTTAATCCTTGAAAACAAATCTTACTATATTTTACATGTCATCTTAGTTCCAATTTTTGAAGCTGCTTTGTTTATGGCATTCCTCTTCACAGTCTGTTTCTGCCTTTGCACCAATTGCAAATCCTATCAACTGCCCTTGGGGTCAGAAGGCTTTTTCAAACTACTTGGGTGGTAACAAAGCTGACTGGGAGGTAATTATGTATTCATGGTCTCATTTCTTCCAGAAACATTTTATGTATGAAAAAAGGATTGTGGGAAGAGTTTTTAAGTGCAAACAAAACCGGTGTCCTGTGTTTGCTGGCCAGGATATGATCTTTCTTATAATTGTCTTCCATCTGCTGTTAGACTATCCGCTATCACATACAAAAGATGTATTGATCATTATACATGTATGCAGGAATACGATGCTACTTGCCTTGTGAAGAAAGCGAAAAGCGTTTCAACTCCCATCCTCATAGATCAAGTATGGTATTTTTTTGGCAATAATAGTTGAAAATTTCTTTATTGCGTTACAAACAGTGCATTACATCCTACCTGATATACCACATTCTCAACTGTTATAACTTCTCACCTCTTTTTTCTTCTTTTGATGTTTCGGAATTTGTTGCTGCAGGGTGAGGATGACAAGTTCTTGTCTGACCAGTTGTTGCCTCAAAATTTTGCGGAAGCCTGCAAAAGTGCCAATGTACCGGTCACATTGCGCATGCAGCCCGGATACGACCACTCTTATTACTTCATTGCTACCTTTATCGAGGATCACATCACACACCATGCTCAATTTCTTAAATGCTGAGAAGCATCATCGTCAATGTCTTTTACCAACTTGTCGTCCCAGGTTTTGAAGTGTAGGGATGCTTTAATATACTTTGACTTCAAATTTAGGCACACACTTCAAGACCACTATGTAGTTTCACTTATATTTGTTGCAGTTATCCGCGAGTGTTTTTTTCAGTGCAGATATGTATGTAAGGTCGCTTCCGGCGAGAACACATCTGAGTTTGTGCCTGCCTTGGGAGACTTTCAAAGGCGCTTTTATCTTAGTATTTTCGCCTGAACTGTGTTTTGTTCTTCTTTCATTTTACAAGTTTCAAGTGCAGTTTAGTTGGGTCGAGCATACGCCGAATGACATCTGCATTTGCCGAAGTGAATTACTTTACTGCAAACAAACATATGATAGTAAAGTGTTAACGTGGTGAGAGTTTTTAAATTTTCATCAGTCTAAGATAAGCACAATTCTATTGCTTGAGCGGAAATAATTGCGAAGTCGCTACACTTCGACAACAACTTCCCATCACTAATTTTCTTAATTATCGTACCATGTTAAAAATAATAATAATAATCATGAGATAGATTCCGGATAGAAACATATACGCAGTTTTTATGGGGTGTCTTTTTTATGCACGAGGTAGTTTGTCATTTGTAGTGTATTTTCATCACTTCTGTGGGTATGTTTTTATACTTGTGATTGATCTTTTTTAAATAGGAGGGGTTGTTTTTTATGGGCTAAACATTTCCTTCCGGATATCGTTAAACACAAAGGCAGAATCTTCTTTGAAAACTAGTCGAGACTCAAAGGGACATCCAAGAACATCAGTGATTTTCTTCACATTATAGTATGGGAAATGTTTAGTAGTCGCTCTCCGGGACGTGTTCGCGGGACGCTGCTGAGTTGGACAAATCCAGCTCAGCCAAAGTTTAATATTTTTGGCGGGCAGAGGGGACAGCCGCATTTAATGCATCTCAAATCAGACGTGCTCCAAATCATATCATTCCTTTTGGCGCTCCCACCTGCTCCATACCTCTTTTTGACGAAGATGCACGGAATGGCCACCGTCACTTCTTCCTTTCTTTTTCATTTTCGTTCATTTCTCTTCGTTTTGAGAGAAATCTTCGCTCAAATGGAAATGACGTCAAACGTTCCTAAGGAGAAGATGATTTTCCCCTCTTTCGAATGAGCAAGAGCCTTTTACAACGACTATGCTGATGCTTGTGGTTTTGGTGTTAAGCTACGACATACTCATTACGACGCTGGTGTGGTTACCCAGGCTACTCTTACTTGTTCCAAGGAGGGTAACGCACCAACAGACCAAGGTCAAGTCATAATGAAGCCACGTTTATCTAGTAGAGTTCAGTGCACGGCTCGCATCAGGGTTTCTGGAAACCCAGCAAGGGGATACCAGATTAACTTTGTCGATCTCAATCATAACCATGAAATGCTGCAGGAGCACCAGATGCGTTTTCTAAGACAGAAACGATTTGTACCTGAGGCCGCCATAGCACGAATAGCGTGCAACGATGCTTCTGGGATCTCTGCTGCTAAGACCATGCAATCGTTTGTTGTTGAGGCTGGGGGGCATGACAAACTTACTTTTAACGATAGAGACCTAAGGTTTGAAGACTTTTGTACGCTATTTTGTTTGTAGAAATCTGCGGCCTTAATATTTTTTGTGTATGCAGGAATGTTATAACCGAAGTAAGGAATTTGAAAATGAGACCCGGCGATGCACAAGCTCTTCAGAACTATTTCATTAAGATGCAATGTTTTTCTATGTCGTTGATATGGATGACGAGGGAAGACTAAGGAACGTTTTCTGGGCCGACTGCCGTTCCAGGGCTGCCTATTCATACTTTGGGGATGCTATATGTTTCGACACTACATACCTCACAAACAAATACGACATGCCCTTTGCACCATTTGTGGGAGTTAATCACCATTTCGAGTCTGTGTTGCTCGGTTGCGCTTTGCTGTCTTCCGAGACCACTGAAAACTACATATGACTCTTTCAGACGTGACTTTCGTGTATGGGAGGTACGTATGTAGAGTTGTCCTTTATGATTTTTGAGTTATTGGTTTTCCTTTTTAAGTGATGTGTGTTCCTTTTTAAGTGTTGTGTGTTCCTTTTTAACTTATGTCTGTTCTTTCTTAAGTGAAGTCTGTTTCCTTTTTAACTGGTGTCTGTTCCTTTTTAGTGTTGTCTGTTCCTTTTTAAGTGATGTGTGTCCATTTTTAAGTGAAGTCTGTTCCTTTTTAAGTGATTTCTGTTCCTTCTTAAGTGTAGTATGTTCCTTTTTAGTGTTGTCTGTTCCTTTTTAAGTGATGTCTGTTCCTTTTTAAGAGATGTTTGTTCCTTTTTAAGAGATGTTTGTTCCTTTTTAAGTGAAGTCTGTTCCTTTTTATGTGTAGTCTGTTCATTGTTAAGTTGTCTGTTCCTTTTTAAGTGTAGTCTGTTCCTTCTTATGTGTAGTCTGTTCCTTTTTAGTGTTGTATGTTCCTTTTTAAGTGATGTCTGTTCCTTTTTAAGAGATGTTTGTTCCTTTTTAAGAGATCTCTGTTCCTTTTTAAGTGTAGTCTGTTCCATTTTAAGTGATGTATGTTCCTTTTTAAGTGTGGGGCCATTACTGCTGCTGTAAGGAATGTCTTCCCAAATGCCAGACACCGATTTTGCATTTGGCACATAATGAACAAAGCTCCCGTGAAGTTGCTGACGAAGTATCGACAGCACATGTTATTTGATCTAAATTTGATTGTCTATGACTCAAAGAACCCAGCTGAATTTGAGCGGAATTGGCACGGTTTCCTGGTTGATTTTGACCTTCAAGAACATAGTTGGCTCCAAACAATTTACGGTATCCGTGAGTCTTGGGTACCTGCTTACTTGTGTGATTGTTTTTTCGCTGGAATGGCTTCTACCCAAAGAAGCGAAAGTATGAACTCCTTCTTCGACAAGTACTTATCTTCTAGAACCACCCTTAAGCAGTTCGTTCAACAATACGAACTTGCTGTACGTCACAAGTACGAGAAGGAAGCTCAATCGGATTTCGATTGCCTGCATAAGAAACTCCAAATGGTTTCAATATATCCCTTCGAGAGTCAAATGAGCGAGTTGTATACCGTAGGGGTTTTCAAGAAAGTACAGTTACAAATTGGTAAGATGATGAACTGCAACCTAACCGAGGAGTTGCAATCAGCCGACGCGTTTCATTACAAGGTGACTGAACGTGTACGGGTCGGTGAGCAACTATTATCGAAACGTTTCCTTGTAGAGAGGACAGGTCTGAACTTGACATGCGATTGTAAACTGTTTAAGCGTGTTGGTATTCTATGCTGTCACCTCCTGGTCGTATTTGCACGGCTAGATCCTAATGCATTACTCTCGCCGTCTTACATCACAGATCGATGGCGGAAGGATATTCGTCGGAGCTATGGAGAAAAGGTGTACGAAACCGATGGCGTATTGGAGAAGGATGCGCTGAGTCGTCACGCCGACATAATGGGTCGCGCTCTTTGGATTGCACAGGAAGCATTCATTTCTCATGAAAGGTATCTTAAGGCCGTGAAGTGTATGGAGTGGCTCAGGTCTCGTATTAACATTCCCCACGCCCCTCCCATAGTTGATGAAGTTGTGGCCGGCGGTACCTCTTTGCGCAATCCAGACAAAGTAACCCGTCCAGGAAGACCGCCTACTAGACGTCGGGTTTCCTTAGCCGAGAGAATTCTTCAAAGAAGCCAAAAAAAGCGCCTCACAGCAGAAAAAAGCAAGTATCGAAGGAAGGACAAATCACCTATGCATGAGGTCGCACCTAGACCAGGGGATCCAGATTTTGACGATTGGGACATGAAGTTGTATTACGACCAAGTTGCTCCTTAATTATGCACCAAGGCTTGGTCTTTGAATTTTTTACATTTATGTAAGACAACAGTTATTCTTAAGTGTAAAGTTCTCTTTTAATTCTGAGTGTAAAGTTCCCTTGTAAGTTTACGGTTCTCCTTTTTAACTGTGACTTGTATCTTTTTAAGTGATATATGTTCCTTTTTATGAATTGCTTGTACCTTTATAAGTTAGCGGTTCTCCTTTTTAACTGTGAGTTGTAGTCTGTTCCTTTTTAAGTGCGTTTACCTTTTTAAGTGTGAAGTTTTCCTTTCTTGTTTTTTTGGTTCCTTTTTAAGTGTTGTCTGTTCCTTTTTAAGTGTAGTCTGTTGATTTTTTGTGTTGTCTGTTCCTTTTTAAGTGTTGTCTGTTCCTTTTTAAGTGAAGTCTGTTCCTTTTTAAGTGAAGTCTGTTCCTTTATAAGTGATGTCTGTCTCTTTTTAAGTGAAGTCTGTTCCTTTTTAAGTGAAGTCCGTTCCTTTTTATGTTATTGTTTGTTCCTTTTTAAATTATTTCTGATCCTTTTTATGTTATTTTGGTTTCTTTTTAAGTGATGTCTGTCTCTTTTTAAGTGAAGTCTGTTCCTTTTTAAGTGTAGTTTGTTACTTTTTAAGTGAAGTCTGTTCCTTTTTAAGTGTAGTCTGTTACTTTTTAAGTGTAGTCTGTTACTTTTTAAGTGAAGTCTGTTCCTTTTTAAGTGATGTCTGTCTCTTTTCAAGTGAAGTATGTTCCTTCTTAAGTGAAGTCTGTTCCTTTTTAAGCGATGACTGTCCTTTTTAAGTTAAATCTGTTCATTTTTAAGTGATTTCTGTTCCTTTTTATGTGAAGTCGGTTCCTTTTTAAGTGACCTCGTTTACTTTTTAAGTGAAGTATGTTCCTTTTTATGTTATTGTCTGTTCCTTTTTAAATTATTTCTGATCCTTTTTATGTTATTTTGGTTCCTTTTTAAGTGATGTCTGTCTCTTTTTAAGTGAAGTCTGTTCCTTTTTAAGTGAAGTCTATTCCTTTTTAAGTGTAGTCTGTTACTTTTTAAGTGAAGTCTGTTCCTTTTTAAGTGTAGTCTGTTACTTTTTAAGTGAAGTCTGTTCCTTTTTAAGTGTAGTCTGTTACTTTTTAAGTGAAGTCTGTTCCTTTTTAAGTGATGTCTGTCTCTTTTTAAGTGAAGTATGTTCCTTCTTAAGTGAAGTATGTTCCTTTTTAAGCGATGACTGTCCCTTTTTAAGTTAAATCTGTTCCTTTTCAAGTGATTTCTGTTCCTTTTTATGTGAAGTTGGTTCCTTTTTAAGTGACCTCGTTTACTTTTTAAGTGAAGTCTGTTCCTTTTTATGTTATTGTCTGTTCCTTTTTAAATTATTTCTAATCCTTTTTATGTTATTTTGGTTCCTTTTTAAGTGATGTCTGTCTCTTTTTAAGTGAAGTCTGTTCCTTTTTAAGTGAAGTCTGTTCCTTTTTAAGTGTTGTCTGTTCCTTTTTAAGTGAAGTCTGTTCCTTTTTAAGTGAAGTTTGTTCCTTTTTAATTGATGTCTGTTCCTTTTTAAGTGAAGTCTGTTCCTTTTTAAGTGTAGTCTGTTACTTTTTAAGTGAAGTCTGTTCCTTTTTAAGTGTAGTCTGTTCCTTTTTTAAGCGATGACTGTCCCTTTTTAAGTTAAATATGTTCCTTTTTAAGTGATTTCTGTTCCTTTTTATGTGAAGTTGGTTCCTTTTTAAGTGACCTCGTTTACTTTTTAAGTGAAGTCTGTTCCTTTTTATGTTATTGTCTGTTCCTTTTTAAATTATTTCTGATCCTTTTTTTATGTTATTTTGGTTCCTTTTTAAGTGATGTCTGTCTCTTTTTAAGTGAAGTCTGTTCCTTTTTAAGTGTAGTCTGTTACTTTTTAAGTGAAGTCTGTTCCTTTTTAAGTGATTTCTGATCCTTTTTATGTTTTTTTGGTTCCTTTTTAAGTGACGTCTGTCTCTTTTTAAGTGAAGTCTGTTCCTTTTTAAGTGAAGTCTGTTCATTTTTAACTGATGTTTGTTCCTTTTTAAGTGTAGTCTGTTGATTTTATGTGTTGTCTGTTCCTTTTTAAGTGTTGTCTGTTCCTTTTTAAGTGAAGTCTGTTCCTTTTTAAGTGTAGTCTGTTACTTTTTAAGTGAAGTCTGTTCCTTTTTAAGTGATGTCTGTCTCTTTTTAAGTGAAGTATGTTCCTTCTTAAGTGAAGTCTGTTCCTTTTTAAGCGATGCCTGTCCCTTTTTAAGTTAAATATGTTCCTTTTTAAGTGATTTCTGTTCCTTTTTATGTGAAGTCGTTTCCTTTTTAATTACAACTATGGAAAAGTTTTAATTACAACTATGGAAAAGTTTGGAAAAGTTTTAATTACAACAACTATAAAATGTATTTGTTCATGTTTTAATTTACAACTATGCACTACTTAAATTCGACACAGCAGCGGGAGTCCCTCAATAAATTAATGGCCATTTCACCCCTGATGGAGTGAAGTGTCTTGGGGTTTTTCGTTTCCGTTGGGTTGACATTTTGCATGAGACATTTGATCCAGTAGTATAGAAAAACACCGCAGTCGTTGCTTCCCGGCATTTGTCTTTGGCACGTTTCCCTGAGGTATCTCAATGGCCAGTTCACCTTAAGACGGTTTCTCCATAATTCACTCACATCTTTGGCCGAACATTCATGTACCCCTACCGCATTGTCAGGATCCTCATCTGGTACCAGCTCCCTACTGCAACTGTTGTAATGCAGGATCTCCTTGTCTAAGCCATTAACAACTACAAGGGTCCAGTGTTCTGACACCAGCAATGGTTGTGCAATGACGAGGCTTCCCGTTTCCTGGCCTTGTAATTTGGGCGCCAGCCACTCTTCAATCATGGTATCCCCTTGATCGATCATAATTTTTTCCGAATAGAAGCTTGGAATACAAATTACCTCTTGGGGGTAGTTTTCTGTTTTTTGGCGCTCTTCAAGTGCACAAAGCATACTGTCTATCGCCTCGTTGGTCAAATCCATCCCCTTCGTCATTAGCTCCTTCAGGTCGGAACGTGTGAAGAAACAGGAATCACCTCTCCAGATCACCTCCCGTTGGTTATGTGTAGGTGCGGTCACCTTCAGTACAATGTTCAGCTCATCGGGGCTCAATGTGCCCAATGCATCCATGTCAACGTCTGGCCTATCCTCTCTCCCGTGATGAGCCAACTTGAAATCGTCATTCCCATCCCGCTTTCTTTTTTTGTTCATGCTCCTCTGGAGCCTTCTATCTCCCTTTTTCCGCTCCTCTTCTTTTTTCTTCCTTTCTTTCACCTCATCTTCTTGTTTTTTGGCCGTTGAGCGTGATCCTTTGGCCCCCCAATCTGCCCTGAGGGGTTTTTCCTTTCTCTCATCCTCCTCTACCCTCTTTCTTTCTACCTCTTCCCTCAACCTCTTCTTTGAAGCTTCGGCCTCCCTCCTTTTATCATCAACTTTCCTCTTCTCTCTTCTCTCCCTGTCTCTCTTCTCGTTTTCTTTCCTCTCTCTTTCCTCTTCCTCCCTCCTCTTTTCCTCTTCTATTCTCTTCTGCTCTCTCTCCCTCTTTTTCTCCTCCTCTTTCCTCTTCTCTTCTTTTTCCCTCTCCTCTCTCCTTTTCTCCTCCTCTTTCCTCTTCTCTTCTCTTTCCCTCTCCTCTCTCCTTTTCTCCTCCTCTTTCCTTTTCTCCTCTTCTATTCTCTTCTGCTCTCTCTCCCTCTTTTTCTCCTCGTCTTTCCTCTTCTCCTCTCTTTCCCTCTCCTCTCTCCTTTTCTCCTCCTCCTCTTTCCTCTTCTCTTCTCTTTCCCTCTCCTCTCTCCTTTTCTCCTCCTCCTCTTTCCTCTTCTCTTCTCTTTCCCTCTCCTTTCTCCTTTTCTCCTCCTCCTCTTTCCTCTTCTCTTCTCTTTCCCTCTCCTCTCTCTTTTTCTCCTCTCTCCTTTTCTCCTCCTCCTCTCTCCTTTTCTCCTCTCTCCTTCTCTCTTCTTTTTCTTTTTCTCTTTCTCTTTCCCTCTCAATCTCATTCTCTATTTCCCTCCTATTCTCCTCCTCTCTTTCCTGCTCTTCATCCCTCTTTTCATCCTCTCTTCCTTCCTGTCCACCTTCTATACAATATCCTCGAAGAGATGCAATCTCTTCCCTTAGGGTCTCATTTTCCTCCCTGGACTTCCTAAGTTCCTCATTCAGCCTCTTAACATCTTCACTTACCTCATTCAGTGCAACTTCTGCTTGAAGCCATTTTGTCTTCAACATTGCAAACTCCAATTCTTCCCGTAGTGGGTCCTGAGGGATGTTGCAGTCCCTCAATTGCAGCCTAGGTTCGCTGCTTGTTGACTGGCAATCACTATTGGTTCGTAGGGTTGGCTGAGTTTTTTCAGCCTGACCAATGATTTCCCTCTCTTTCTGAGTCAGGGTCGTCGACTCAGTCTTATTGAAGTCTCCCTCGTAAATTTTTGAAAGGGTGATGCCCTTTTCCTCCCATTTCTTCAGGATGAGCCGTTTTCCAAACATGCTCGACCACCGATTCCACCTAGGATGGCCTCCCATTTTAGGCTCTGCCAGGTTGAACTTCTCGCACAGCCATACCTAATAAAGAACAAGCGAAACTTAAAAAGGATCAACTTGAACTTAAAAAGGAACAACTTCAACATAAAAAGGAACAAACGAAACTTAAGAAGGACAAACTAATCTTAAAAAGGGACAACTTCAACTTAAAAAGGAACAACTTCAACATAAAAAGGAACAAACGAAACTTAAAAAAGACAACTTCAACTTAAAAAGGAACTTCAACATAAAAAGGACAAACGAAACTTAAAAAGGAACAAACGAAACTTAAAAAGGAACAAGCGTAACTTAAAAAGGAACAAGCGAAACTTATAAAGGAACAACTCGAACTTAAAAAGGAACAACTTCAACATAAAAAGGAACAAACGAAACTTAAAAAGGAACAAGCGAAACTTAAAAAGGAACAAACGAAACTTAAAAAGGAACAACTCGAACTTAAAAAGGAACAACTTCAACATAAAAAAAACAGACATAACATAAAAAGGAACAACCGAAACTTAAAAAGGAACAAGCGAAACTTAAAAAGGAACAACTCGAACTTAAAAAGGAACAACTTCAACATAAAAAGGAACAAGCGAAACTTAAAAAGGAACAAGCGAAACTTAAAAAGGAACAACTTGAACTTAAAAAGGAACAAACGAAACTTAAAAAGGAAAAAACGAAACTTAAAAAGGAACAACTTGAACTTAAAAAGAAACAACTTCAGCTTAAAAAGGAACAAACGAAACTTAAAAAGGAACAAGCGAAACCTAAAAAGGAACAAGCAAAACTTATAAAGGAACAACTTCAACACAAAAAGGAACAGACATAACATAAAAAGGAACAACCGAAACTTAAAAAGGAAAAAGCGAAACTTAAAAAGGAACAAGCGAAACTTAAAAAGGAACAACTCGAACTTAAAAAGGAACAACTTCAGCATAAAAAGGAACAAGCGAAACTTTAAAAGGAACAAGCGAAACTTAAAAATGAACAACTTGAACTTAAAAATGAACAACTTCAACTGAAAAAGGAACAAACGAAACTTAAAAAGGAACAAGCGAAACTTAAAAAGGAACAGACATAACATAAAATGGAACAACTTCATTACCTGTAGTACAGCAACACACCCCTCGACGTATCCCCTTCTTAAAATAGAAGAACCGGTAGATCTCCTATCGCGTAGATCCCAGTTTGCCTTCTCCAGGCCCCTCACAAGTGCCTGGTGAACAGCCTCGGCCCACGCGTACTTGTGTAGCTTAGTGAAGTCGGCCAAGTGGTCGAGGAACCAAATTTTGGTTCGAAGGGTGCCATCGCAGAACAAAAAATGGCTGAAGATGTAACAAATGAGTAGTCGGACGTACTCCTCCTCCTCATCAACCAAATATCTCGTAGCCATCATCTGGGCAGATAGTTGGGTGTTGTTCAGAATCTCCCCCTGTCGGGTTGCGACTTCCTTCGGTTGCATTCTGACAGTCTTCCCATGTAATCTGAGCCCCAAAATTAGGGCAACGTCTTCGGCGGTGAAGTGTACTACCCCAGAGCCGATCCTCAACCCCACCTCCTCGGGGTCATAGTGTTCCACGAACCAGTCGATAATGTCATTATCGACAGGAACGTTGGAGAGGTTGATGAAGTGACCGAAGGGTGTAGCCCGGAAGGCATCTTTCTCTGCATCCCTCAACTTCCCAAAGACCTTCTCTATTGGGATCCACGAACATTTGGAGGGCTGGAAGTAATGCGTAGAAGCCTAGGAAGACATCAACCGTATGAGAACATTCCTTTTTAGAGTATCGCAATTCAATGTTACGGTAAAAACGACAAACCTGGTGCACCACAACCCCCGAAATAGAAGCTTGAAGTGTAGAATCCATTTGGTCGACGGATATCTAGGGTTACGGTGAAGAACTGGGGTGATGAATCAGAGAAAAGTTGAGAAAGGGAATGTGAGAAAGATCGGAAACGTTTTTGGTTTTCTTTCGCAAGTCGGGATGTGAACATGCGCGTCTGATGTCCCTTCCCGGTCTTATCGATACGTCAGAGAAGGAACCGTCGCACGAAAGCCGCAGCAGTTTTCCCATTTTTCGAAACAACGCGCGCTTTTATTTTCACTGATTGGGCAGCTGACTGGACTGCTGACTAGATGCCACGTAAGCCGTGTCCTGGACGCGCGCGTCCGTGTATAAGAACCCTTATAGTATTGATGGAAACGGATGTCATCACGTTAGTGTCAATTTAATTACATATGGGGAAAAAACGTTGTTTACTTCAGTGTCATTATGATCCCTTTAACTAAAAAACCACTTACATGTAAAATCGTTATCATTAAAAAAGATCATTCCAACGAAAACCTTTGTTTTCCGAAAGCCAGCCACGAACAAAGCAGCTTTAAACAATGCTTTCCATTAAGAATCTAATATAATCTAACCTAAACTAATCCCGATCACACAATAAACAAACAAAGCGATTAACGACACAACTAATCGACGTGCTTAAGCAGTTAAGCGTCATCAACATCATTAAAAAAAAAGAAAAACCCAACTAAAAAACACCACTTCTCATCTCAAAAAAAAAAAACACCAAAAACCCCCCCAAAAAAATGGCGATCTGGTGGTCTTTGATCGTCGTCGGCGTCGCCTACGCCTTCCTCCGCTTCCTCCTCATGCTCATCCCTCCCAACGTCCCCTCCATCGACGTCGACGCATCCGACGGTAGTACTAATACGATTTTCTTTTTTTTTGGAAGTTTTGTGGTGTGATTTGGATCTGATCTGATCTGATGTCGGTGTGGTTCAGTTACGGAGGGCGGTGGGCAGACGAAGGAGAACAGCTACATCTACGTGAGTTTCAATTTTGGATTTTATTTTCTTTTTTCCCGTTGTGATCTGCATGTGTTTCTTTTCTTTCTCGAATTGTAGTTTGTGAGGAGAATAATTAGAGGAAGTGAAGAGGGAAAGTTTTTTTTTTGTTTGTTTAGTAACTTATGTTGAGAGTTGGTAACTCGGCTAGGCTAGTATAGTATTTCTTCTGTAGGTGACACATTTCGCAACTATACTCTTTTTTAGGGTTCGCGTGAAGTGGAGGAAGTATAGAACTCCATTTCCATGCTTTACCTTGATTTTGGAGTGGAAGTGAGGAACTCACTCTTCAAGTACACATTTTTCAAGTCATGAAACTCCAGTTGGAACTCAGTTCTGTTTCGTACTTTTTAAAAAATTCCGAGCAAACCTATTATTACCTGAAAGTTGGCAAAATTCGGTTCGGTCCGGTCAAAGACCGAAATTTTAAGGGTTACATTCGGGTTTTGGACCGGACCGGACCGAACCGAATTTATTCGGTCCGGGCTTCCGAAAATTTCCCGGACCGAAGCTCACCCCTAGATGTGAAGCTGCTTGATGAGATGTGTTGTTCTGGATTGTAACCTAATTATCACGTCTTATATTTAGGGTCTTTCCATCATGAATAGCTTAACCAGTAGATAGTTGTTGATATTATTCTCTGAAGTTTCTTTTCTAAACAATTATTATTGTTGTTTGGAGTTAGTAATAAAAAGCATCTCATTGTTTGTTGTCTCTGAACCCTAACCTAAACCATCTTACATTTTGGCTGTTATTAACGCTCGCCAAGACATCCAAGTGTGTGGATTGCTTTGTGAGTAGTCGCCCCATGGGAATCAGTACTGCTGTCTTTAAAAGCGATTGCAGGTCTTCACTGACATGTGGGAGTGGGAGTTTGAGGTGGGAATTTAGTAAAAAAATGATCATTGTAAAGAATTGAATGAGTTTCCATTGTGGTAATTATTATGGGTCCAGTTATCGCTATGACGCTGACTTCTTTATACTGGTATTTCTGAATGCTAAAGATCATCTGGGTCTGGGATTCAATTAATCCACTGGTTTGAATCAGGGGTGAGCATCCGGTCCAGACTGGACTGGATTTTTATCCGGGGTCCGGACCGAAGACCGGACCGGACCGATTCGGTCCGGTCAAAACCCGAATTTTTTAAATAAAAAAACAAAAAATCGGACCGGGCCGAACCCGAAATTTTAAAAACATCCGGACCGACCGGTCCGGTCCAAAAACCCGGTTTTGACCGGACCGTGCTCTCCCCTAGGTTTGATAGCATTCGCATTTCCCTCCTCCAGAGTGGATAGTTATTAGATCTACATTGTTTGTCTGCTACTCTGCTTTTCATTGGTTAGATTAAAGATTAATTTCTGGGTGTCTAGTTCTGGATTCATTTCTGGTTTGATAGCATTTGCATTTCCTTCCAGGTTTGTCATGCTTATATGTTTACTTTCCACGCGGTTTCCTTATTTCTAATTTATGGTAAGTTGATAATAGCTCTACTTATTCTATCTTATCGTGCATTTAGATTCCAAGAAAAGGAGGACTGGCCCAGAAGGATATAGTTCAGTGTTACGAGCCTGCCACAATGAAGTACCTGGGATATTTTCCTGCATTAACACCCAAAGAGGTTGACTTTCATTTGCAAGCTTTGAAATATTGATCAATGCTCTTGACATTTTTCGTAGATAGTGGGTTGTTCTAAGTTTTCGTGCGGGTCAGCTAGGAGATTCTGTATTTGATTGACCAATGAGATATCATGAAACTCATGTTTACAGCAGATTTTGGCTTCCAATATGCATATGATATTTCTAAACTATGCATGTTTTTTAACTATTGCAAATTCTACTATGACAACTCGTGGTCCTTGTGGATCCATGATGACATGATATTAACTTGTAAGCTTTAGCATTTGCATTTTTTTAAGGAGGTGAGGGCGTGAGACTGCCTCAGAGATTTCATTAATATAACCAAATGTACAAATATGACATATTTCAAATTACATGAACATAGATAACACTAATACAACCTTTTTTATTTACAAATGTATACATTCAGAAATCGAAAAACAGCACTTGCTAACTGCTTAGAATCCTCTTGTCCCCATATTAGTTGACAACAAATGCCAAGACAAACATCTCCGAAGCACCTTTGTAGGTCGCATTTGTGCATTTGATTCAATTAATTATTGAACTTCTATTATAAAACATTTAAATATCACATCTTAGACTCTTAGAGTGCATAGAGACATTTGCATGTCCAACTTAATTGATTATTGAGTTTTTATTATAAAATATTAAAATACTACATCTTAGAGTGCATAACACAGTATCTTGCGGTGTTCATAAGTCTACAATATAATGTATCTTTAGGTGTTCATAAGTCTTCAATATAATATTAATTTTATTTTGGATAAATCATATGGGAGTCCTGTACAATTAGAAAGATTTTGGCACACCCATGTTTTAGGATCTCAGGTAATACGTGTATATTTTCATGAAGAGCCAAGACACATTTTTCTCTCATAGTTCTAGTGCAGAATTTTCAATTCCTTTGATGAGCGTGATCATTGACTAACTGTTCCCATAGTGAAAGTGGCATTTGCATGGTCATGCCTTGGGCTTGATATACTATCTTGTAGCATATCGTTCAAATATCCAACTGTGTTCGTTTTTATTAGAATCAAATTATCTCGTATTAAATTTTCATGACTTCTGCAAACTTGTAGTTTCTCTTTCTCTTTGCTTTCCTATTTTATTTTGCACTAACAATGACACCTAAAGGATATGTTCCTTTTTGCTGCCCACACGTGCATAGTGGAGTTGGCCAGGGGCTTGGGGTACCACCCTCAGGTATCGGGTTCGAATCCCAGTCCCGTACTTGTACAGTGCCCGCTCTTGTGGGAGGGTCGATGGGTGCCTCGAGGTTTTAGCCTCCCTCTCTGGTCACAAAGTGGCACGGGAGCAAGGAGTTTCCTCGATTATCAAAAAAAAAGTTCCTTTTTGCTCCCGGCACACTTATAAACATCTAAAGTTTGTGTTTTTTCAGGTAAAAGACCATGTGGAGCAAGCAAGGAAAGCACAAAAGATATGGGCAAAAAGTAGTTTCAAGCAAAGACGTCAATTCCTACGAATACTTTTGAAGTATATTATTGAACATCAACAACTCATATGCGAGTATGCTTTTCTTCCTACACTCTTTGTGCACTATCTTTACTAGTTCATGTGCTGAATTGCTTTTCTGTATTTGGTAGAGTATCATCTAGGGACACTGGGAAAACAATGGTGGATGCTTCCTTGGGGGAGATAATGACAACTTGTGAGAAAATTACTTGGCTATTGTCAGAGGGTGAGCGGTGGCTAAAGCCTGAATACAGGTATAGCTACAATTGATCTTTCTATTTTTAGGTGCTAAAATCATTTGATAATCACGGACAAGTTGTGTTTATGGAATGTTGAGTTAGTATGGTGGAATTTCTGACTGTTTTTATTTGGGTTGCATTGTATCTAAGGTCGTCAGGAAGATCAATGTTGCACAAAAGAGCCAAGGTGGAATATTATCCACTTGGAGTAATTGGTGCTATTGTCTCTTGGAACTATCCATTTCATAATGTTCTGAATCCAGTGCTATCAGCTGTTTTTTCTGGAAACGGTGCTGTTATCAAGGTAATGATATAATATTTTGACTTTCATGATTTCTCTGTGTGATCTATATTAAGGTGCTAGTTCTACACTCTTTTTTAACACTGTTTGCAGGTTTCAGAGCATTCAAGCTGGTCTGGATGCTTCTATTTGCGAATTATTGAAGCTGCTCTTGCTGCAGCAGGAGCTCCTGAGCATTTGGTTCATGTAATAACAGGGTACTCTTGTTTACTGAATTATCTCAGCTTATAATTTTCTTTTGCATGGTTACTGAGTTAGCATATTAGTATTCTACAGCTATGCTGAAACTGGACAGGCTCTTGTCTCATCAGTTGACAAAGTCATTTTCGTTGGGTCACCTGGTGTCGGCAAGATGGTATTTCCTTGCACCATCTTTCTTTTACTCAACATCGTTACTAATTCTTGAAATGATATCCTTTCTAGATCCAATCACATGCATGGTATTGGATGACTAGGTTGCATAATGACCTTGTTAATTAACCTCCTCAGTGGTTGGGTGGTTATCAGTTTGGCAAATCGTAGGGTATAATGTGTCATTGAAGGGTCTTCCTTTTTACCTGCTTCTTGTCTTAACTGTATGATAGTTTAATTTTATGTTGGCAGATAATGAAAAATGCTGCAGATACCTTAGTACCTGTTACACTTGAACTTGGTGGGAAAGATGCTTTTATTGTGTGTGAAGATGTGGATGTGCCTCAAGTATGACACTTATCATTCTTGATAGACTGTTTAACCGTCTTATTTTTACTTGTATGTGTAATATTGTTGTTTTTTGCATTTTCTTTTTAGGTGGCACAAGTTGCAGTTAGGGCTGCCCTTCAATCCAGCGGGCAGAATTGTGCAGGTGCTGAGAGATTTTATGTTCACCGGGATATTTATTCTGCTTTTGTTGCTCAAGTGGTCAAACTTGTTAAATCTGTGTCCGTTGTAAGCATATTACCATCCTTCTCTTATCCAAGCTATTATTGCACGTGTATGATCCTATTCCATTACTGAATTCCTTAAGTGATGTTTATAATGAATTCTGACTAAATAATACTTTATAAATAGGCTGCAGATACCACAATATTCATTTTTTGGCAATTATATACCGTTGTTGGAAATGTAGATATGGATACAGATATGCACCGTCTGTGGATATGAACAGGATTTCTCCTAGAATGATATGCTAATTAGATGTGCATACACTATGGTTAACACAAAATACATGCATGTATTCATACTATAAAAAAATTGCTAATATGGTATTGAATGTATATTTAAACATCATTAAAAAAATTATTTTAATTTGCATTGAGTGGTATTAAGTTTAATTTCCACTTGTAATTATATATTTCAAAATAAAGTGTTTGCATCCTTAAAAATATGCATATCCATAATCTTATCTCAGAATCCGAAATCCGAAATCATTGTCCATATCCAGATCAACCAGAATAAGGATACAAATGCATAAGCTCTGGCACCGTGATCTATAAGCAATATCATATTGTCATCATCTACTGTAGGATATATTCGCAAGATACTATGACTTATTAAATTATGTGGCTTATTATCTTATGATGTATTATTTTAACTCTTTTACACTACCTTAAATTGTTACTTATATGGCACTGGTTCTTGATATGGGTTCATACCTTATATCATTTTACTTTGGAAAATAAGCAAAGGGCAATCCTGGTGAACAAGGGCCCTGCTTTGTGAGGGTCGGGTGGGCTATATTTGTGTATGGTCTTTCCCTTGGCTTTGGTACGGAGGGTGCTCTCATTCTTCGAACTCGTGACCTTGTCACAAATTGGTCACCTTACCACTGCTCTCTTTTTAGCATTTTTGCCTTTATGATATAAAACTGCGAGAAACATGGAGTTGATAAACTTGCATTGATCAGCTGTGATTCATGCTGCATAGGGACCACCACTGGCTGGCAAGTATGATATGGGTGCAATTTGCGTGCAAGAGCATGCCGACAAACTTCAGGGTCTTGTTAATGATGCATTGGAGAAAGGTGCTGAAATTGTTGGCAGGGGAAGCTTTGGCAATCTGGGAGAAGATGCTGTTGATCAGTTTTTTCCTCCAACAGTTCTTGTTAATGTTGATCACACAATGAATTTGATGCAAGTAGAGGTAACTACGCACCATTGATTTATTGATCCAGTTGTCTACTTTCAAAGATTTTGGTGAATACATGGAAGGTGATTGTATTTACATTCAGGCATTTGGACCTATCCTCCCAATCATGAAATTTGATACTGACGAGGAGGTCATTATGCTTGCAAATGACTCCGACTATGGACTTGGATGTGCTGTGTTCTCTGGAAGTCAGAAGCGTGCAATAAAGATAGCATCTCAGCTACAATGTGGAGTTGCAGCAATTAATGATTTTGCATCATCTTACATGTGTCAGGTGATTATTTTATCTTTGGCATCTTAGCCTTATTGAAGTTTGAAATTAGGATCTGCTAGTTTGAAGAACTGTGTTCTAGCAAAGAGCTGAACTTAAGTGGGCTAAGTCGTTTAGGTTTGTATCATACCTTTAGTCCTATAATTTCTTTAGTTGGGTAGGTCATCACAAGTATAAATTAATGTTAGGTAACTCAAGTTTTGAAAGTTCCTGGAAACCCAATCACTTGAAATTGTTAGGAATGATGACCCTTAAATCACAATCTAGATGCTCTAATAATTGTGGAATTAAAAAGGTAGGTTATAGCAAGCAAACCACAATTCGACACCGGCAATTTTTATAGAGGTTCGATCACAACCACTGTGATATAGTCTTCTTCTCGAGTTCCGATTGATTCTCCAATCCCTACTCGAGTTTCCACTATCCTCTTCGTTCCGGGTCGAAGATAAATCTTCTACACCATGAGCCTTGTGAACACCATCATCTTGCTCGATTTCGCCTCTCATAACCCGAGAGAGAGCTTCCTCGAGGTTTGACAATACTTGGTGATTCTTGGATGTTGAAGTTGGAATCACTAACAAACACTCTAAACTTGGGCACCCTTGGATATGATAAGAATTGACACACAAGTGGTGAAATTAGGCTTTTAGTGTAAGAGAATGGGAGCTTGAAGAGTTTAATGTTTGCACACAAATGATAGGAGTATAGAGAAGTGTCTTGATATGTAAAACTCATGTATGTACTTCTATTTATAAGGTTTCAAGCTCTACTAGCCGTTTGGGAGAGTTGTAGAGATATGGACCAAGAAAGATATGATTTGACTTAAGTTCGGGTAAAAATCTGCACAATTTGGTCGACCGTTTGAAGAATAGTTGTCCGCAATAAAGAGTTGACTTGGTCAAAAATTAAGAGTTTGGTTGACCGAATGAAATTCAGTTAACTGATCACCAACTTTCAGTAATTTTTGTCGAATTTCCTATGATTTAATTTTGGTTAAGCAAATTGGGTTCGGTTGGCCGATCCAAAATAACAGCAAGGAATAAATCGACTCTTGTTACAAGAGTTCGGTCGTCCAGATCAATAATTTGTCTTTTAGCGTCAATAGTTGGAAATCAAATATTCATTGTGAGTTCGATGACTATATTAACACGTGGAATGAGTCGTTGCGTGTCAGATGCCAAAAGGCAAACGATTGACTCTTTGAAGAACGAACGTTCGACAATAGACAAGGCAATAGGCTTCTAAGATAAAATACAAGTGTGATCGTTGGAGTCAAATCCAAAATTGGCCCAAGAGGATTCGGTCGACCAAACGTCAATCGGTCGTCTAAGTGGAAAATTTCAGTGAGGAACGAGTACTGATATGGTAGGTTCGGTCATCCATTAGGGGTTCAGTCGTTTGAACCAGGCTGAGATAAAATTCTAGTGTTCAGATTTATATTTGATCCTATGGACTCAATAAATGAAAAATCACAAGTCTTGGTCTAAAGTTTTGTTACAATCTTGAGTATTTGTCTCGATATTTTTTGCTCTTGGTAATTTTAATCAACCTATTAAGATGATTTGTGATATACAAGTATATATGCAATGCATGTAGTCATGTTTGTCCACTTTGATTGACTAAGTTGATTGATTAAGATTAGTTTGATTAATCATCAAAATTAACATGATTTAAGACCTAAAAGTCAACAACAATAACCTCTGAACTCCTATTTCCAAGCAATTTATTTTTGCAAGTAAGTCATCATTAGTGTCTTATTCTTATGAACTCCATCCATTGAACACAACATGTATAGATGGACTTTTGATATCTCAGCTCAACTAAGCAAATTGCTGACTGCCTTTCCATTAAATGTTGTAAAATGATCTGTTTTTAATATGGTTGTGAAACGTGACAACTTCAAAGTTGAGTAAAAGACCCATAGAAAGATGCATTATTCTTTTATATTGTCGTAAGGTGTAAGGATCAAAGCTGTAAAATTTGTTCTTCAACAGTGGATTTGTTGGAAAATTGAGACTAACAGCAATTTGAGTAACAGTAGCTGCCTTAAAAACAGTGGACAACCTTCAATGATGTTATATTACTCAACAGTGGACAGAAGAGATGTTATTACTTTGTAGACTCTTATTTCATGTTGTGTCATAGTCTTAAGCCTTGCCTTTTCCTTTGGAACTCTTACTTGCCTGTTTACTTGTGTGAGATCAAATTAGTTACATTAATGATGGCGGTTTCTCTCTCTGCAGTCTCTCCCATTTGGTGGTGTCAAACACAGTGGTTTTGGGAGATTCGCGGGAATTGAAGGTTTGCGAGCTTGCTGCCTCGTGAAATCGGTTGTGGAAGATAGATGGTGGCCATACATCAAAACCAAGATACCAAAACCTATCCAGGTCTAATAAAATTTCAGAATTGCATGTGTCGCAAGGTTATAGTTCAGATTTCTGAGTTGAGTTTTTCTGCCAACAGTATCCTGTAGCAGAGAATGCCTTCGAATTTCAGGAGTTACTTGTGGAGACTCTCTATGGATTGAATATATGGGACAGGCTGCGGGCGCTTGTCAATCTTTTGAAAATACTTTCGGAGCCTAGCACTCCAGCCAGCACACGAAGAAACCACTAAATACATATATGGAGCCGTTCGAATCATTTTGTACTGCAACATTGTTAATTTTTTGTTACATTGAAGTGGAGCTGATCTGCTAATTGTGAGCAAAGTTCTTATACATCTTCAAGTTAAGATGTGATGGCATGGGAGCCTTGCATTATTTCGTTGAGGTACTGCAAAGATCTTCAATGCATTGTAATTATTGTATCCTGCAAGTAGAGGTGCAAAACACCCTAGTACGTGTTATGACTTTAAAAGTTCGATTCGATAAATGTCTAGTTTGTTTCTATATGTGAGCATGTTGTGTAGGCATGGTTTTGCTGTTATCTGCATTCTGCAGTCCGAGGAATTCATGGTTTTCTATGACTATGCATCTACACTAACCTGACTTGGTGCATCCTTTTTGAGGATTTCTCGGTTAAAACCAGGATTTCTAGGTTGATGCTTATATTGTGATTTTTTGTGTAGCTGCTGATTGTTTGATTAGGATTTATTCTACTACTCTATTTTCATTTTAAATCTCAACATCTCAAACATGCAAATGAGACCGTTAAGGATTCGATCTATGTTCTTAACTATTTCAAAACAAGAGATATCTTAACTGAGTTACCTTCAGTTGGTAACTACTATTTAACTAACAAGATCAGTGTCTGAAATAACTCGTCGTGTGCCAATACATTACTTCCTTATTGGGAAGAAAATTGTCGGCTTTTCTCTTGCTTGAGGTTGTCTCTGTTTTTGTTTACTTAAATATGATGCGAACGTCTTTTACCTAACTACCTTGCGCTTTCTATCATATTTCAATGTTTCTTGTTAAAAAGTAGTATTGCCTGACACAGTGACATGTCACTTAGCATTTAGCAACTACATTTATTTAAAAAAAAATCTTTCACCGTAGCAAAATGTAGACACGTAATAAAGAAGATTAGAAGATAATCCGAATTATTTGTAGCTACAACCTTTTAGTTGAGAAAAAACTCAAAGTTATTATGACTTAACGAAGTACTAGTTTAGCGGTAAAGTACTGACTTAAAAATCCAAACATTAAAACAACCGCTAACGAAAAGTAAAAAAATATAACTTTTTTCGTGAAGAAATGTCCTAATTTAAAGGTCAAAACATCGATATAATAAAAAGAGAGATCTCTTAACTTTTAGTAAAATCAATTTAATCTTCTTCTTAACTTAAATTTTAAATTGAAAATACGAGACATCATAGGCAGTTACCACTCACCGAAAAAAAAACGATATGAGATAAAGAAAAAGAGATTAGAAATAATTAGATATAATATTAATTAATCAGAGGGGGGACTAATCCAACAGACACCGCCATCTTCCCAACCCAACCCTACTGTCGCTCTTTCTCCTTCTTCCCCAATCTAGGGTTAGGGTTTCTTCCTCCGTCCGACCATGTCCAAGCGGAAGTTCGGCTTCGAGGGCTTCAACATAAACCGCCCGTTAACCTACACCTTCGAAGCCTCCCAACCCCCAACCCGTCTCTACGCGCCTCCCTCCACCCGCCACCGCCACCGCCACGACCACCACGACGACGACGACCTCGAAGATATCGACTTCTCCTCCTCCCCGACCCCCTCCAACCCCAACCCCACCTCCGATGACGCCGAGATCGACCCCCTCGACGCCTTCATGGCCGGCATCCAGGACCAGATCGAAGCCCCAGT